>NW_019104514.1:721119-745664 GCF_001995035.1 Momordica charantia
CGTCGTTGGAGTTTAGGTGTACGGTTGTTTTATTTATTTATGAATTTTTGCCACTAAGGCGGATATGAGATGTTTCTGTTTTTAAATTGCCTACGAAGGGCGAATTCCTGTCAGTTTGTGGCATTTGTATTTCTGACAGAACGTATGGGAATCGAAGTTTTATTTCATTTAAATTATTTTCCCAGGGAGTTGCTTATCGCGTGTTTAGAGTTAAAGCTAGCCAGGTAAATTATTTAGCGTTGCCTAGGATGATATATATAAAATCTTAGGGCGTTACATGCCGTCACCATAAGTAGTGTAGTCCGCCACCGAATGGTCATTTCTTGTCATAGTGTTGACGCTGTCATCGTTGTTGTAGCTTATCGTTGCATCATGCATCTAGTCACTGTCTTAGTGGTTGATCCAGACTTTTATCTTGGTGGCACAAATCCATTATAAAGTTAACTATAAGATATTGAATCTTTAACGTGAAGTTGGTAATATATATCTATTTTTACCCTAAACTTTCAAAATTAATCGAATTGCATAGACACTTGGATAAGTGTTATAATCTTCACTTTAAACTATAAAAAATATTGCAATTTTTAATTTTTAATTTGAAAAATAGTTGAAGCTCGTTGCTTCTAGCCATTATGTTCAACCAGAAGTTGCTAGAGTATGTCGACAAGTCATGTGCCGACGCCACCACTGTCATCGTAACCTTTTACCTCATCCTGCATTCTATTGCAGTCTTTGCTGTGGTTGATGGTCATCACCACCAGTTGTTGTGCTTAGCCAATCACCACCAGATTATCTTGCTGCTCATTGTGGTGTTGAAGTCGTCACTATAGCCTACTGTCGTTATAGCCCATCACTGTAGCCATCCAACATAACCGTAGCACGTATTTTGCTAATGTAAGAAGTAATTTCATGCATGGTATACTTAATTAATCAACTTTAATATATGCCCATATGTTTTTTATTTTGTTGTGGGTATTATTTGTTCTTATTATTTTTCGTACTATTTGATATATGAGTTAATAATTTGGTATTGTTCGGGTATGAAACTAGAGTTTCTTATTGGGTATTATTACGCGTGTAAGATTACATAAGAGTCACAATATGTTTTAAGGATATGATTTTAGAGTTATGCATTGGGTTTAGGGTTATGATTTTGTATGTTTATGTATATGTTTTGGGCATATGATTTTAGAGATATGTATTGAGTATAATTGATTGGGGTATAGTTTTTGTTTAATATTGCACGAATAGTAGAGTTTATGAGCTCATAAAATCATACTTAGTAATAATGTGCTTTAATGATAATCAATGAGAAAATACATAATACCTATTTAGGATACTAGAGTGAGGGATATCAAATGCGTCTAATTTTTGGCTCGTTGTTTGGAGAAATGTGGGGAATCAAATTATCTAATAGACCAAACTAATGCATGACAATGTCAACCAACTGATCATATACGACATTCCATCATCACACATTATTTCGATAACTTTATTAATTTGTGTAACTATCTTTTCATTGTCCATAATATAACATTAACATATGAATTGATGTACTATCCATAAACATAAAAAAAAATTTTAAAAAAAATTGATATATATGAGGTATATATTAGCAACATTGTAATAATTAGCTATATTAATATAAAAATCAGCAAACAACATAATAACGATATGAAAGAGAAATAATATTGTATATATTTGTAAATAAGCAAATAAATATTGGTATGAAAAATAAAGACCAGGTATATGGATTAGTAATAGTAAGTAAACTAATAGTGGTTTCAATATGTACTGCATATTTATCAATAAATACTTGGGCATGTTTCGAACAATAAATACTAGGTATATAACAATTAGAAGATAAGAGGGCATTAATCCATAAAAATTTTATAAATGGTCTATCCTTGTCATCATTTTTTGCATGAATGATGTTACGAAATAGTAGAAATTAAAGAATGTTTACGAAGATGTTGAATGAGTGTTGAACATCTACTTTAATAGATTAGAGGTTGCGTGCAAGCGCACACTACAACAAATATCACATACGATAGCATCGAACAAACGCTATCATAGACTTTTTAAAGCGTTTTTGAGACGCGGTTGTAGGCGATGTTATTAAAAGTCTGAGACTTTCTATAGCGTTTTTTTCATGCTATGATCAACGTTATAGAAAGTTCAATTCTAATTGCATATTTTCAATGTTATAAATTCTTTCTATAGTGTTTGATGAAAATGCTATTATAAATTTTATATAGCTTTTAAAAAAACGCTATAAAAGACGTTTTATAGCTTGTCGTGTACGCTAGAGTTGATATTCCATAGCATTTTATATAGCATCGTTTTTATGCTATTATAAAGATTTCATAACATTTTTTCAAACACTATGGAAAGTTTCTGACTTTTTATAGTGTTTTCTTGTAATTATCTATTAAATATTACATAATTATGTTATTATTAATTTTTAATAACTGTCAAAAAGTGACGTGACAAACTTCTTTTAACTTTGCAAAAACCATTAAACAAATATTGGCATCCAATTGAAGGCAATTCTTCACCATGATGATACCAAATCTAATAAGTCAAATCCATACCTTTAATAACCAAATGTTCATACACAGAATCAAAGGTTTGGTGATTCATGTTCCTATATATCTTGTAGGGACATAATATTTTGTCCACCCCATCCAACTTACTTTTCACTTGTTCGACAAAGTTTCATGCACCCCGCAAGTATTCATCAGTAGCTCTATAAATTAAAAAATAAAACTCAACAAATTAGTATAACCAATTTGTTTAAGCTATTACTAATAATTAATATTTGACATACTCATACCTGTTCAAATGAATCCAATCTTTATCAAACATTCTTCCAAACAAAATTGCTACAAGGGGAGAATGTTTAATTGCTTAATTAGTTTACATAACAACTAACTAGATAATCAACTAAATCTAGAGAATTTGGTTTTGAGATTAAGGTTTGAGGCACAAGTCATCAAACTTATTTTAAAGTGTCTACCATGGAGAATAATATAGGAGAAATGATATTTTGTATATCATTCTGTACAAGCTTATGGTTCTTGAAGAGAATGAAACAATTACATTCAAAAATAGTAGTATATGAACTTTATAAGATGAATGATTTATTTCGAAGTAAAGGTTATACTATGAACAAGCTCCTTTTGCCAATGAGTGTTTAATTGATCTAACCACCCACAAGCATCATTCACTCTATAATCCAAGCTAAGCATGACACTTCAATCAATTAGAAGTAAGAGACTCTAATCTTAACAAAGAAAGATTTGCTTCAACTCCTAAATTCATATCGCTTCAAATAACTTTTAGGCCAACCCATATATTCTAAAGAACATAAAATTTGTATCCAATGTCTAAGAATTAAAGTAAAAACAAGTGAGAGAAGTAATAATATTGATTATACCAAAATGAAGCTTGTTTTGTTCATTTCTGTTTTTTTTTTCTCACAAAAGAGGTCCCATATATCTCTTTCCAACTTGCATTTCCCTATCCAAGTCTCAACTCATTCCAACAATAATTGCAAAGGAAAAAGAGAAAACCAAATAAACACAAAACTTATAACTATCCCATATCCACACATGAAACCACCATTACAATCTAAAATTAAACCAAAATCTCAAACATTATCCATTATTACAAATAATAGTTACAAAACATGAGCACAAACTAATAAGTAATAACAAACTAGACACATTCAGATCAAAACCATTCAACGTAGAGAACCCTTAGCCAACATAATAAAACATGAGACCAAAGACATCCATATTTAGGTTAAGACCAAACCAAGATGCTAACTACTATTACAGAGATGTTGTTTACTTTAGGAATGATACAAAAGAGTTCCAATATCTTAATTCACTTCATCACAGACACAAAATTTATAATCCAAACTTGTCATTCTAATTAAGAATCCAACAATTTCATTACCTTCGCAAAGTAATCCTTCTTGACTCTATAAACAATTTGATGTCCTCGCAAATCAAATGCCTCGAATTTTGTTTTTCAATACTCAACTCCTCTAATGTTGGGTACTAGGTACAATGGTGCAGATCAATTAGCCTCGACAAACAAAATCAAACCAAAAAAACAACAAAAAGTTTGGCATTAAGAAGGAAAATAATCCAAGGAAATCAGGTTAAACTGACAATTTAGAAACACATCAATCCCATATATGTGATCACCGCAGTACAAAAGTAGAACTGAATTTCAAGACCAAAATCTCAACGATCATGAAAGCAAACATTGAAGACAAAAGTAAATTGGAACCATCGATCACACTATTCCTTGATTAGAGAAAAAGAATTAAATTTTGAAAGGGGAATACAACAAAGAGACCTCTGCAGATTTTTTTTTTAAAGATCAATGAAACAATTATGATCATCAGTTTTAAAAAACTTGAATTTGGAAACTTCATGGATTGATGACCATTGAAGACAAAAGTAAATAATTAGCCTAGAGAGACTAATCCCATTTTAAAGGGTAATGTTTAGGCTCTAATGCTCAACAAACTAACTTCAGCATCGAGTATATCAGTTGAAGCAACCTCACACAAGCTCACACTTTTTTTTAACTCTTTTTATATACATGAGAAACAACTTTCACATAAAACAAATGGAAGAATACATGAGGGAAATACAAAAAAGGAAAGCTCTAGCCAATACGAGCTAGAAAAGCATATGAAAAATAGAAAAGTACAAACAAAGAATTACAGAAGCGATTTTTTAACCTCAATGAAGTCCATAGTTATTTTTTCTTTTTCTTTTTAGTTTTTTTTTAATACCTCAATGCTATTTTTACTCATTTTCTTACACCATAATCCTTCATTTAAGCTTTTTATTTGTCTTCAGATCCTTTTTCATCCTTTTATTTTTTCACCACATGACAATATATTAACAATTTCTCATTTCCTTTTCTTTCTTAACCGTGGCTATACTTAATTTCTCGTTTCCTTTTATTTCTTAACAGGTGACTATACTTGATGCTGTTATTCAAATTCAAAATCACATTACGTTACATATTCAAGTTTCTGCCAAGAAAATATTAACCATGACAAAGCAAAAGAAAACGAACAAAAGGAGAACGAACACAGACCTCGCTCAGTCGCCTCTGCGTTTTTTCGCTACCAATCCAAAGAAAACGAACGTTTGCACAGTTCGATAACAAACTCATCATGCATTTGATTAATAAACTAGAAAATAAGCATAAATAATTAAAAATCCTCGAAATTACCTATTGGGAGAGGTGACGACGGAATCGATCCACCTCCATTTCTCCTGCAGCCATTTGATAATCTGTCTGTCGGAGACTCCGATGTAAGGCCTGCCGCCGCCAGCGTCGAAGGCGAAGCTTTCCGGTCCTGACGAGTAGGTTGAAGATGGCGGCGATTGCAGTTGCGGTGAGGCAGAGGCGAATAAGGCGTACGTCGAAGGCTAGGGTTTAGCGAGTACAGAGAGTGAGCCTTTTTTCCGTAATGTAAACAGCGTTTTCTTTTCCGTAATCTTAGCCGCGCACCAGATTTATTTTACCGCTTTTTTTTTAATTTGCCCACCTAATTTTTAATAGCTATAAAGGGCCTAATGCTATAATTTAATGTTATAAAGTATTATTTGTTGTAGTGACACAATGCCACGAGTAATACATGAAAAAAGTATTACAAGTTCATACCTCTATGGACTTTTATTAAAATATGATTTGGTGTGGTGTTTGGTTTCAAAACAAATAGACTATCAATTAAAAACAACCTCTCTACTTCATACTTTAGTGGCAAATAGAAAAATGTAAGATTTACATGCAGGGGTCAATGCTATTAGCTAATCTACTACAAACAAAGTTTACTCTTATCACAAACCACGTTTAACAGCACACACACATGCACCAAGTAGCAAAACTCACGGAACTTCCACCACAAAGCTCGTTGATCTTTAGTTCCTCCAAGCTACTTCTAACCCATCACATTATGTTAGTCCTCCAAGTCTAACTATTTGAATCGTATCGGTCCTTGCCCTTTTGTACCCAAGGCCCCGACACTCCTCTATAGAAGTTTGGCATTCGACTTTGACCTTTATACCCGAGGCCTTGAACTGTGCATCGACCTTTAACTTTTGTACCCATGGCCTCGATGTCTACTATGCATATTGGTCTTTGACCGTCACCACGTCAAAACCCAATACTACTCATCAAATAGACTCATCGTACCAACTCCCGACCTTTCGTACCCATATCCTCGACACTCATCTCTAACAAGACTGGCCTACCGACCTCTAACCTTTTACACTCGGAGCCTCGACACCCAGTAGGGACGTATCAGCCCCACCATTGCCACCGTAGCTATGCATTTCTCCATTCCCTTCCATGTCAGGGTAAACCACACGTTCAACTCTTAGTCTCCTGTTAAGATTTTTTTTCCCATGACCTTTAAGTCACTCACCATACTGTCTTCCAATAACAAAACCACTAGTCAGGTCTATCACTTCAGACGAATCACAAGAAACAAAACAACTAGCATGTTCTATCACTTCAGACAAATCACAACCAACCTCTTAAGGGCATCAACAAGCCATTTACACATCCGTCCACAACACAATTTTTCTTCCCACATGCTTTTCATTCATACAAGGAGAAAAGTAAACTCACAGTTCTCAAACCAATAAATACACATCTCCTAACTCAACAATTATCATGTCCCAATAAGCGCAAAGCTAACACATGCATCCAAAATTTAGAATATGCTTTCATTCACTCAACATAACCACTTCCAACCATATAAACCAGAAGCTCCCAACTACAACCATGATCATGACACAAAACATTTACATAATATATAGGAGCACAGCAGATGCAAACCCATTAGTACCAATCAGAAATTCTCAAACCATGACACACAATTATGCATGCAAATGATACACGATTGTAATAGAATACAACAATAAACCATCCCAATAGCACACCACAATGCACACACCCACCCCTGATACTACTTACACACTGCTACGCTCCTAACCTCGTGTCGACTCAACACCTAGGCAACAAAAGACAAAAAACAGCAATCAAAACGAAATTCCAGCCATCGAAATCGATTATAAGGAGGTTTTAAAAAGTCTGTTACCGCAAAGCAAACTTCGTTTAGGTGTGGGTAACTTGGATCAAACTCGAATGGGTGTGGGTTGCGTAAATCGGCTTCAAACGATCATGGGGTAGGTGCCAAACACCACAAAATGCTACTGTAAGCATTATTTTGCAACAAGGAAAGTACACCGATTGATATCGACACTGTTGTGCGCCATAGGGAATCCACACCCGAGGTTATCGGCCTCCACGAAAAGCTGAACATGGATCGTAAGGAACTTTGCCGCCGGTAAAACGCCCCGGAATGCCGCAAATCGTAGTAGAAACACTACCCACTATTGCCACGAACCAAAACGCACGCCGCCTGCTACTGTCCGTGGAAAATGATGATGTGCCACGATAGGAAAAGGTCACCAATCGTCGAGTAGAGGCGTGGTGCGGCTGGGCGATTGGGAGAAGGAGAACACGAGAGTGGGGGTGGAGAAGGGGAAAGGATTTCTAGGGCTTCTTTTCCTCTCCTCTATGTTCTGAATTAAAAGCCCAATTACCCAAATTTTGTAAAAGAAGGTCATGGGTTTAAATAATTAGAATTTCTAATATTCCAACAATACTAAGTTTAGTCGTTTCCTTTCCAGCCTAATGGCCCACGATAAAAGTCGAAAACAAATACTTCATTAATTAAAATATAAAACTCACAACAGTACCACGACATCCCAAAATAGAATAAGGTAAAAAAATTAAATAATTTAAAATAATTTTGGACTAAACCTCAGTAAAAATAAGGTAAAAAAATCAAATAATTTAATCTAACCTGAGTAATGCGGCGAGTTACAATGCATTTATCCTATGGTGGGATTTTAAAACTATATGACATACTTTATGCAACATACGTAACTAATTAAATATACGATCAAAATACAAAATAATTAAAAAGCAAAATAGACTGGTTTTTGGAATCTTATAAGAAATCAAACAAAAGCAAAAAAATAAAAATAAAAAAATAAACTCTCGGCGCGTAGGCGCTACCCCCTCTACAATAGGTTGGAACTCTCGGGTTTCTACAGTCCTGGCAGTGCATAGCACCACCCCATTGCTAAAGCGTTATCCACTCGAGTTGCATGGGGAACTTCCAGTTTTGCTTCAAATTTTTGGTACTCTTTCACAGCAACTCCCTGCCACGAACGACACAGAGTTACATACTCGATTTATAGCATTAAACGCCTAAAACAATGGGCCTTTACATTGATAAAATCAACGAAAAAACTGAAAATCTAATACCAAAAATCGAAAACATCTATTTGCAAACCACATACGTTAAATATAGAGCAAAATATCCATCATTCTTTTCTATGTAATGCAAAACAAGATCGGAAGCATAAATTGGCTCGGATACCAATTCAAGGGATTGAATCCCGCAGCGAGACCGCGTGAATGCTTGTGCTTCGATTTTGTTTTCTAAGTACAACAAAGAAAAGATAAAAACATTATAAAAGGGAAGAATGAGAAATTGAGCAATCTACCTTTGAAAACCGTTCTTCACCGTAGTTCAACGACACCACCAAAATATCTTTCCCACTATTCTCTTGGCAAGGATCGGTTTGTGGAAACCATCTTTTGAAATGAGAGGGAGTTCTTGAGAGAGAGATTTTTAGAGAAAAATGTTCCAATCCCATCAAAATGTATCTATATACATTATGTTAATGGTATGTTATACAATTAACCTACGATCCCTCATTTAAATTGAACAATTCAAATTTTTTCAAAAATTCTTGATCCTTATTTTACCGTAGCTATTGAGAGGATCTAATAGACCTATATATTAAAAGCTCCAATATTATAAGATTAATCGATTAAACTCATTAACCACCTTAATCAACATACATTAACTGCGGGTCACTCCACTAAAAACTCACAGTTGCACTCTTCTCACTATAGAATATTTGTGTCCACAGATACGACCATTAATGGCAAGTCAATCTTTCATGAGTGCTCTAACTCTAGTTGGATCAAACTACCGTTTTACCCATGAGTTACATTTTGCTCCTTAAATACCACTGCTCCTTTAATGAACAACTCAATTATGGTCCGACCAATAACCAGATGTCCCTTTTAGGCCAATGAGAGGTGAGACCCTTTGTTCAAGTCCTGGAGTCAGCATTTAAGAGAACACTCATCTACTTCCTTAAAGTCGGGAAGGGGTGAATTCCATCATATCTAGTTATGTTCCTAGCTCCCTACTCGATCTCATCCCCAAAATGGTTGGAATGTTGAGTCGGTGACTCGGGCCACTTTCACCTATACATATCAAAGGAGGAGCCCTCACGGGCAGGAGTCCACTCACTCAGGATTGAGAATGAGTTGCTTGGTCATCCTATGAAATAGTAATCTATTAGTCAATAGCGTTACATCTAAAGATTGGCTGTTTTGCGATCTGGTCTTATACAAACTCATTATATATGATATCTCCACTCGCATGTCTCCATACGAACGACTTGTTTTGATCGTTTGTAACATTTAAAAAGTGGGTCATATCCGTAGTGTTGCCAGGATAAGGTACTCAGTCTTGTCCATATACTACATACCCTTTAGGTTATTCCCGGAACATTATTCACTTGTATAACGATGATATATCAAATATATACCCAGTATATATACTGTCCTGGCCACATGATAATATCCTTGGATGTTTAGTTTATTAGATTTGGATAATGCAATGTTGTAAACTCTACAACAATTTGATTGAATAAGAAAACATGACTTTATTGAATATAAATTTGTTTTTTACAAAATTACAAACTACGAGTTTAAGGCAACACACCCAACAGTTATATATCTCTCATTATCTGTTGATGATATCGTCCTTAGGGGCACTAGTAGTTCTCTTATTACTGATTTGATATGTCAGTTGAAGACTAAATTTGATATGACTGATCTTGGCACTCTTACTTACTTTCTTGGTCTAGATGTCACTTATACATCTGCTGCTATTCATGTTTCCCAAACTAGGTATGCAAGAGATGTTCTTACACAGTTTGGTATGGCATCTGCTGAGCCTTGTACCACTCCTATTGCGTTGAAGTCCTCTTCTAATATTGGTCTAAAGTCTTCTGATGAAGATACTTGCATCTTTCATGCTCTCATTGGTGCATTGCATTATTTGACTTTTTCTCGCGTGGATATTGATTACTCTGTTAGTAGGTTGTCTCACTTTATGCAAGCACCTCATATTTCTCATCTCATTGCCGTCAAAAGAATCCTTCGTTATATTTCTGGGACTTTACATTCTAGTTTATTGTTTTGAAGAGGCCATTTTTTACTTTAATTTGTCGTTAATTGCATACTCTAATTTTGATTGGGATTTAGACCCTTATGTTTGACGTTCTACTACGGGTTATGTTGTTTTTCTTGGTCCTAACCCTATTTCATGGGATGCTAAGAAGCAATCAACGGTTTCTCGTAGCTCAACAGAGGCTAAATACCGTGCACTTGCTTCCACTTCGGTTGAAATTTTATGGATTCGTCAAATTCTGTGTGATCTTAGACTGTTTGCTTCAGCTCCTCCTATACTTTTATATGAGAATCAATCTGCTATTCAGCTTCCTCGTAATCTGACATTTCATGGTCAAACAAAACATCAATTTTCACTTTGTTCGTGAATAGGTTATCCGTAAAGATATTGATCTTCGGTTTGTTCCGACATTATTTCAGCTGGCTGATATGTTCACCAAGCCCGTTACTTATGAACGACTTTCTTCTCTGCGGCCAAAAATTATGTCTTGACAGCCTTTCGTTTGAGGGGGGATGTTATGAGTATTAGCCGTTCTTATTCGATTTTGTAATGAGTTAGTTAGTTCCAATTTAATTGAGTTTTGTTGTAAAGTCTGTTATCAAGTCTGTTACCAATTATCTATTTAAGATATCTTTGAAATTTGAATAAAATTAATGCAAGTTATCTTTTCACGATTATTGTGAAAAAGCTTTAACTTGTTCAAAATCTCTATGTTTAATCATCTTGATTTTTCTTGAATTTAATTTAATTTATTCTTTTTTATTATTTTTGGATATAAATTTCAATTTCTTGCATCATACACATTAGGCAGACTTTGATTACGTACTTACGTTTCACTCCTACGTAGAACATAGAAAAAAAACAAAAAAGAAAATAAAGACAATGTTCACAAGAGATATATAAAAAACGGTATTCTCTTAAAGTAAACAGTATTTTGTACCTAATTACACTTAGTTGATGATATCAAAGTTTTAGCTTAAATAATAAGTATTAGGAATATGGGTTATAATGGTTTGAATTCAAATTATACATTAAGTAAAAGAATATACCTTCATAGTTAATTCTTATGAAATTTGTGATAATAATTATATATTTTTTCCACTGCAATTTTCCTGTATTAATTGTCCTCCAATTTCAGCCGTTCTACAATTTCAATTTTATAATATTAAATATGCACATGTGTTAAGTTATTATATTAGTTTTGTCAATCGATAATGTAAAATGTTGACAACAAATCTATATTAGTAATAAATCAAAATAATACTTGTTATCCATGATTTGAATTTCTCCCTTCTTCTTGCTTTAGGTTGAATTACACTTCATCTGTATTACACCACCTATAACACATCTGCAAATAAATTAAGAATTTATTATTTGACAAGCAATAAGTTGATAAAAATTAAATTACAACATTGTACATAACCATTTGGAAATCCATGTCATTTACATCTGACACCAATTCGAAGTTGACTAAGTTTATTTTCTTCAAGTTATATATCTCTCCTTCAATGTCCTTAACTTTAACTGTTTTGTGTCAATTGAGATACAATCGTGTCATTAACGTTCAGGTATCTTATATCGATTGAATTTATACTCCCATCAAATATATTTGGCATGTTTTTTCTCTTTTCTAGCTTCTCAAAAAATTTCTTGACAAATCCTTAAATAAATTAATCTTGTGTACTTTCTCCCTACAATAATATTTAAAATACAATTTTAAGCAATCTCATTAAAAGGAAGGCAAATAAATTAAAAAGTAATTTTACCTCGTTATGATTAACAATAAATTTTTGTATATGTGTATAAGTTATCCTCTTTTGTTTCTGTATTGTTGCTTGAGGAATTTTCTAACAATTGTAATTTTTCTTGACCACCCTGTTTGAAATGGTTTCAACTATTTAATTGGCATCCCTACCATTTAATAGAAATTGGACAAAGAAATTATTTTAGAGAATGAAACTATAATTATGAGGGGAAAAAAAGAGTTGAAATTATGTAACCTAACTTTATTGATCAAGTTTTTGCTTGTGTACATCATTTTAACTTCCAAATAGTTTGAACGCCAAGTTCTTGTTGAAGTTTGAAAGGTTATATTTATATTTTGGACAATCAAAAATATAAAATTAAATGTATAATTAAATCTCTTAATCACAAAATTTGTACCATGTTGTTCATACTCTTTATCCATTATTTACATTTAAATCCCTTAATAATAAAATTTGTAACATTTCCTTCCATTCATTAATAAGGAAATTTGTGAAATATCTTTCATTCCATCTTTATGCCATTAAGAGTATTATCATTTAAAGTCAATTTTAATCTATATTCAATGCTGTTGATCTTTCTGTATTCCAAATGTGTATTTAAAATTGCTAGCAATATGTAATTAATCGTTCGGAATAATATATTCATTTTTAACGTTCATTTCAATGGCTATTCAATGCAGTTCATATCTTTTTATTCCAAATTTGTATATAGATTTGTTAAAATTAAAATGTCATGAATCTTATTAATTAAATATTGTTAGAGTAAAATCAACCAAAAGTATTTTTCAAACTTCCTGGCATTTTAATGTAGTATAGATTATAGATATTTTTTTCTTTTGACCAATTTGGCAATTCCACTCAATTTTCAAGTATAACCCGTCCATAAAACATGCTACAAAATAAATATAGATTCCTTTATATCCTATACCTCATTTTAACTTTTAGTGTCAAAAATTATTTGACCAATTAGCAAGCTCAAAAAATTAAGTTTACCTCGGTTGAAATCTTCTAGTTGGAAAGAGCAAAAATGTAAGGGTACATTTAGTTGGTGATCTGAAGAAAGGGATTAAGTGAGTCTACTATTTGTTTTTAGTGTTTTTAGATATGTGCTTGTTAGCATATTTGGAAATGAATCTCAATTTAAAAAATTGTTCAATATGTGTTTAGCAATATAATTGTAAACTAGTGGTAGTTACCAACTAAATATTTAGTTCAATCTAAAATAATATTAATTAATTTATTAACATTTTTGTTGTAAATTTGTATAATTATTATTTTACAATATTATATAATTTATAAYATATTATGTTTTACATGTTTTAATTTTAACTAAAATGAAATGAGTTTATGACATGAAATAATATATTTAACAAATCTTTATCCTTTTTTAATATAATTGTGCATTTTAAAATTTCAAATTCAAAATCTGAAAACACTAGAAACAAAAAATGTTGTCAAAATTTCCACTATTTGGATTACAGAATCATAAAACAATTTTCAAAAATAAATTTACTAAACACATATTTAGTTAATCTGAAAACAATAAACACAATCCAGATTGCCAACGAAACAGGTCCAAAACTAATTCCTAATGCATTCCTCATGCATGGCGGATAAAGTATTATATCCAGATGTTATGTTTGCCGCCAATTATTTGATGTAGGGACAGAGAACTTTGAGATCATAACCACTAACGATCATCAAAATATATTATAGATGTTGTTGTAAAATCAAACAGATCATAGACTGAACCGATCAAATACGTTTCATATATCAATGGATTATTAGATCAATTAATGATGGATCTAAACTTATTACCAATTGACTCAACCAAATAAAAGAAGAAAATAGAGCAAGAAGAATAACTTACCAAGATTTATAGTGGTTCTATCCAATATAGATCTACATCCACTTTCAGTCCCTTCAATTACTTTGATCAACAGCACCATGCAAGAGAATCACTCTCAATGAATAGTATTGAGAACCCACAAGTTCATACAAGCTTGTTAAGGATCTCACATTGATAAGATAAGATACCTAACAAGTATTTATAATAGACATGGACTACTCCTCCCGTTGCCAATTGGTTTTGAGATGAAACCCTATGAATATTAATAAAGCTTAATCAGAAAATAAAATTACCCCAATCAAGTACAATTCACTAAAATCCTCATCTCTCAATCTTTTTGCTACCTACCTCACAAAATGAACTCACACTCACTATCACAAAGTAAAGCTTCATATATGTGAAGGCTTCTGGATTTTCCTTCTCCATGCGAGCTAAGAAAAATCGCCACACAAATAAGATGAAGACATTGAAAAGAATCTCAACAAATAATTCAAATGTGTGTGGGTAGCTTTACCAAGTCTTTGCCATGTTAGTTCCAGCTAGGTAAAAATTAGATAAGAAGGGAATTTACTATCAATTTACAATTCTCCACCTTGATGAGCAATTATACTGCAACATTGACAATAGCAATTAATATGGCCGGACGTTTTTTTTACAGAAACATATTTCACCTTTATCAATTTGAGAGCATCGAGACAACTCTCAAATTTCCAAAATGGCAAGGCTTTGATCAGAACATCTACTACATTATCATCTATAGAAATCTTTTGCAAGCATACCTTTCCATCAGTCAACAAATCACGGATAAAATGATATTTGATATCTATATGTTTAGTCCTTTCATGATAGTTCTGATTTTTAGGTAAAAACACTACACTCTGACTATCACGGTGAATTATCACTTGTTTATGAAACGATTGACATAGCTCATATGTCATTTCCCTTAGACAAATGGCTTCTTTAGTGGCCACAGTAGCAGCCATACATTCGGCTTCTGTGGTTGAAAGGACATCCATAGATTGAAGAGTAGATCGTCAGCTAATAGTACGATTCATAAGTTTGAATGCCTACCCAGTCAAATACCTTATTCTATCACAATCTGCAACTAATCTACATTTACAAACTCCTCTACAAATACTTCACCAGAGGCCATGGCCATAATTAGGAGTGCCTCTGATATATCTTAGCATCCATTTTACTACAACCCAATGCTTTCTACTGGGATTCGACATATATCTGCTTATTAAACTCATCCCATGTGCTAGATTAGGTCTTGTACATACCATAAGATATATCAAACTACCTACAACACTTGCATAAAGTATTAAAGTCATATATGCTTATCTTTTTCTGTTTGCGGTGATTGGTTTGCAAAAAATTTGAGTTGTTGTTCTATTGGAATTCAAACAGGCTTATAATCACTCGTCTTTAAACTTTTTGAGAAGTTTTTGTCAGTAACCTTCTTGTGAGAGGTTGAAAACACCTAATTCTCTATTTATTTCAATGTTAATGTTGATAATCCTTCTTGCTACACCCAGATCCTTCATCTCAGATTTCCCTTTCAGTTGATTCTTAAAGTTTTATGATTTCTTCCTTGTCTTTACTAGCAATTAGCAAATCATCAACATATAATAATAGATAAACTGATCCATGTATGTTAATATGCTTAAAATACATGCAGTGATCAAGTTTGTTCATCTTAAAACCACATGAAACAATAAATGAGTCAAATTTCATATATCATTGCCTAGGAGACTATTTTAACCCATACAATGATTTCTTGAGCAAGCATACTTTATTTCTATTTTCATCAGTTATAAAAAACCCTCTAAATGTTGCATATAGATTACTTCGGACAAATCTTCATGAAGGAAGATAGTCTTTGCATCCATCTGTTCAAGTTTAAGGTTATGAGCTATTGTCAAAGATAGAATGAAACAGATGGAAGTGTGTCTTATCAGAGGTGAGAAAATTTCATTGTAATCTATACCTTCTACTTGAGTAAATCCTCGAGCTATTAGTCTTGCTTTAAACCAAATTGGTTCTTCTAGATCCAAGGTTTCTTTCTTATTAAAAATCCATTTACATCTTACCAGATTTTGGTTAGAAGGTATTTTGACTAGATCTCATGTTTCATTCTTACACAGGAACTCCATTGCCTCCATAATAGCTTGCAGCATCCTTCTCTTTTAAACTTACGGCTAATTTATATGATAGAGGTTCATCCCCTTCTTGTTCCACATCAGAAACCAAAGCATAGTAAACTAAATTAGCAGTTCCACATCTTCTGTTGGTTCCTCTGGAATTCTAGTATTTATTTTGTTCTAATCTTAGGACTCTTTTTAAGCTCATTTACATCATCCTCATCATGACTGCTATAAGGTTCTTTTTCTTCAAACCCAACTCTATTTCCATCTCAAACATGTCTTTATCTGTTTCATATGCAAGGCCTTCATTTGGCTCTTGATTCATAGCAATATTCAGTTCATCAAAGATAACGTCTCGACTTATCCAACATTTCTCTTCCTTTTTTTCTGTACACCATGTCGCAACGTGATCGCAATGCGGAGCGGCCATCGTCCTCTTTTAAGAGTCTCTTAAAACAAAAGATTTTGGAGTCGCCACCAATCATATTGATGATGTGACTGGTCCACCCACTTATAATAAATTAAGGAAAATTGATCTTCGTATATCAAATCGAGTTAGGGAGTCAATTGCGTAGGGAAGGTATTAGCACCCTACAACACACGTTTGTTAAAATGGTTACTAGTATTTTATTTTTTATTATCCAATTTATTAAATTATTGAAGGTCCACAAAAAGTTTATTTTATTTTTAAACGTCGTATGTTTATTAATCCACATTTTAGAAATAAGATATGAATTAATTACTATGGGTGGCATAAATGTCATTCAAAATATGAAATTTAATTTTGGGAGAAATTTCATGTATTTAAGAAATTTAATAAATTGTTAAAAAGAATGTTACTCAAAATCCTTTTTATTTGTTTAGAAAATTGTGAGTGACATTTGAAATTTATTTAGATTGTTTTATGATAAATTCTTTCTAATTATTAAAATTTATTTTAAAACGGAAATTTCATGTATTTATGGAATTTATAAAATCCATAAAGAGAACATTACTTTGTTCAAAATTATGGAAATTTATATTTTTATTTGCACAAGAATTTTCATGTATTCATTAATTGTAATAAAATTCACAAAGAGAATACTACTAATTCTCAAATTTGATTTATGTTGTTTGTTAAGAAATTAGTTTTCCAAATTTTGTAAAATTAATTTTTAGGAGAAATTTAGAATTTTAGCAAGAAAAAAAAAACTCATAGGGAGAACATTGCTCTAATATTTAAAAATTGAATTCTCCATATATTTAAAAGTTAAAAAATAGAAGGAAACGAAATTCAAATTGACAATATCTCAAAAATGAGAAGATGTCAACATTTGAAATTCAAATGCACAGTAACTAATCTGTGAAACTAAACATATTGTGAAATTAACATCAAATCAAGTATCTTTAACAAATTAAAACTAGAAGCACATAATCACAAAAGTGACACAATGCATAAAACGCTAAAAAAAACATCTCCTAATAATAATTATAAAATGGATTTTGCAGGCTTCGGCCTCAGTTTAAAAACTAGGTTCAATTTAATTAAAATTTGAAAAAAAAATTCTTCGACCTCAGCTCTAGGGCAGGGCTAAAAAATCATTGGACTTGGATAAACCTAGGCTTCGACCTCAGTTCTATAATTGGGTTCGATTTACCCAACATTTGAGAAAATGTAGGAATAAATAGATGAAAAAGGTAGGTAAAGGGAGAAAAAGAAATCTATGGAAGAATATAGATGTTGGTTAGGTAGAAAGATAGAGCTTACAGACATGGAGAAATAGAACTTTGACCTCAATTCTAGGACGGGGTTCGAAAACAATGTTTGACAAATAGATCTCGACCTCATTTCTAGGGCAAGGCTCGAAAAACATTGGACCTGGCTGGATGCAGGTTTCCACCTCAATTCTAGGCCTGGGTTTGATTTAACCAAAATCCAAGAAAATATAAGAAGTAGATGAAAAAGGTTGAGGGAGAAAAAGTAATCAGTGGAAGACGATATAAGGTGGTTAGACAGAAAAAGGGAGCTTCCAAAGATGTAGAAATAGAACTTTGACCTCAGCTCTAAGACTGGGATCGAAAACAAAGTTTGAGAAATAGACTTTGACCTCAACCCTAGGGCAGGGCTCGAAAATTATTGGACCTTGATGTATGCAGGTTTCGACCTCAATTATAGGACTGGGTTTGATTTAACCAAAATGCAAGAAAAGACTTCGAACTCAGCTCTAGGGTAAGGCTAAAAAATCATTGGACATTGATGCAAGCTTCGACCTCAGCTCTAGGACTGGAATCGATTTACCTATTATTTGAGAAAATATAGGATGAGATAGATGAAAAGGTAGAGCGAGAAAAAGAAATCGGTGGAAGAGGACAGAAGGTGGCTAGACATAAAGAGAAAGCTTACAGACATGGAGAAATAGAGCTTCGACCTCAGTTTTAGAACTGGGTTTGAAAACGAATCATAGGAATCACCGAGAGAAGAAACCCAAAGGTCTTGTGCAAGGAGCCTTAAGCACTTGTACAATGCTCGGCTATGGTTAGGGAAAGGTTCCCTGTAAATGCCTAAGTGTTGGTTGTCTGTTTGAGAAATTGACTTTGATCTCAGCTCTAGGGTAGGGATCGAAAAACAATGGAGTTCCTAGACAAACACAGACTTCGACCTGAATTCTTGGACTGGGTTCGATTTCACCAAAATACAATGACCTTGCTTAGAAAGGCTTCAACCTCAATCTTGAATCGAGTTTAATTTAATGAACATGGGCTTGGTGCAAGTTTATCCTCAATCTTGGATTGGGTTGGATTTAACGAACCTGGACTTGGTGCACGCTTTAACCTTAATCTTGGATTGGGTTGGATTTAACCAAAATGTTATTAACCTTACTTAGAAAGGTTTCAAGCTCGATCTTGGATCCAGTTTGATTTAATGAACTTTGACCTTGGCGCATGCTTCCACCTCAATCTTGGATTCGATTGGATTTAACCAAAATGCAATTAATCTTGCTTAATATGGTTTCAACCTCGATCTTGGATCGGGCTTGATTTAATGAACTTGGGCTTAGCGCAGGTTTCAACCTCAATCTTGAATTGGGTTGGATTTAACCAAAATGTATTGACCTTGCTTGGCAAGGTTTCAACCTCGATGTTGAATCAAGTTTTACTTACAGAACCTAGGCTTGGTACAGGCTTCAAACTAAATATTGGATTGGGTTTGATTTAAAGAAAATGGGCTTGGCGCATGCTTCAACCTCAATCTTGGATTTGGTTGGATTTAACCCAAATGATGAAATGCAATCGAGGCAATGTGGATTGTCATGAATGTTGTTGCCTAACCGTAGGGTTTAGAAATCTTCCTAATAGAAAATTTCAAAATGCATCAAATATAGACTTGACAAAGTAACATTGACTAACACCCTAGTCTTCATGCAAGTGCAACATATCATGTGAATGACGTGTGTAAATTATATGCATGCATTTGCAAATTTGCATTGCCCCAATGTTTGCAATGATAAATAATAAGCAAAATATTTTTTACATTGAAAAGTAATAAAGCATTGACAATGTATCTAATTTTGCTTTGACTCAAATAACAGATTAGATATTGAATGCAAGATATAACTATGCATATGCATGTTAAAGCTAAATAAATGCAACATGCATGCACAATTTATCTATGATATACAAATAATTTTTTTGGAAGATATTTTTAATGATTTTCATTAAAATAGTGACGCAAGTAATGTAAATGCATGGTTTGTAAATAAGGAATTATAGATGTATGTCCACTCAATTAGGAATATTAAGTCCCTTTGTGCCAGTGACGAAATGTTGTCATTATGAATTTTAGGGCTTGATACAATGATAAAACATGCAACGTCCTTTTAAACTTCTTGGAGTAGATGCTATATGCAAGTTAAAGGACTGTTCGTGAGCATGCGAATTGCTTCTAAGAAAAGTTATATCGACAAACATTTTATTGACCAAATCATGTTGATACTTTTCTTTTTGCAAAAAAAAAAAGGGCTAATGATGCATGTAGAACAAATGATTTCTTTTGGAATTGAAATTTGCCATGATACCATGCATGAAAAATAATTTGAGTAAAATTTATTCATGATTTCTGCAAAGGAGGAAATGCTTGTGATTCATAGGAATGCTTGTGGTTCATGATCATTCATGCACCATAAATTTGATATGACTAAACCAACGAAATTGAGCCAATTGCTTCTATTGGTGTTAGTGATAGTGTATATGTATGTTAAAGATCAGGCTAATCTATGAATGCACAAATGGTAAATGTAATTTATGCATGAGACTCATGATGACTGAATTTGAGCTAACTGCTTTGCTACTACCATTAGCAATAATGCATATATATGTTAGGACAAAGCTAATCTACTTATGCATGATAAATATGATTTATGCATGAGATTCATGATGCATGTTAGTTATGACTAAATGAATTTGCTTCTAATGACACTAGTGATAGTGCATATGTATGATAGGACAAAGTTAGTCTACTGTACACAAATGGTAAATATGATTTATGAATGTATCACATAGTGTATATATGTTAAACACTTAAATTTTAAAGTGATTTTGATAAGGATTTCTAAAATCATAATGTTGTTTTTGCAAAATTCTTTTCATTTTTATGAAATTCAATGCAGTCTTGTACAACAATGCGTAAATAGTATTTTGCATGAAAAAAAATTATTTGACTAAAAATTTATTCATGCTTAATGAAAAATTCAAAGCTTGCACAAAAATGAGTAAATAATTTTTGTATGATCAACCAACAATTTTTTTATCTTTTCATAAATTTTTTTATGGAGAATATAACATGATGATCATCCTGTTTACTTTCACTTTTCTTGTTAATCAAGATCTATCAATCAAGGCAAACAATAGTTTATCCTATAGTAAGAGATGAGCACTCTGTCTTATTTTTCTATTTTTTTCCTTCTTTTTCTCTCTTTGTTTCATTTTTTTTTCAAATGCCTTCATTTGATTTTAATTCTTTAGAGGTCTTGAGATATGCGCAAGTATAATTTCACACTCATACTATGTTCGTGAGCTCATTTGAAAGAGATTTTGGGGACTTATACAATAATGATCTAAAATGTCATATTGGTGAGCTCAACTGGAGGTTTTTGGATAAGTGCAAAATAATCAATTTTGTGAGCTCGCGTTTGAAGGAAATTATAGATAGGTACAAGAATCATCAAGTTCGGATAACTCAATTGAAAAGGATTTACAAGAATGATCTCAACTATATCAAATTAGTGAGCTCTCATGCATGTTGGATTGGTGAGCTCTTTTGGAGGGATTTTGAAGTTTAAATACAATTATCTAATCCATATTAGATTGGTGAGCTCATTTGGAAGGGATCTTGGGATACATGCAAGAATAATCCAGGCTTGGTATGCTCATTTAAATGAAATTTCGAGCAGACACAAAGATGTTCTCAACCATATTGGCTTTGATACACTATTTTGGAGATATCGAAGATATATATCCCATATAATACTTTAGACAACTAAAAAAGTAATTCAAAGTATTGTCTTCTTAAGTTAAACTGCCTCATAAACTCAATCGTGCAAAGAACAATAATATCATTAGATCTAGGCAAATAAATCGACTTCTAGGATTTTTGTGTGAGAATGAAAGTTCACAAACAAGAGGGTGAAAAACTTTTATTATAAGAATGTTCTTTCCATATCTTTAAAGCAAGAGAAACAAACATGTAAGTAACACACAAAAGATAAATCTCTTGAACAATAAGAGATTAAATATTTTGGATATTTATAGGTAAGAAATTAGGATATGAAGGAAATAGAATGATCAAAGTGTCATTTTTGGATAATATTTTTAAGAATAGATAATTGCTTCTCAAGATTTTATCTCATAATCTTATCGTTTCTATGAGTTGGATCCAGAACTTTAGTAAACATATTCTAGTCTAGTCTTTAATTCCAAGTTATTGACACCATTTAGTTAATTTATTGTGTTGGATGTGCAAGACATCATTGACTTCCAATCTTTTGTTTTGTCTTGATACTGATGAGTATTGTGGTTAGGGGTGAAATGTCACTCGAACCCAGAGCTAGCTGGTTCTCACCAAAATGCGTTGGGGCACAGTAGTTGATTGAAAATCTAAGGGTAAAGCACTGTTTCGGTGCGGGCCGCGAGAGCAGTACCAAATCGAGGCAAAATCTGAATACTATATAGGATCTGAAAATAATAGGGGTCAAGATTGGCCAGCGAGGCAATGGAGGATAAGCTTCATCATCAAGAAGGAAACAACCCGAATCACTAGCTAAGGCCCCTAAGTGACCACTCAGTGACAAAAGAGGTAGGGGTGCGGTGACAGCCAGGAGGTTTACCGAGAAGCAGCCACCCTTGAAATGGTGCGTAATGGCTCACTGATTGAACGCTCTTGCGTCGAAGATGAAAACATGAAGTTTTGAATTCTTGACTTTTGGTGGTTGCCCCAGTTTGTGAGATCTTTAGTACAAAATAAAATGGCAATTGCAACTTTGTTATAGCTTGAGGATCTTTGCTTCGAATAGCTTTTGTCCCAATTTAATGAACCTTTTGCATAAAATAGGGTGACGAACAAGACAACTTTCAACTTAATGAATCTTTTGTGAGCTCAATAACTTTGCCCCAGTAACTTGATGAATCTCTTGTGAGCACACTAGTAGAAAAGTGATCTTCCATGACAGTTGTGAACATTAAAAAAGTTTGAAGGAAAAAAAACTGTCATAAATGATGGGGGTGCGTTTTTGGCGGGAAAAAACGCTATTTTTCGGATTTTGTAAGTTTTATGACAGTTAAAAACTGTCACGAAAATCGAATTTTCAATGACAGTGAAAAACTGTCACGAAATGGTGGATGCGCGATTTTGGCGGGAAAAAACGGCAATTTACAAAAAATTTTATGCTTTTATGACATTTTATAATTGTCAAGAAAAATAAAAAAATTTCAAGTATTCCATGACAATTACCTAGACCATCCTGAGAATGTATGACATACAAAAACAAATGATTTTGAGCGCGTTTCATTTATGTCGGAAAAACTGCAGCTTTGTTAACGATATTAATTATTTCGGGATTGTCCGGTCGCATCGAGTATAGATTTATGCTTAATAGTTTCCCCAATGCTCCATGAAACAAGTAGAAAATGATATTTGGTATAGTGGTATGCTTATCCTGCATCATTGTGCCCTTCCTCTCTTCGATCCCGAGTTTGAGCCCTATGAATTTAAATTATTTTTTCAACCCTCTATTAATATATTTTTATAAAAATAATATAAGTTAATTCTAGTTTCACAAAGCATTTCGTAAACAAAATATTCATATTTAAATTATACCCGAGTTTTTTTTATTGGAACGAAAGGTAGTCAACTTAATGGAACGAACGTACGGTGGCACAACCATGGTAGATTCGAAAACCCCAGTATAGCAAATATTTGGCAGCGGCGCAGCCTCATCCAAGCACGATTTCCGGCGTAGCCGCTTCTCCAAGCGTCGATCTCTAGTGTCTTCGAGCAGGCTCGAAGTTTTCGTCACCAAACCCACCACCCATAAGCAGTTGCAACTATTTGGGGCGATTTGCAGCAGAAATCGCGGCAGTTCGGGGTGTTTTTCAGATGGCAGCGACGTCCTCGTCAGCTAGACCGCGCACAGTAGTGTCGGTAGTTCGTCTCCTTCGTTGGATTTCATGGACAGTAGTTTTTTAGTGGTTTTCGGTGCTTACCCACACCCAATTGAAGCTCGATTTGCGTTACCCATAACTTTTTGGCATCAAACCAACAAGCTCGAGCATTTTCGAACTCCGTTTTGAAGCGATGGGCTCATTCAACATCAATACCCACACCCAATTGTTTATTTTATGATTTAAATGGTGCCTTTGGATTTTCCCCTAAGATGATAATTTAAATTATTGGATTTTCTAAATTCAGGATTCTGATTTTGGGTAAGTTAAGACTTAAATTAGAATTTAAGTTTAATTTCGTTTGACCATTGAGTTTTCAAATTTTGCAAAGGGTTCAAAGTTTTGGAAATTTAATTTTCCCTTTTAAACTTATTATTATTGGGTTTTTAAAATTAAGTTCTTCTCTTAAATCTTTTCCCAAATATCTTTTTACATTTTTATTTGGGTTTTTAATTAAAAAAAAGACTAGGAAAAACCGTTTTCTCTTAATTTTTAGAGCATTAATCTATTTTTGGTTTATTGTTGCATTTGTTTCTTTTATTAAATAAAAGAAAAGAAAAGGAAAAGAAAAAGAAATGAAAAGGAAAAAAAAAAGAAGGAAACCCTGACTATCTCCTTCTTCTTACTCCCATCTTCCTTGTTGTAGCAGCCCCCACCCCTCCCTCATTTTCAGCCTCCTCTCCGACGACGCCCACTCC
>NW_019104514.1:746044-756747 GCF_001995035.1 Momordica charantia
GTTCTTATTTTGTGTGGGTTTTCTTCTATTATGTTATTTTTTTGTTCTGTTACTATTACTTTTTAAGATTGGGTGAAGATACTTGTGATTATCGAAGCCTGTTGGTCCAAACCCGCCACGCTTTGATTTTTTTTTCTTGTTTGATTTTGCTACCAGGATTGGGGTGAGAGAGAGATTGAGGTGAAAAATGTAAAGAATTCAAGGATATAAGAAAAGCTAATCTGCAGTTTTTAGGGTAACTCTATTTGAAATTACAAAGAAAAAAAGTGAGGTTTGACACACAGTACCTTAGAATTCAAATACGGGGAAAAAAAGATTTACAAGAAAATTTTTGAACAAGAAAGAATAAAGGAAATTTACATGTAAAGCTACTGTTTGTTTGGAAGACTTTTGCCTCGCTAACAAATTATGGTGGTATTGTGAAAACTTTACATGTTATGCTATAATTACATGTTTTATTTTATGGATAGATTCCTAGTGGTATTGGGAATTGTTTACTTTTGATGTCTATTGATCTCAGTGAGAATTTTTTCTCTTTAAGAGTTAACCTGAGACTATGCAGAAACTTGATTTGTGTGGTAATCTGATTTTAAACCGAATTTGTTCAAAGGACACGGTCTAGAGTAGATAGAAGAAATGAAGAACCTTAAAACTCTTAGACTTCTATGGGAACAATTTTGTTTGTCACATTCAAACTACAATGGGGAATCTTCAATATCTTAAACTATTGAATCTCTCTTCAAATGACTTTACTGATAGCCTTCCGAGTCTGTGGCAAAATGCTATAGCCTTTTGGCCAATTTAAGTGAAATTTCAATCAGGGGTAATTTTCAATCGATTCGAAATATAGGCAAGCTGCAGTTTCTTAACCTGTCCAGGAATTCTTTTGTTGGTACAATTCCATGAACTATTGGAGATTGAAAGCTTCGAACATTCTTGATTTGAGTAGAAATCGGCTGAACGAGAGCATTCTCAAGGAAATTGGAGTCGTGCCTCGAATGAAGCTGAAACTGGATGAAAATGTTATGGGGTGTGGAATTCTCACTTCAATTGTTCTTCCCTACAACTTTCTAAGCTTCATTTCCTTGTTTTCCTCTATACTTTTGATTGTTAAATGTTCATATACATTTTCAAAGCGTATCCTAAACTAGTTTCTTGAAATTATTTTTATTTTAGGCTTACTGATATGTTTTAGAAACCATTTATGACATTGCAATTTGGAGAGATTTAACAAGGTGTTTGCAAATATCTATTTGTTTAAGGAGCATCAAAATTTTTATCTTTTAGTTATCTTATAACATCAACCCATTTTATTTTCTTTTAAAGTACTTGAAAGGCCGGTTAAAATCTTGAACTTTCTTAAAGCAATATGTTTTAACTTTGTCCAACATTTTTGTTACATTTTAATCTTGGTCAAAACTTAATAGGTTGATATAACACAATAACTTCAATACGCCCAATATCGATGGGGGTTAGGAAAACTCTCTTATCTTCAAAATGTCGACTTATTCTTTAACAACCTCAACAGAAGACTTCCAAAATTGTTATCTAATATTCTTCCAAACCTTATCGTGTTCAATATTTCTCACAATGACTTTGAGGGCGAGCTTCCTTTTTGTACTCTTTAACACTATTTCCCCTTCATTCTTTGGTAGAAATCCATCCCCCTATGACTTTGTTTGTAAGAAGACTTGCCCTTTTGTTCTTCCCAAACTCATAGTTTTTTGAAGTCTTTTGTTTCCGTTTAATTGTTAGAAACTTCAATAAGATGATATGGTTTGATTTGATGCTGCCATTCTGCATGCATAAGTTCCAAGCACGTCTCTTTAATGTTCATTAATTGATGGTTAGAGATTGAACGGATCAGCTGTAATTTTATCATATAGAAATGTTGGTAAGCTAAATTTTAATGTTCATGAGTGATGGTTAGAAATTGAACTCTTTTCATATGTAACGAGTTTTCTTTCATGAGTTGAACTGTTTGATTACCAGTCAAATTTTAAGTTGTATTGAAAAAAAAATCTACACTCTTGAAAAAATTTGTTGTTTTTCTACCATCCCAAGAACATTTTTGTAGCTTTTTTTCTCATTTATTTTCTTATGTGCCAAAACCATTTGCAGCTTTGGAGGAAAAAATTGTGTTGCTCCAGCATTTTTGCAAGTATATAATGGCATGTTTTTTTGGAAACAGACTCTCATGACACTTTTGTAAGTCCTTTCATTTTGGAAACAAACTCTCATGGCATGTTTTTTTTTTCTTATTTCACAATTTTAGTATATCAAATATGGTTCGAACTTCATCAGGTTTGATACCGATTTATGTTTTGCCAATAGGGTACGATGTTACATGATGGGAGATATTTACAAACTTCATAATGTTTTGGCTAAATGAGGTGGAGTTGTATTTAACCAACTATGAGTGCATAAAAATTGTAGCTGAAAACAAAGTTAACTAGGTAAGTTGTACGATCTTTACCATTCTATTCCACATTAATCCTTTAGTGAAATTCTGTTTTTATAGTTAAGTGATTAGTATTATAGACTTATGTTGCTATCCTGCAATAAAGATAGCCAATTAAGACTTAGTGTTTATATTTGTGTCATGCATATAGTTTAAAATCTCGTTGGATAATTGTGTGGTTTAAAGTTTATTTGGATAATTGTGTGGCTATCCTGCAGCAAAGATAGCCAATTCAGACTTATTATTTATATTTGTGTCATGCATATAGTTGAAAGTCTAGTTGGATAATTTTCTGGCTATCCTGTAGCAAAGATAGTCAATTAAGGTTTAGATACGTAGATTGTTTTTGTTTGTTAGTGTTCAACATCTGTGTTGTTCCTAAATGACTTTTATTTGGGTAAAGTCTTTAGTATTTTGAGAATTTCAAAAACCCGTTTGATATTATTTTTTTGCATCTTTTTTTTTGTGAAATAAGGGTTTTGTGTGAGTGATTTGAAGGAAAGAAAAAGATCTTAGGTGCGTATTTGTGATTGTTAGCTCTCTGGCACTACATAAAGGCTATGAAAGTGTGTTGATTCCAAAGGTCTGAAATATAATTTTCTTTTCTACTATGTTAACCTTTACAATGAGTAGAAAGAGAAAGTAAACTCAGTGTAAGAGATTTGAAAGTTTAAGTTCTTCACTTTTGTGTATATTTGCCGAAGTTAGATTTGTGTTTTCTTAATTGTTTGTTTTGAATATGTTGTTCAGCATGTGGGAGCGAGGGTTGAAGGAAACAGGGCCGAGTGTTTCTGTAATATGTTAGCTACATTTTGTAGTTTGACCTTTCACGTTTACACGGTATGAACTCTAACAACATATAATAGTAATATGTTAACTACATTTGTTGTAGTTTGACCTTTTGCATATACTATTGTGAAATATTTGAGGTTTTTATCCATTGCTTAGGTCTTCCAATAAGAGTCTGAAGAACCATGGCGGGTAGCTACTTGGAATATTTAAAAGATGACTGTTGGGCCATTTTTTGTTGGGTTAGTAGTTACTTGGTATAATTTGTTTATGTACGGGGTTAATGGACATGAAAAACCTTCGTTGATGTATATATAATTTACTATATGTATACACTTTATATTTGTAGGTGGGTTGGTGTACTAATGGATATATATGTTTTTGTATGTAAAATACGTCACATTTGACAGATACAGGTACAACTATGGAAAGCGATTTTTAAAAATATTTCAAAACAAGTTTATATGAAAAGTTACATTTATAAATGTCAACAAAATAGGTTTCGTGATAAAAAAAAACATTCAAAACCGTTTCTTGACAAATAAATGTTGACATTATTAAGTATATCATGATAGTTTTAAATTGTCGTTGTAAACCTTTACGTGACATATATCGAATGTCATTATTTAATGTTGCATGACATTTTTAAGTTGTCATTATACAATTTTTCGTGATAGTTAAAACTGGCAATATTAACTATTAAAACTATCACTACAAAAGTTCTAATGACAGTTATAAATAATCGTAAAAAAAAAATTCATGTCAATTTTTAACTGTCGTTAAATACGAGTTCATGACAATTTATAAACTGTCGTCTTTAGGTATTTATTGACAGGCTGACAAAAATATTTGATTGTTTTAGTGACACTTATAAATTGTAATTAAATGACTTTCTGTGACATTTATTAATTGTGATGGAAAATCTATTCATGACAAAGTATAACTGTAGTTGTAAATGCATTGATGACAATTTTTCAAATTTGTCATCTTCTCCTCTTTCTTGATGCCTTAATAGATGACAATTAGATAATTATCATAAATTATGTAATGACAGGATTTAACTGTCATTGAAGGCCAACTTTCTACCAGTGGCATGATAAATTTACTCAGTAATTTGACGAAACTTTTGCGAGCATGCGACCAATCTTTTGCAACTTTAGTTTGTCCAATAAATTCTCGACATCTCAGAAAGGTAGTGATCAATTCATTTACATTTATTGATCCAAATTATACAAAATAAGTCTTGTCATGGCCTTTCACTTATTCTTATTCTTTTTCTTGCTTTTTTTTTTTGTCTTTGCCAAACACATGCTTTTGAGAAAAGAACTAGGATGCAATTATGTAAAGAATTTATCATTTGCAGACTGCTTCGTATAACTCTAATATTCATTCAATGTCATATGCTTGAAGATAACCACATATGCTAGATGCTTCGCTTGTATCAAAATAAAGCTATATCTTGAGCAAACCCATTGAAAGAGATATGGATATTGAGATTATCCCTCGAGTTATTACTTATCAAATTCTCAAATTATTATCCAGAATTTATAAATCCATTTCCATGGAAAGACAAAGAGAAAGGAAAAGAAAATTGAAATGATAAATTGAAAGGATAAGTTTACGACATGAAAGGGGATGTGAACATACTTTTGAACATGAGTCGACATAAATAGTCTAGATAGCGGATGATGCAAATACAAGGTATTGAATCATGGAGCAGTAAAGCTTATAAAACTCAATATCATTTCATTACTTTCAAAATTTTCTAAGTAATGCAAGGGGAACAATTTTGAGTGCATGACCCCAAAATGATAAGGTTTAGAAAAATAACAGGTTCTGCCCCAATATAATGGTTCATCCACGGGGTGGTTCTATAATAACATGATTAATATGTAGTAGTCAACTAAATTGAAGTAGCTTGACCATTGGAATAATAAGGTCTATAAAAAGATGAAAAATGATTGAGAGACTTAAATTATTCACATCTTTGAAGGCATTCATAGTACTTCTGTTTTTGCTTTTTTGTTTGCTCATTTCCTTCATACATGGATTTGCCCTGTTTGCTATGAATTTTTAGTATAGTATTGATTAACAAAAATGCTGAGAGTAAATGAGGTGGCCTAGGTGAAAATATTTTTTCATTTTATCTCCTTTTTGCGCATGACTTTTTTAAAATCTTGTTTAAGTTCACATTTATGATTTTAAAAAAATATGGACCTTCTTCCAAAACTTTGTGAACTAAGACCACAAAATGAACTAAAAGAAGCTTCCCCTTAGTATGCAAGTTTTGACAAATATGCAAAAATCCCACATTAAAAAAAATATTGAATTTGTTTTAAAAATGTAGGGAAAATTATTTATATGATGCATGCAATTTGTTTGGGAAATAGGGAAAAAATGCCCTAAATAATTAAGGTTATTAGTCAAAGCAATTCACGATAATGCAATGTAAAACCTATATGTCATTGATGCATGATTCTAAGGTTATATTCATTATCCTTAACACTTTCAAATAATGATGCATGACACATGGACTAATTAATTTTCAAAGTTTTTGTATTTTTTAGAATTTTTCCATGTAAATGCGTTAATAAATGAGAAATTGATGATATAGTGATGTACGGATGGTAAAAAAATTGGTTTGATGCAAGACATTAATTCAGCTATTGACTCTGAATTACTTTGTATTTTTAAGATTTTTTCTTATTTTATTTTTTAAAATTCATGTGAATGCCTAAATGATGTTATTAAATATAAATGAGAAATTGATGACATGAGAATGAAAACCAGTTTGATCAATGATACACATGAATGAACGTTTACTTGTTCTTTTCAAGAAATTTATCTTTTTATTATTTTTATTAATGTATGAGATCACAAAATATGTGAAAAAAATGCATGATATGAATACAATAAAATTGTTAATCCAATTTTTTTGGGAAATTTCTTTCATTTATTAACTTGAATGTTTACAAGATGCTAGAAAAAATATGATAGTATTGGTATGAGAATTATTAAAATGATGAATCAGATGACGTTCAATTATTGATGAAGTTCATTTTTTATTTTTTTATTTTTTTATTTTTGTTGGAGATATGAATAAGTCATTTTTACATTTCAAATATATTTTTTCCTTCTTTGAAAAGATTCAAAGATAGCATATTAAAATTGAAATTTTGCACAAATACTGACGACTCCAACCATGCATTTAGGTATACGTATATACTAAATTTTGAACTTCAAATACATAATTAATAAAATAATGAACATGTTATATAAAGATAATAACATGATTATCAAACATGATATTTGAATCACACAAAGTGAGGAAGATGTATCCTAAAGTTCAAGCTTTAAGCAATCATTGGTTGGCTCTAAGATATGTAACTATATACATTTTTGTAACAACCGGGAAATATATATATATATATATATATATATATATATATAAATTGATTTAGATTTTTTTTAGTTGTTTTCTTTTATTTGCTCAAAGATAAACCTTTTCTGTTTTAAAAATTATATTTAAAAGATAATTGTTCTTAGAATTAAAAAAAATATATAAAGAAAGAGTTTTATTAACTCTTTATCTTTTTATGTTATCCTTTTTAAAAAAGGTTTCTTTAGGGTTTGTTTTAAAAACCCTTAAATCCTAGGTTTTATTTTCTTAACCTACTAGACTTAGTTTTCTCTCCAAAAGAAAAAGAAAAGAAAAAGAAAAAGAATTTTGGTATTTTCTCTCAAAGATTGATGAGTTTTTCTTCCTCATTGTTTTAGTTTTATTTTTCTTGATCTGTAATTCTTTAATTCAGTTTATTGGGAAAAGTTTTGAGGTCTTTGTTTTTAGAATAAAAGATTTTAAGGACTTCTTGCTTAAAAATTTTCCAAAATTTTTGGTTTCAATCTTGCTGTTTATGAGACTGTTTTTGTCTATTTTGAGACTCTTTTTGCATAAAAATATTACCTATTTGTATCTCATAAACTATATTTTATTGTTCTAATTTTTATATGAAAAATTATATGTTTTTACCAAGTTTTAAAGGTTTTTCTCTACAATTTTCAAATCTGATTTTTCTATAACAATCAGTAAATTGTTAATTGTTTTATGGAAAATTCTTGAAAGTTTTATTTTATAAAACATAAAATTTTTCAGATTTAAAGTCCCAAAATTTTCCTTTGTTTAGAAGGTTTTTAAGCGTGTTTTGTTCATAAACTTTTTGTAAATTTGGTCAATATTGATTTATTCAGATTCTTGTAATTTTAAAGTTTGTTATTTTTGAATTTAGAGGTTTTTTAACCCAATTTTCATATATGGTTTTGTAGCCTAAATCCATATTTTCCTAATTGTTTTGCATAAAAAAGTGTTTTGAATGGGAAAATTGGGTAGATAAGATTTGCTTAGTAATGTGTTGAATTTTAAATCCTTAGGTAAGATTTAAGGATTCATGTTGGATATTGGTTGTTTCTATGCCTCTAATTTGACAACTACCCAAGAAAGAAGTTAATTAGATTTGTAGGATTTTCGAAAGAGGTAAGTGGTTTACCATATCCCTTCGAAAAGTATTGTAAGTGATTTACCATATCTCTTCGAAAAGTATTGTAAGTAATTTGTGGTATCCCTTCGAAAACTAAAAATTTATTTTGGTTTTGATATGAAGATTTGAAATTTATATAATTCTTATGAAATTGAAGTTCTATTATGGATTTGTTAAATATCTTGGAAATTGATATTTTGTTTATTCGCAAAATGTTTGAAATTATGTTATGTATGATTTGATAAAGTTTTGTTGGAAATTATTTAAAAGTTTTAATTGATTTCGTATTGAAAGTAAGTATTTGTTTTGTATATTTATTTGAAAAATATTTTTGATTGATTTGGTAGGGCTATTAGGATATGCCATTTTTTGTTTTAAGGAATGTTTTGCTTATTTGGGGTAGTAGCTTAATTTGAAATTGATGGATTTCTATTTTGGTTTATTTGTGGAAAGACACTTTCACTACAACAAATTCGCCTTTTTATGACGGGCATTGCCAGACATTAACAAGTAACCATGTCGGTCACTTTCGAGTGTCCTTGTTTCTTTTTCATGATCGACAGTTTTAATGTCGGGCATTGCCCGTCATGTAAATCTTATTTTCCATGACGGGCATGCCCGTCATGGAAGGATAACAATGACGGGCAGTGACCGACATCTTTACGAGTGTCCTTTTTTCGTTTAATTTTGCATGACGGTTTGTACGTCATCGTTTGTGCGTCATTGTTTGTACGTCATCATTTGAGCGTCATCGTTTGTACGTCATTGTATCTACGTCTCGTATGTGCGTCGTGGAATGACTATATTTTATGACAGACATTGACCGTCATTATTTCATAAATAATTTAATTAAAAAATTGTTGGTTGCCGAGACATGGCTAACCAACTATATTTCCTTCAGACCTATGATAATATTTCAATATCGCAATTAAAATTAGCTAATTAATATGCAACTAAAACTACTAACACGTTCATATCAAATGCAATATCTATTCTAAATCTTAACTAAAAAACTAGCCTTACACTTAAAACACACAAATAATAAAAAGTACAAATTTCAACATGACCTTTCCACTTTAGAATATATAACTCAAAACTAACCAACCATATATCTCCTTCCAACCTAATCGCACAAAGTAATATCTCAATATTATTGCAACTCAAAAATTAATATGTAATTAAAACTAACTATTTCAACATCATGATCTATTTGAAAAACTTAACTAAAAAACTAACCTTTAGATTCAAAACACAAACAATAAAAAAAGTACAAATTTCAAACCTCCCCCACTCTAAAATAGAACTCAAAACTAACCAACCAATATATCTCCTTCGCAGTTATTGACACAAAATAATATCTCAATATTATTGAAACTCTCAAAACATAATATGCAACTAAAACTAATTTCAACACCATGATCTATTCTAAAAGTACTTAACTCAAAAACTAACCTTAAACTTAAAACACAATTATTTAAGAGTTGATCAAAAAAGTACAAATTTCAACATGACATCTCTACTTTAGAATAACTCAAAATTAACTTGGAAAACAATAATATACTACATTCAGCAACAATCAAACACTTCTATATTAACATCCTTCTACACATAAACAAATGGGACTGCCCGTCCCTCAAACAAAACTACATTCAGCATAACAATCCAAACTTCTATATATTATAAACAAGACCAAGTATTTCAAATCTGCTAAGTACTACTACAGAAAGTAACCCGAACCAAATACTTACATCAAATAAACAAAAGTAATGAATCCATCGGTACTACACAAATCGTCCAACAAATGATGTCCATTCTATTCGAACTTCGTCGATTTCTTCTTGTTTGTAGGCTTTTTTTTTGTATTAAACTACAAAAAAAGAAAGAAAATACTGATTAATATAAGGATAAAGCATATATAAACACATAAAGGTATATGATATAATACGTACAAGTTCAGTTATGGGAGTATTAGGATTTCGCACTATTTCTCGTATATACTTTTGCAAATAGTACCCACACTCGATAGAACCTAGTTGCCGAGGACACTACATATAGAAAATTTGAAAAATAACATAGTTATGAGTTAACAAAGGATTTGAATGCAAATTTGAGCATATTTAAAATGTAATCAAATGCAAGTTTACCTTCACATGTTTCCAAATTGTAGTACTGCGACAATGTTAATAGTGTGCTGAGCTTGCCACATTTTCAATGATCTAAATAACTTGAAACATTAGAATGACATAATTATAAAAATTATAACTATAAGAGTTCAAGACACCTACATGTTTATGATTCTCTTATAATTTTCTTCAATCTTACTTCTTAGAGAGTCCAATACATAAACACAATTCTCTTGAAGATGTATAACAAACAACTTCCAGTGAAAACTATTAATAACCAACATGATAATATTACAATCATGGATGGATAAAAGAAACTATAAATAAGTAAAATCAAGTTAAATTGCTAGCTTACCCGTCGTTACATGGGATGAGTAGTATTTATTCCAAGTTACTCATGTCCAACCTGTTGGCTACATCTAGAACAAGTTTCTTAAACATCATTTGTGGTACAATGTTGTCCGGATCAACCACCAACAACTAATTATGTGTCTCCTCCTCACATTCATTCCAAAGATACCTAAACATATAATTGTAAAACATTAAACTTCGCATAGTTAGTGAAGTTAAGATATGAAATAGATTTAATATACTTACGTTATGTACGTGAGCACACACATATAGCCTATTTCAATCATCTCGCAGTACTGCATGATGTCATCACTTGTTAAACTAATGATCTTCTCCCTTCCAAATATGTAATCATCGATATTGAATTCAATTACATCCTTATTGTTCATTGAACGCACGACATATTGATTTAGGAGTTTAATAGTCATGTGGACATCAATATGT
>NW_019104514.1:767267-788853 GCF_001995035.1 Momordica charantia
ATTAAGATAATTCATTGACTGTATTTTTTTTTAATTAACTTTTATATTCCTTGTTTCTGTAATTTTCATGAATTACAAATTTGAATTCAATTTCATTTTGGGTGTTTAGATTGCTTTTGAAGTTCAATATATATATTTTTTTTCTTGAGTGTTCATTTGTTGGTCCGTCGGCAAGGTTAAATTTTTTCATATATACAACTTTATCTTATTTTTAGTATTGGTTTTCAATTCTGTTTTATATCTTTCGATTGTGTATTTCTCGTTGCATCCAGTTCTCTTAATTAGTTTGATGCTTTACTAACTTCCTCTTTCATTTATATTAATTCATTAGGAATTGGTTTATATATTTAGTTCCAGTATTACTTTTCTGGTGTATTCATTTTATTGTTTTTTTTTAGTCATTTTTCCTTTTAAAGTTTGGTTTTTGTATATTTGGTTAATCTTACAATACATTGCTCAGAGAAGTTATTAAAAAGGAAAAATATAATTTTTTGTGACATTCACAGAAATGTCTCGATTATACCGAAGATACCGAGTCCCATACCACATGGTGGTGGAAATTATGGGGAAAAGCCTGAGAAGTTTAATGGCAATGACTTCAAACGATGGCAACAAAAGATGTTGTTCTATCTCACAACTTTGAGTTTGGCACGATTTCTCAAAGAAGATCCACCTGTTCTGGATGAAGGAGAGATCGACAAAGAAAAGTTGCTTGCACTTGAAACATGGAAACATGCAGAATATTTGTGCAGGAATTATATTTTGAACGGGTTGGACAACACACTCTATAATGTTTATAGTGGAGTTGATTCAGCAAAAGGTCTTTGGGAATCATTAGAGAAGAAATACAAAACGGAAGATGCTGGATCAAAGAAATTTATAGTCGGAAAATTTCTGGACTATAAAATGGTTGATTCCAGAACCGTGATAAGCCAGGTTCAAGAACTTTAAGTTATTTCACATGAAATGCATGCTGAAAAAATGTCCGTTAGTGAATCTTTTCAGGTTGCATCGATAATTGAGAAGTTACCTCCATCATGGAGAGACTTCAAAAATTATCTCAAGCATAAACGCAAAGAGATTAAACTTGAAAAAATAGTTGTTCGATTGAGAATCGAGGAAGATAAAAGAAAACCTGAGATAGAAAATGGAGGGAATGATCCTATGACCTCAAAGGCAAATTTTGTGGAATGATCTTCCAAGGTCAATAATAAGAAGAGAGTTTTCTGGGGCTGGTCCAAGTCAGCCACACAACAAAGGCATGAAGTTCAATGACAATTGTTACAATTGTGGAAAGCCTGGACACCGATCCAAGGATTGTCGAAAGCCAAAGTATTTCCAAAAGAAGAAATCAAATGCTCAAGCACATGTAACAAAAATTGATAATCTTTCTGATGGAGTTGCTGACATTGATTTATCAGCTGTAGTGTCTGAATGTAACTTGGTAGGCAATACCAAGGAATAGTGGGTAGACACTGGTGCCACTCGTCATATCTTTGCCAATAACTGGATGTTCTCTACTTATACACCAACGGGAAATGGAGAACAACTTTACATGGGTAATTCTTCAAGTTCCAGAGTTGAGGGACGAGGAAAGGTGGTACTGAAACTGACTTCTGGCAAAGAACTGACTCTAAATGAAGTGCTTCATGTTCCAGACATTCGCAAGAACTTAGTCTCTGGTTCTCTGCTAAGCAAAAATGGGTTCAAACTGGTGTTTGTTTCCGATAAGTTTGTACTTAGTAAGCATGATGTCTATGTGGGGAAGGGTTATTTGAGTGATGATCTATTCAAGATGAATGTAATGACTGTTGTACCCAAGTCCCCTACTATTAATAATAATAATGTTTCTTCTGCTTACTTGACTGACTCTTCTGATATTTGGCATGAGAGATTGGGCCATGTTAATTACAAAACTTTAAAGAAGTTGTGTAATATAGATTTAATACCTCATTTCACATTAGATCATAATAAAAAATGTGAAATATGTGTTGAATCAAAGATGACAAAACCTCCATTACATTCAGTAGAAAGAGAAACTAAACCTCTTGATTTAATTCATAGCGATATATGAGATTTGAAATTTTTGCCTACAAGAGGAGGTAAAAAGTATTTTATAACATTTATTGATGACAGTACGAGGTACTGTAATGTATATCTGTTAAAAAGTAAAGATGAAGCCATTGAAGTGTTTAAACAGTATAAGGCTGAAGTGGAAAATCAACTAGGCAAAAAGGTTAAAATGTTTCGAAGTGATCGAGGGGGAGAATATGAATCACCTTTTGAAGGTTTTTGTTCACAAAATGGAATTGTACATCAAACTACTGCTCCTTATTCTCCTCAATCAAATGGCATAGCAGAACGGAAAAATCGAACATTAAAAGAAATGATGAATGCTATGTTGATTAGTTCAAGATTACCACAAAATTTGTGGGGGGAAGCGTTGCTTATAGCAAATTACATCCTGAATAGAATTCCATATAAGAAAACACATGAAATTCCATATGAATTATGGAAGGGACGAAAACCAACTTATAAATTTATGAAAGTGTGGGGGTGTTTGGCCAAGGTGGCGATTCCTAAACCAAAAATGGTTAAAATAGGGCCAAAAACTGTTGACTATGTGTTTATTGGGTATGCAATTAACAGTAGTGTATATCGGTTTCTTGTACATAAGTCGGAAAATCCTGACATACATGCAAATACAATTATTGAGTCAAGGAGTGCATCATTCTTTGAAAATGTGTTTCCTTATAATATGAAAAATGAGTCAAATATAAGGAAAAGGACAAATGAATTGTCGTCTAATCAAGACAATTTGGATGAGGTTCAAGAGTCGAGACGTAGTAAGAGAACAAGAGTTGAAAAAACTTTTGGGCCAGATTTTCTAACATATTTGTTGGAAAATGAACCTCAAACATTTGCTGAAGCAATTTCTTCTCCAGAAGCACCATTTTGGAAAGAGGCTATACAAAGTGAAATTGATTCCATTATGCAAAACCATACATGGGAGTTGGTTGATCTTCCTCCTGGTTCTAAACCATTGGGTTGTAAATGGATTTTTAAGAGGAAGATGAAAGCAGATGGAACAATTGATAAGTATAAAGCTCGTCTTGTAGCCAAAGGCTATAAACAGAAAGAAGGGTTGGATTATTTTGATACATATTCACCCGTCACTAGAATTACTTCTATTCGCATGTTAATAGCCTTAGCAGCTTTATACAACCTTGAAATACATCAAATGGATGTAAAAACGACATTCTTAAATGGTGAATTAGAGGAAGAAATATATATGGAACAACCAGATAGTTTTGTTGTTCTTGGACAAGAGAAGAAAGTATGCAAACTGGTCAAATCTCTTTATGGTTTGAAACAGGCGCCCAAGCAATGGCATGAAAAGTTTGACCATGTTATGATAACAAATGGCTTCAAAATCAATGAATGTGACAAATGTGTCTATGTTAAAGGAACTCAAACAGAGTTCGTAATTGTATGTTTGTATGTTGATGATATGTTAATAATTGGTAGCAATAAAGAAATCAATTTTGCTACAAAACAAATATTGGTGTCGCAGATGTTATCTTGGGAATCAAGATCTATAGAACATCTGATGGATTAGCACTTTCTCAATCACATTATATCAAAAAAATTCTTGAAAAATTCAAGAAATATGATATAAAAGTTGTAAAGACACCTTTGAATGCTAGCCATCAATTTTCTTCAAATACGAGTGATAGTATGTCTCAATTGGAGTACTCTCGTATAATAGGAAGTTTAATGTATGTTATGAATTGTACAAGACCGGATATAGCATATTCGGTAAGTATGTTAAGTCGATATACAAATAATCCAAGTCCAGATCACTGGAAATCTCTCTTAAGAGTTTTGGGCTATTTAAAATATACTCAAAATTACGGATTACATTATACTAGATATCCGGCTGTACTTGAAGGGTACAGTGATGCAAGTTGGATAACTAGTATGAAAAACTCAAAGTCAACAAATGAATATATCTTTACACTCGAAAGTGGAGCTATATCTTGGAAATCTTCCAAGCAAACATGTATAGCAAGGTCAACTATGGAATCTGAATTCATTGCTTTGGACAAAGCAGGGGAAGAAGCTGAATGGCTACGAAATTTTTTGGAAGATATTCCTAATTGGACGAAACCTGTACCCACAATATATATACATTGTGATAGTCAAGCCGCTATTGGAAAAGCGCAAAACTTAATCTATAATGGTAAGTCTCGACATATACGTCGACGACATAATACCATAAGACAATTGCTCTCTAACGAAATTATATCAATTGATTATGTGAAATCAAAGGATAATATTGCGGATCCGCTTACGAAAGCTTTGGCAAGAGAGCAAGTGAAATTGTCTTCAATAGGAATGGGATTGAAGCCTATAATATAAGAGTTAACATAATGGTAACCCAACCTAGCTGACTGGAGATCCCAAGATCTAGGTTCAAAACGGAAAACAAATTTATGTATACAACTCAGAGGAGCACTAAGAAAAGGAATGATAGATTCCTAACCGTTCCTATTATAAAAATTAGTGCTAACCTGGAAACGGATGAGGTTAAGATATGCTTTTAATGACTCTTTAGCTCTTTTATAAGAGTGGGGTATTGCCAGGATACTCTTTAAAGAAGTCACCCATGTGGATGTGAAGGGGCCGCTTCTATGAGAATTTTCAAGGCTGAATTCTCTAAACACTCATGAAACCAGGCGGTATTCAGGGCCAAAATGAATACAAACATGAGAACCATTAGTATTTCGAAGAATATCTATGTAATTATTATGGACTTGGTTTACTCTTAAAAAGTTGACAGTTCAAAGTTCTTTAACTACTGATCGGTTATGTAAACTCCATAGTTTTACTAAGGAAAGTTCAAAGTCATAGACTACTTATCCTGATGTAGTTATTCTTCATGAGTAATCGTACACGTTTTTTTAAAAAAAAAATTTTATTCATGTGGGGGATTGTTGGAATTTTTTGAATAAAATTATTTTTGTTAAAATTGAATAATCACAACTTTTCATGAACTGGTACGATTTTTGTAAAGGTTATGTCCTTTTATCAAAAGACGTAACTTTATATGAAAAGATATGACTATTTGAATGACCACAAATAGTCTATAAATACGTGATTCTTCTAAGTTTTGCAAAACAAAAAATCATCCCTCAAATTTCTCTCTTCTCCTCTTTGTACGAGTATACTTAAATACTGTGAGTTCATTGAGTCCTGTGTTTGAAGTGTTGCATTCACAGGTTGGTATATCCGTCCTATCCTGGGAGACAATTGTTCATGATACCTTGAGCATCGTAGAGGGAACAAAATTGTCTTAAGGAAACAACGCTATGTTGGGTTCGGATTTTTAATTTTGTGTTTCCTTAAGTTTTCTATGCATATTTCTCCAACACTCATCTCATCTCAATTCCAGCTTTTCATTTCTCTTTATAACTCTGTTCACTTGTTTTGCTCTTGTATTTTCAACATTTAGTTTCAAGTTTAATTCTTTTCTTAAATTGTTCTTTATCTTTTTATCCAGTTGATTTACTTTCTGGCCACTCGTTTAAATCACATTAGTTTGAGTTTAATTCTGAAAATGTTAAAGTAAAACAGAGCTCGTGAAAATAAAACGGAAAGTTACTTGGAAATAAGAACTAAAACAATAACCTAGACATAGGCTCTCTTACCCGTTAAACGAAAGTTGAATTTTAAATTATTTAGGATTCTAGTGTTTTATAAACGTGTGTGAATGCTAACCTAAGCTTTTAAATAAACCAAAAAGTGGTATGAAATAAGAGTCGAACCAGTTTGCATAAAGTGAGCAAAAATATGTCTGGTGCATCTACTAAGTGTAAATAACCTTTTAAAACTAAGCAAAAGTAAGGGTTGACTTTTTAATTTTTGTTTTCCTAGTATTTTTAGACTATGTTTCCATCAATTTCAACTATTTTATCACAAACCTAATTTCTCTTTCAAGCGATTTGCAAATTTATTTGGAAAGAAAACTAGTCCACGTGGAGACGAACTTGAAATATTTCTATATTATTATTTGTGACAGTATGCACTTACACACTGCTTTCAATTGTTAAGCAGAGGCGCAACACTATATCCTTTAAGTCCTTGAGGATAACCCAAAAATAGGCACTTCTTGGCTTTATGATCGAGTTTTCCTTCCTTTGAATGTGCGTATGCAACACATCAAAAAACACGTAAGTTACTCATATTAGGTGGTTTTCCTGTCCGTTTCTATAAGGGGGTTTTAAAACCGACTGCTGATGAAGGACAACAATTTATCAAATAAGCGGCTGCTGTCACAGCTTCTCCCCAGAACCTTTTGAGCAAATTTGCATTTGATAACATACATCTCACTCTTTCAAGAAGTGTTCCCTTCATCCTTTCAGCCAAGCCATTTTGCTGCTCTCAATCCCTTCCTTTTTGCATATTTGTCTAAAATTTCCACTCAGAAATTCTAAACCATTGTCGGTTCTTATCACTTTGAGTTTTCTCCCAGATTGCCTTTCAACTAAAGTCTTCCATTCTACGAACTTTGTAAATGTTTCATCTTTAGTTTTAAGAAGGAATACCCATACTCTTTGAGATAAGTCATCTACAATGGACAAAAAATATCGAGCTCCACCTAATGTAGATGTTCTTTCAGGTCTCCATAAATCCGCATGGACATAATGTAGAATGCCTTTTAAGGTTTATGTTCCTTTTCCAAAAGACACTCTAGTAGCCTTTCCATATATACAGTGTTCACAGGCATCTAGAGTACCTACTCGGCAACTTCCTAACAGTCCTTGTATATTCGGTTCTTTTAGTTCTTGTTCACTGACATGGCCTAATTTCATGTGCCATAGTTTTGCATTTTTCTGTCCTTTTGAGGAAGCAATGGCTGTTGAACCAATTACAGTATTTCTTTTTGAGTATTGTATAATCCATTTATAAGCTTACCTTTCAGCTTAATCATGGCTCCCTTAATTATCTTCATGGTGCCATTTTCTCTTTTACATACATATCCTCCTTTCTCAAATAAACCCAGAGACAGAAGACTTCTTCGTAGCTCAGGAACATATCTCACTTTAGTAAGAACCCTTATCTGGCCATCAAACATCTTTACTTGGATTGAGCCTATACCTTCTCCACAACATTCCTGATTATTTTCTAGAAGGACTTTTCCTCCTTTAATGTTTTCAAAATGTTGATACTATTCTCTATTTGGGTCATATGAAATGAGCACCTAAAGTCCAGCACCAGTCATTATTTATTTCTGACTCAGACAGCTACGACTTCAGCAGATCATAATGAGATTAACAGGATAACTAGCCTTGTTTTCATCGAAAATCTTCTCATCAATGTTATCCAGATCAAGAGTAATACGATTCAACTCCTATAAATTATGTTCTAGGTCCTTACTAGAATCCATCTTATATCCAAAGAATTTCTCCTTTACATATAATTTCTTGTTTCTTAACTATTTTTCATTTCATGTTTTTTGTTTCATCCTTTTTAAATAAAGAAAATTAGAATTTGGTAAACTATTTCTTATTTTTTGTTCTTTCTTTTTCTTAACATGTTTGGTTTGCCCCCTTTTTTGTTTTTGTTCTCTAAAATTTTTTGTTTCTTTTTTTTACTATTTATTTTTTAATATTTATTATGCATTTTAAAAGTAAAAATCATGCTTTTATTTATGTTTTTGAAAAAACTAAAAACAGGAACAAGAAACTATAAACTTGATTATGTTCCTCCCAATATTTTTACATAGTTTTCCAAACGTTACTTAAAATGAGAAATAAGACACAAAAATAGTTACTAAAAGCTAAGGCCCCGTTTGGTAACGATCTTGTTTCTTGTTTCTTATTTCTGTTTCTTCATTTTTAATAAAGAAAAATGAATTGTATGGTTCTAACATCCATGAACTCAAGAATGATACTACACTATTCTTACTTATGTTTTGGAGCAAATGGGAAATGGGAACACGAAAAAAGAAACTTGTTTTGGTTGTTTCCAAAATTTCTATACAATTTTGGAAATGTTCCAAAAAAATAAGAAACAAGAAATGTAGCTAGTTGCAAGATGCTTCGATTTCTTAAAGAAAATTGGAAACGAGAAACAGGAAACATGAATGTTACCAAACGAGCCCTAATATTTCTTAAAAATTGGAATTGAGAAACAAAGAATCAAGAAATGAAGATGTTATCAAACGACCCTACACTAACGAGTTTCAACATATTTTTACAATAAGCTAACATATTTTTAGTCCCTCTTCTCCATTTTTACTGCTTAATTACCAATTATCATTTTTGTGTCTGAAAGTTTATCACTAACAATCTTGAGTTTTTTAAGATTTTAGAGAATTAGTCATATGAAATTACCGATTATCCTTGAGTGTGGAACAAAAGTGGAGACCCTCACAATATGACGAGCCAATGGAATGGTTGATCCAGCTTAGGTAATTTAACTTCAAAATTGAAGTCGATCCGAGTAAAGCTAAAACACAGTTGGAACATAAATCAGTTTTTTAGAATCCGTTTGGCAGTTCTTGCTTTCTATTTCTCATTGTTTGTTAACAAACAGACACGTTTGGCAATCCATCTATTTCTTGTTTCTTAAATTAGAGTAATAATTGTCGAAAATGGGTTAAATTTTGGAAACTAAAAAAATAGTATTATTCTTTTAGTTTCTATTTTTCGTCCATAGTTTAGAAAATAAATGATTTCCCAGTTAGTTGGTGAACATGTGTACCTATATGCCCTTTCCAGCTTCCAAATGTCTAGATTAAACCTTAGAATAACAAAACTGTATTTCTTTTATTTATATACATAGATTTTTTATTTTTAAATTAAAAATATTTAGAAAATGTATCCATTATTCAAAGCTAGTAATTTGGACTTTATAATCAAACAAAGTTATACCATAAATTATATTTTCTTTAGTGAATTATATGTTATATCTTTTTATATTATATCTACTCAATTTTATTTTAACTAAAAATAAAAATAAACTAACTTAGGTAAGACACATATTTCTGATTAAGAAGTCGTGAGTTTGAATTCTCATCCCCATAAATTGTTTGTACTAAAAAAATACAAACAATAAACAGGAAATAGTTATTAAACAATAAAATTGATGTTTTAGAAATTACAAGTATTTTATGCATTTGACCATGCATTCATAGAGTTAATAATTACAATTTGAAGTTTTGTTCGTTTATATGTTTTTATTTTCAGTTTTCTGTAGTTAAATATTAAACTTGTGGTCCACCCTTCTTTTATATTAAAACATCTACTTTCAAAACCATTTTCAAAATCAAAATAAACAAACAAACAAATAACTACAGGAAGGAGTTCAAAGTCAAAAGCAGCCTCCAAATCATCCTAGAATATCTAGCATGAACTTAACAAAAAGGTTTGCAATACAAATATCTGCAGCAGACAATCTAAAAACACAAGAAGCACAGACACTTTAATTTGGGTACTCTATCGAACGGTTCTTAGGAATAACAAATAGACATGAATAGTAATATAAGCTAAAAATCGTAAATTCTGAGTGCAAAATATATCAAACTTACTTTTTTAAAGCATAAAAACGGATAAGTTATAGACTTTGAATTTCTTTAAATTGATATATACTTAAAAAAACATGGTATGTTTTAATAAATGTGTCCTGCATCCGTATCCTAAATTTTTAGGAAATGACATGGCATTGTAACCGTGTCGTGTCATCGTATCTATATCTGTGCTTCTTAGCTAAAATCGGTCGGAAAGATTTTGATAGCAAGATTCAAATTGAATCACCATAATGATGGAATTTCCTAACAGAAAGTATCAAACCAGAATCCAAGATGGTAATTTTTCCTTTTTCCCTGTTTCAAGATTTTGCCAGTTTATATTGCATTTCTTTGTTACCAAGCGGTTGAATGGCAAAAAGTAAAGAAAATATCACTCAATGGAAGAAAAGTAGCAAGGGAAGAAGTACCTCATTTTCCTTAAATATTGAAACTAATTTATCTGAGAAATGTATTACAATGATATACCTAACAGATGAACTTCTAGGACGCCTGAGTTTCATCCTACACTACCGAAACTCGGGAAAAATCTGCATTCCTACACCCACCCCATCCCTCCCCCTGGCCCGGTCCTACCCTCGACCTCGGCCTCAGCTGAGGAAATGCAATACAAATTACTCTGATAGAATCAGCAAAAACTGTTGACTTTGCAACAAGATTCAGCAGATAAAAAAATGGAGAAAAAAACTGTATGGGACAAATCACATCCCAAGATTGTTAGAAGTATCCTAGGAAATTCTCAAACGAAATGATGAGTAGGGTATTCATACTCATATCCATTGTAGTCATAATAAAGCCTCTCCCCTTTAGCAATATCACGGATAGCGACCAAAATGACCCGGCATTCGCCGTTGACATTGTATCTCACACATTTACAGTTCTGTTTCTTCTTACCTTCTCTGCACAAAAATGGAATATGGTTTCAGCATCATGAAATTTAACTCTCTCTCAAACATTAGACGAAGGAAAAGAGGAAACAAAACTAAACATAAGATGAAAGCTTTAAGGAAATATAATCTATTGAAGATATGGCCGTGAGGTGCACTACTTAGACGTGCATAAGACAGTTTTTTCTTTTTCCTCTTCATAGACAAGGCTGATACCTTAGAAGAATATATAGATACAGAAAATGTGATAAGCTTGATTGACTTACGGAGAATGATTATTTATTCCGTTAATAAAGCGGGCAATGTTTCCACGTTTGTCTGGGCAGATGACAAGACTTCGAGACGGATCGTTTGCTGAAAGAAGGGTCATCAAACTATCACCATCGTCGTGTTCACGATTCTTAAGATAATCCACATCACCCGTATATTCAACAATAAACGTCATGTCCTTAATTTGGTCATCAGCTTCTACCGTAAAACTACACCATAAATTGAGCATTGGCCTACTCAATATAGAGTTGGAAGTTTATGGCAAATATGGTCTACAAAAGTTCAAGATAAAGTTACCCTTCACATGAATCAAAAACAACTAAAAGGGGAGGGCATTCGCCTCTTCGGCTCATCGCTCTGCAGAGTTCCAAGGTCTCAGCATCCTCTTTGGAGAGAACCTAAAATAAGAGGCAGATATCATAATCTATTCTCACTATTAACAGCAAAAATTTTGAACTGGAAAATGATTCCAAATGGTTCTAAGTTTTAAAAACCTGCATTCCACCATCTTCATACTCTGCTTGATTAGCAGATCTAGAAGCCATGCCTGGCACGTAAGTCAGATCATCACTAAACTCCATTTGAAATGTTGTTAAAGCAGTAGCAAGTGAACCCATCTGTTTCAATCTGCGAGCGGGATCTTCACTTGGAAGAAATGGCAGTAATCTTCTCCTCTTCTTCTGCCACACCAAAGACCGCAATCGTCTCCTACGCTTTATAGCTTCAGTTCATGATGCGATTGGTATTATATTAAAATGATGAATCCATGATAATTCTAAATGACAGGTACATCAAAAGAAAACAACCAACATGAAAGGATCACTTCAGGAACACCTATAGTGTGGAAAAGTTTCAGCAGAGAACTTATAGAAGATCTCAAATGGTCTGAGTCCAAAAAATCTCATAGAATACCAACATGAAAGGATCACTTCATGAACACCTTTGGGGTAGAAAAGTTTCAGCAGAGAACTTCTAGATGATTTATTACTGCCAAATGGTCTCAATCCAATAAACTCAAAGGAGATTCAGGGGAATGTGTTATTAAAAATCAAGTATGGTTTTCGTATCAACGGTATGATTATGACATCCCCATCGGACAGATATATGTCATAAGATTTTATTTATCAAATTTTCTGGAATTATCCTATCTGACATATGTTAGGCACATATCATAAAGCATAAACATCTTAGTATGTCTCATTTAACAACAAAGATTTCAAGTTAGCACAAGAATAAGGTGGTGAAATCCTTGATGTTTAAAGGCTGATGGATGTCCACTAAAATTTTATGCAGAAAGATATATAGAATCAGAATAATAATTTGTACAGAAAGATAAAAAGCATATACTGTTCGAATACTTGAAATTGGAAAGCATTTCCGGAGGACAATAGCATAGTAAGATATAAAAACGAGTACCAGAAGGTATACGATCACGAAGAAGATTATAATACAAAAGTAATATCCTATCGATTTCGAATACTGTAATGATGAATTTACCTTGAGCAGATAGATATGGGGCTTCTTCATCTTTACATTTCTGAATTCGGAAAAAATCGATAATCTTCTTCTGAGAGAAACCTAGAGGATAAACAAAGAAACATTGACATTCGGAAGATTATACAGCAAACGAAATGGAGAATGAATGAATAAATTGGAGAGCATCGATCCATACTTCTTACTCTTTTTTGTCCAGAGCATTTGGGGCAAAGCCAGGATCCAATCGGGACCCTAACGACGATCGGACTAACGCATTTCATGTGAAAGCCTTTATCGCATTTATCACAGAGAAGGAGCTCGTGGTCGCGGTCGCCGGAGCCACATTTCTCGCAGCTGACGTCGTCGTAATCGTCCCGTTCGAGCACGGCGTACTTAGCCCTGGCCATGACCTCCGCCATTGGCTTGAGCTTCCTCGGGGGAGGCGACATTGAGGAGGGCCGGCGGGGGGCGTGGGTGCAGCGGATGAGGCGCTGGGCGGCGGCGGAGGAGGAGGAGGAGAAAGCAGGAGTCATGAGGAGGGGGCCAAATTGGGAACACGGAGAATTGGGGAATCGATAGGAAATGGAAAGAGGGGGAATCAATTGGGCGTAGGCCACCACTCCCCTGTGGCTCTGCTCAGAGGTTCTATGGAAGACGAAAATGGCGGAATTTGTTAGCTCTATTTCTCTCTCTCTCTCTGGGGGAATGGTCTCTCTCTCTCTCTAGGGAAGGAGGGAGGAGAGTGCGCGCAACGTTGCAATGACGTGGAAGATTGTGATTGGATGGGCTAACTTACGCTTCTGTGGGGGCGCGCACGGAATTTTATGCTCAACTTTTCAACCTAGGGAGCACAAGAAGAAGAAGAATGACTAGCTTGAATTTCTCCTCCTACTCTATCATCAACCATTTAAATGTCAATAATAGGACAACGTCACCCAACCATATTTGCTATATTTTTCCAATCAAAAAGTTGTGAGTTTTATTTTTCACCCTCACATACTGTACTACTAGAAAAAGACTATTGATGTCTCAATTTTATGAAAATATGGATGGAAATATTGATAAAATATCGACGTCGATGGATATTTTAAAAAACTTTATAAAAATAAAAAATTCGTAAGAAATATTTAAATCAATAAATCTATTGGTAAATAAGTTAAAAACCATTAATATTAATATTGTGTTTATATTAGTGATATTTTGTTGATATTTTTTTAAAAAAATTCGATTTTTTTTCAAGACTATAGAAATGTTGATGGAAATATCAAAGAGTGGATGAAAATTTAATACTCTGATTAGATTCAATACCATACCTATGATCAATTTGAGTATTGATTGAGTGGATAATGATGTGTTTGTTTGGTAATCTAAAAACAAGAGATTTGAATGAAAAACAGGATTGTATTCGATGTTATTATTGTTTGCGAATATGTGTTTAGTAGTAGATTTGAAAACCGAGTCTTAATTTAAAAAATTGTTCAATGTGTATAGTAACACATCATTAGTGGTTAGAAACTAAATATTTAGTTAATCTAAAATTTTATTAATTCATTTATTAACATATATGTTGTAAATTTTGTATAATCATTATAATAATGTTATATAATTTTTTTTTAAAACTATAATGTTATATAAGTAATAATATATTATGTCTTACATATTTCAATAAAATGAATTTATCACTGGTGTATATATATATATATATATATTTAGTAATTATGCATTTTAATGTTTAGACTAAAAATACTAAAAACATAGAGAGTTTTGAGTATTTAGATCACACGATTTGCCAAACACAAAATTCAAATGGCATAGTAAAGGAGAGGGCTAAGTTTGTGGTTTACGAATCTTAGAGTAATGAACACTAAAAGAAATATGATTTTTTTTCTGACACTTTAAAACGTTGAGAAAAACCTTTAAAAGTCATGAATGACTTTTTTTCGACTAAAAAAATGCATGGAGAAAAAAGTCGGGCAAAATGCGTCGGGAAAGGACACTCTCGATGGTTTTTCAAAAGAGGTTGGGAAAATGTTACTTTTCCGACTGTTTAAAAAAGACAATAAAAGTTCACTTTTCCCGACCTTTTCAAACCATCAGGAACTCGGATGTTTTTTTTTTTTTTAAAGTCGGGAAAAAATGATTTTCCCCACAGTTTTTTAAGGGTCGGGGAAAGTTATATTCTCCCGATTTTTTATTTATTTGCTTCTTGTATCCATACTAATTTTAATGATCCTAGTTGAGATACTTAATTTAAGATATTTCAATTAACATTAAATTTATATTAAGCAAATATCAAATAATATGATATTTATATTAAATAAAATAATTAGGTTACAAAAGTTACAACATTTTAAAAGTTAAAAAACAAACTGTCCTTTGTTTATGAAATCTACTTTATTTTGGAAAAGTTTTAGAGTAGCCCAATCAAAATAAGTGAAAATGAAGCATAGATTCTAAAATAAAAAAATCATAAAAGAGTAGTCAAATCATAATAACCTGAAAATGAAGCATAGATTCTAAAATAAAAAATCATAAAATATGCAGCAACCTTAGAGATCATATATATCAAAACACAAGGTCAAGTACAATCACATCGAACCTAACCTACACCCAAGTTAAAAATGCAAAATCAAAGTCTGGATTAAACATAAGAACAACTATATAATTCAATATCTAATTCATATATCAAGATAACAACTATAAACATAACTCACCCCCTAAAGATACTAAATAACTTAACCAACGATCACGTCAAAGCAACCCCCCATTTTCAAGCAAGGATCATAAATAACCAAATGTTTTATGAGTTTGAGTAGGGAGAAAATGGACTCACGTTTCAGACTTAGAATAGCAATAATCCTTAAACCTTAGATTTTTTGACCATATTAATAATTAAAGGTGAGTATCAACCAGGAGTAGGCTATATATCGCAAAATCCATCATAATCACTTCCTTTCACTACCAGAAATAAGTCTTAACAAGAAACAAAGTCGAGCATAATTCCAAAACACCAAATGAAATGTCAAGCAACGATCATAAATAACCTAATCCCCTTTCTGGCACTCTCTAAATCATCATTCACATTATTAAGCATAGGTGAAAATTTCAATTCATCATAAATCATATCAACAACATAAACAAAACTCACCCCTAATGACATTTTATAGTTACAATCATGATACAAATTCTAAACCATAAGTCAAATTCTCAATAAAGCCTATATTACAAGATACAAACGCTCATGCATAATTTTAAAACTTCCACCTTAATTTCTTGCTACAATCTTATAGAATAAAAACTACCCTCAAACTGGTTACCATAACTGTAAGATAGTCATGGGTAGGGTAAAGAGTTTCAGTGATTTACACCTCGAAATAGAGTGTGTAAATACCGGATGAATAGGTTGAGTCATTCGCTAAACAACTATTTTGTTGGGCGATCAACCAAGTGCTCCTACCCAAGCGGACTAATGAATGCCAATTGGAAGAACTCACTTTCCTATTGTTCAATAAGAGATCCCTTCTTGTTTGTGGTTGGAAAATGATGACCTGTTGCTAATGGGGAGAGATCTTTTATTAGGGTTTGATGCTCAAACTCTAACAGATGAATTCACAGAATTAAGCCTCAACAAACAAAACAATGCACAAGGCTAACAATTTATTCAAATTTCAAAAACTCTCACAAGTCAGAGTAAACTTCCATATTTTCTTTCTCTAAAGCCTCATCAATTGTGTCTGTGTCTTTTGTTTCGTAATTTATTAAACGCGCATGGTAAATATTTTTATCATTTAAATCTCACAATTCAAACAATAAAGAATAGGAAAATTTGTGTCTGGATCTCACATATTCTAGAAAGATCACAAAACTTCAACTAATCTTCAACTAGAAAAATAAAATATATTAGCAAGTCGTTGAGAGAGGAGAAAATTCTAAGAATGGAAGATGATTTTTCCTGGACAACTTTCCTTTTCATATAGATTGTGCTCTCTTTCTTTAGCCAATTAGAAAATCCTCTTTAGAAGAGAAATTTTCTTTAATAAAAGATCATATAATAAATTAGGAATTGTGTGTCATGTTTTCCTTATCGGAATTTATCTCTATATTTACAAAAGTAGCTTAGAACTCTGTAATTCTCAATCTACAACGCGTCCTAACACAATAAGGTAGGTCCACACAATTTTATGTGAATTATTTTCTATACATGTCTATGGAATAAGGTTCATCCACGTCGCTAACACGAGTTTATTCAACGATAATCGGTACTTATCTCTGATAAGAGATGATGAGTTCGAATCCTCCCACTCCCATTTGTTGTACTTAAAAAAATGTTGCATCCACGTCTTATATCTATGAAGTGCTTCTATATTGTCGTTGAAGCTTCAATTTTCTCGTAAAACTGTAATTTTGAATTCTTATTTATCTATATCGTCAATTGGTACGGTATTGAATTATTGTCATTAAAAAAAACCATACTTTTATCATAAAAACGTATATAAAATTATTTAATTAATTATGGGTATCTTTTGCATGTTATGAGTTGTAGGATGAAAGAGGATGAAATCAATACCAAAATTATCCAAAAGTGATTATGAATGAGAAGAAATAAATGTGAACAAAAGTGATACTTGCAGACCAACTTGAACCTAATTCAGCAATTAAGAACTTAATTCAAATTCAACATGAAAAAGCAATGAATTGTCTTGCCCATTATATCTAGAGTGAGTTTATGATGACAATTGAGAGTAATGCTTTATTTGAGGCCATAGTTTTAATAAGCCTTTTTCTATTTTTTTAAGAAGCACTCCTAAGTAAGGTTGAGTTTTGTATAACTTGATTTCAAGAATGCTAGTTTAAGAATGAGAGATTCTCTTCTCTTTGATCCTTACTACCCAACCAAAGAGCGTACAACAACTAATGCATCCACTTATTTAATATAGGGCGCTATGGTCCGTTTGTGACCTTTGGATATTGAAGATTTGTTTGGAGTGATGTTGTTGAGAAATTAATGATCTTGAATAATTTATCGGAATATCTAAACACACACCACAATATGTAATTAAGGAAGAAACTGTAAAACACAAGAATAAGATACAACAAAATTATACTGGTTCACTAACTAAGGGATACGCCCAATTTTCCACTCAAATGTGGGTAATTCACTAATATTGTCAAGAATTTGATTACAATAAACTCTCCTTAAAAATATCCCCTAGAGGTCCTAACAAAAGTCTCCTAGCTTTTAAGTATTTAACCCCAATAATACTTACGTACATTGATGAAAACTCACAATAGAATCAAGATACAATACCCCAAATACGATGATCTCGATGTGTTCGTCTGTTGCCAGCAACTTTGAGCCCTCGCCTCTGAAATATGCCACAAAAAACTCCCAAATAGACTGCTGAAGAATACTCGTAGTTGGCCCCTTTGATTTGGAATTAAAACCCATGGCTTCCGCCCCTTACCTTTTGATTTTCGGCTCAATGTATTTATGTTTCACGGCCACACACATATATGACAAAAAATAGGGCAAACCTAAATTTGGGCTTTTGACCCATTATTCGATTTTCACCATTTTTTTTCCTTTTATTTTGAATCCAAATCCCAACAATCTCCCACTTGGAGACAAAATAACAATTTCGCCTCCTACTACAACAATAATGTCCCCTCATGACTCAGTTCTAACTACTCTGTCAACGAACTAATCCACATTACTCCGCCCTATCCAAGCTCTGTCTGATTCTGCCCTGAGACTAGGTAGCTCTCCGTGGTCTTGTCTCCCCAGAATTAAAGACATAGTCACGTACTCCCACTTAATCTAAGTGGTTCCCGCTGCTTCTTTCTTCGATCGAACTCACTGACCTCTGAAAGAAGATTTTCTCTCTGCATTAGGCTTGACACTCCCACCCAAGCATGTCGCCACACTAGAAACAAAACTCGTACCCTTCGATGCACTAATTCGCCTATGCGACTTCACCAGCTCGCCTGAACATCTGACAGCTAAGGTATGAACTCAATGGCCTATCAAATTCTCATATCACTTTTCTGTACTTCTTAGTTGTTTAACTTGAGCTGATGGCCGATTCTTTTGATCTTTTCTGACCATCAATGTTGCTGGTTCTGTAAGGTCTCGCCCTAAACCATCTGTAGCTATTCTATGCGTTCTCTGTCTCAGTAAACCCTTTGCAACCCCAAACTTTGACACATAAACAGAAGATCTCTTGTGATTTGTCGCCACTACCCTAGATTCCTTCTTGAGCTTCCAGCAACCCCAACAAACTCACTTTTGTAGCCATTATCGTCTAGCTTCCTGTGGATAACAAATTAAATCTGAAGCTGGGAATATACCTGACGTCTCACAACACCAACTTGGCCCCTTCACTTGTCTTCAAACAAACACCTCCAATTCATCTCACCTTGGTGAAACTCTCATTCCCCATCCTTATTGAGCCATAATCATCTGCAGCAAAAAGATGAGAACCAACGTCTGTCTGAAGTAATATGCGCCGATGCTGCAGTGTCGACTACCCACTCTAATGAATGGTCTATAGATGTGTTCCTCTCAATGCAAGCTAGAAACTTTTCAATTCATTCGTCTTCTGTTAGAACATTTGCAGTGTTATTCCCTTTCTCAGACTCTTCTTTTAAATTCCTGCAAAAACATTTAATGTGTCTCTTCTTGTGGCAGTAATAACACTCTACTTCCCCACTGGAACTCCCACTAGCCCTGTTATTTCTCTGCTGCTGTTTTCCTATGTAATTCATCTTGGTCTTCCCGTTCTTCTGAACTACGATAGTTGATTCAACTCCATTTTCTGCCCCTGAAGTAGATGCAGACATTTTCTCCAATTTCCTTCAGGTTTCCTCAGATAAGGCAACATTAAAAATAGCTACAAATGTCATACTATTATCCCCCAACGAATTTGACACTGCGGTCTTCATCGTCTTCCAACTGTCAGGCAAAGATGTCAATAGCCTCATAGCCTTCACCTCCTCATCAATATTGATATTCATCCCTTACAATTTGTTCAATATGTCGGTGAGCTCATTAATGTGGGAATTCACCGAGGTTCCTCTTTCATGTGGATATTGAAATACTTCATCCAAAGAAGTATTTTGGTGTTGGTAGAAGGTTTCTCATACCTATATTGCAAGACATGCATCAGATCTTTCGCTGTCGTCTCTTTCCCCACGACGCTAGATACACTCATCGATAAAGACATCTTGCTGTTTGCAACGGCCTCCTCATCCACCTCTTTCTAATCCTTGTTAGTCATCCTCGCTGGTCTTTCCCCAAAAGTCTTGTGTATCTTCTTGCATGTAAGAAGATCCTTTACTTCCATCTTCCAAAAACTGGAATTCTCTCCCGTGAACTTCATAACCCATTCATAGTAATGGTGTGCATGATATTTATCTCCCATAATTCTGCAACCTATGCTCTGATACCACTTGTTGGGAAATTAATGACCATGAATAATTTCCTCTCCTACAAGAATATCTAAACACACACCAGAATATGCAAACAAGGAAGAAACTGTAAAACACAAGAATACTACACAACAAAATTATATTGGTTCACCAACTAAGGGCTACGTCCAGTCTTCCACTCAGATGTGGGTATTCACTAATATTGTCAAGAATCGAATTATAATAAACTCTCACAAAAAATATCTCCTAGAGGTCCCAACAAAAGTCCCCTAGTTTCTAAGTATTTAACCTCAATAATACTTAGGTATAAGAATGAAAACTGAAAATAGAATCAAGATACAATACACCGAATACGATGATCTCGAAGTGTCCCTCTGTTGCCAACAATCCCAAATCGCCAACTCTGAAATCTGCCACAAAAACACTCTGAAATGGACTGCTGAAGAATACCCACAACTGCCCCCTTTGATTTGGAATTAAAGCCCACGGTTGCCGCCCTTACCTTTTGATTTTCGGCTCAATGTATTTATATTTCACGGCCACACAAATATATGACAAAAATAGGGCAAATTTAAATTTGGGTTCTTGGCTCATTATTTGGCTTTCACTCTCTTCTTTTATTATTATTTATTATTTATTATTTTATTTTGAATCCAAATCTCAACAGATCTCATAGTTTTTATGGGGCGGTGATGATGGAGTTGATCCGCGAATTTTCCTTTCCATTGTTAAGTTTCATCCCTTGGATGAAAGGAGAAAGAATTTTAACTTATTAAATTCACTTTTTTGATTAAAATTATACGGGTATATTTGAAAGTAAGGGTAGAATTAGTGATTTTGAAAAAAGATATTTAAGTATAATTGATTTTCCAAAATCACCATTCAAGTGATACCTTGAAAATCAACTTAAAGTGATTTTAAGCTTTCCTAACATCAATATTTTAATTTGTCAAACATGATCGATGAAAATGGAAGTTATTTTGATAAATTGACATTCAAAATCACTCCCAAACATACCCTAAAAAAACTTGAAAGTACTTTTCGGGGAAGTATTGTGCTACTTTAAAAGTGCAAGTGATCCTCTAAAACGCAGAGGATGTAATATTATAATAGTGAATAGGTCTTGGACATAACTTTTGACTCAAAACGTTGCTGAGGCATGATCATGATCATAATGAATGAGATTCATGAAAATTGTAAAGACCGTAAGTAGGGGTGTTAAAAAATCCAATATTAGAGACAAAAATAAAAAAACTTCATCAGTGGATCTAATTCAAACCATATTAATAAATTGAAAATTTTATGGGTTGAGTTATTTCATTGATTATTTTAAAATTATTTTTTTGTCTGAATCAAATCCAAACTCAAATGTTTTCTTAATAAATTTAAAAAATATATATCTCATATGGATAATTAAATGGTTATTATATAATTATTTCTAGATTTTTTTTTTACTCTCCACTAGCACTTAAAAGAATAAATCCTCAAAGCCTTGAGATTATACTATTTTTTATATTAAGAAAGTTTGAAATAAGTAAATAAATGTTGAAAATAACTAAATGCCAACTAAAAGATAAAACTAACGAGTTTTCCTTTACACCTTCCCTGTTCAAACGAGAGGGGAGATCAAACGACGTCGAATTTGCCCCAAAGGTAAAAGAAGCAATTGTAGAAAATGGCTTTGGTCAGACAATTTACAATCTAATTGGTCGAAGGAACACGGTGAATTTCAAGTTCGTCTAGTGAAGTGAAACTGTTATGGAGAACAAAAACGACCCGAAATGAGACAAGAAGTTGAAGTCTGATTGGGGAAGACCGGCCCGTGACATAACGGGCCGGCCCAAAGAAGGACCTAACGCCGAGGTAGAGAACGAGGAAAGCGACCGGAGGGAAGCCCACTGAGCCACGAAGGGCTCGGTCCCGACCCAGTGCT
>NW_019104514.1:792628-809455 GCF_001995035.1 Momordica charantia
TCAGCCCCGACCCGGTGCTCAGCCCCGACCCGGTGCTCGGTCCCGAGCCGTGCTCGGCCCACTGCCCAGCCAGTGATCCCTCGTCTTCGATCGACGATTTCGCCCAGGCCCTGCAACGGTGAATTAGGGTTAGCTACGGAAGGTTCTGGAACAACTTCACGCTATAAGTATTGATCCAGCCTTAGAGGTAAAAGGGGGCGAAGAAGTTGACTACATTTACGTTGTACTCTTGCTAACTTAAGCATCGGAGCCCGTGTGACTAGAGTTACACCGGTTTAGCTCGATTTGGTTTTGCAGGTCTTAGTCCCGGATCAACGAATTTGGTAGGTGCGAGGAGGAGAACCGAAAGACCGAAATCCACGCATCAACAGAAACTCAATCTCGATGTGCTTTGTTCGAGCACGAAAGATTGAGTTTTTGGTCAATGCGTTGGCTCTCATATTAGATGATAAAGTAGAACGGAAAGCCACTTTCAATTCGACAAGCAAAGATTGAATTCAAATGGTTTCAATATATCAAGGAGTTTCATCTCAAAATCAATTGATAATGTAAGGAATAGTCATGTATATAATAAATCTTTAATTCTTAGATTTGTGGGATCCTTAACATGCCTCATGAGGATGTACCTTTTTTGGGTTTACTAATTTTGGTCGAATCCCATATTTAAAAAGGCAAAATTTCGTCACGGAAGGATATTAGCGACGAAAATATTTCGTCGCAATTTCAATCACTGAAAGAGAGTTGCCAAAGGCTCTAAGCGACAAAAATGCGCGACGAAAATGTCTTTCATCGCATATACGACGATAATTTATTTCGTCGCACGTGTACTTTTGTGACGAAAATGCTTTTCGTAGCAAGTTGACATCATGGTCTTTTACTTTTTTCGCACCTGCATCTTGTTTGCCACGTAGTCACATTTTTTAGGCTTTTTAAATTTTATTTTATTTATTTTAATTTCCTTATTTGCAAACCTGAATTTTCATATCAATCAACACAATGTCTAATCAACCTCGAGATTCGTGGCAAGATTTAAAAAATTCAAATTGTCAAAGTTAATAATATAAATTTCATTCAACAATATATATCAATCAAAACATTTATAAGTTTCTAGAAATAAAAACAACTCAATTAGAGTACATAAATATAGAATGAAATTTCTGAAATAAAAACAACTAAACGTCTACCTCAATTTACAAATAACATTCTCTATCCTCGTTCCAACCAATGTTACAAAATATGTTTCCACCATCATTGCATCAATCCTGCATAAAAAATTGCATCAATTATTGTTATAGGATAAATATGAAAGTCTACACAGTAATAGAAAAGTTCAAACCAATATACTAAACCAATTCTACAAACCCACCCTCTTTGTCAAATAAACATATGTAGAATAAAAGCTCAAAATTCAACTAATTTCTTAAAACCCACGGAACATGAAGAACACCGGTTAAACCATACTCCCCCATCTCAAATCATGAATTACCTCTACCTCCTCATCATGATATCAAACATAAGAAAATTCAAAACATCAGACATACTTCAGACATACTCCACACATTTGCAATTTAGAAGGATAACCTCATACAACTCTATACATACGCGTAGACGTACGAAAGCGATAACATACTTCAGACATACAGAAATCAAAAGTTAAAAATTGAAAATTGAGAGCAAAACAAGAGCACCAAGAAACTAACTTCACAACATACCTTACTATGTGATGAACTTCCTCTCGACCTGTCAATAGATTGATACATTTCGAGAAGTTTTCTCTCACTCGTCGTTGCCTCTTTAGCTGTTGTCAGTCTCTTGTCGTTCAACCATGAGAACGAGAACAAACCTGAGCAACCACGTGAACGAGAATGAGTTTTACAACCATTATATATTAATACGTAATACTACAAGACTAACTGAATACAAGTAGACAAGAATTTCATAGTTTAATGACCACGATGTCCAATGTATATAATATATATATTGAAAACAATAAGCACCATACAATTATAATAAGAACATAATCAAAGATAAGCCATGAATTTGGATTGGGCATGATGGAAAGGGATGAATGAGAATTTCCAGAAATAAAAATGATAATTGATGAGATTATACAAACTTTAAACTAAGCTATCATGGTCTTTAAAACAAAATCGTGGAGTTTATGAGGTCCGTTCCCCCACCTGAAACTCAGGCACTCAATTCAACCTTCGCAGAGCTCTAAAGGTGATGAAGAAGCTCCCACCTATTCTAAGAAAGCTTCAAACTCCTCCGCCTGCACCACCGTCTCCGACGCAATTTTACCCTGTCTACCTCAAGCCCTTCCCACCTCTCTTCCCAATCTCACTATTTCTTCTCCTACCATTACACTCAACTCCTCCATTTCATCAAAACCCAACTTTATCCCTCCCCTTCACCCCAATAATCTCCTCCATTTCCACCCCAAATTCACCCACTACGATTTCCACATCTTCAATTGGGCCTCCACCGTCGACTCCTTCCGCCATTACCAACAAAAAGTAAAAAAAGCTACAATTACCCAATCTTACTATGTAATCTCCTTTGAATAATGACTTGGTATAATCCCACTAAATCACAGCTGAATTTTGCAGCTAAGCTTGTCTATATTTTTTTTATTTAATTACTTTTTCTTTTTTTGAATAAAAGGATTCCTTGTCTTGTTCCTTCATTAGTATTTTAATTTCCATGTTATATGTATGTATATTTGTTAGCCAAATAATTTACTTGTTTTTATTTTTCAGTTTACCTGATAGTTATTAGCACTAATTAAATAGTTTGGTATTAGATATATAGAGTTGTTATTAGTCATCACTATTCGTACACTGGGTTGGAATTTTCTCTAAATTATGATCGAAGAAATAGAAAATGGGTAGCCTGTATCGACGAAGTCTTCCTTAAAAAAAATGAATACAAAACATATATGAATCGTCAATAACAATTCCAAATATGTATTTTCAGTTGTCGACTACAAATTCCAAAAGAGTTAACCGAACGTTCCCAATTCACTAACATTCAAACTCCAATGAATATCAAACGACAAACCGAAATTGATGATTAGAAAAATTCAAGAGAAAGCAATAAGCAACTAGGTTTGGTGTGAGGCTTACCTTTAAAAAATCATCAACAACTAAGGGGACAAAGAAGATGGAGAGAACACAAATCCAAGTCGAAATAACAGCGAAAGAACAGCGGAGGAGGGCGGCGGCGAAGAGGTGGAGGCGGTGGGGAGAGAGAGTAGAGACGGCGGTTATTTCGACTTTGAATATTCAATATAACATAGAGATTTTGAATATTTAATTTGAAAATTTAATTTTCATATTAAACTTTTACTTTATTTAATTTAATTTTTTAGAAAACAATAAATCGGAAATGGTTATGAAATATATTTCTATTTTCTTTTTCTAAAAAAAGAAATAATAACAAAAGATAACAAACAGTTACCAAACTCAATTATGTTTTTCTTAATTTCAAAAAGAGAAAAATGAAAAATGAAAAACGAGAAACAAGAAACTGAAAAAGCCGGTAAATTGGCCCTTAGTGTCATACCCTATCAATAACTTTTTCCTTACTAACATATCCCTTGTGAGAAAGGTTTCTAAGATTACTCAATTACAAAATCAAGGGATGTGAATTCCGGAGCGGAAGCGGACCATCGTTCATGATTTTTGGGAAACAAAATCAAAACGTTCATGAATGAAAATACAGGGGAAAATTAGTTTTTCCTTACCTTTGAAGAACTCTTCTTCAATGATTCAATCTCCCGAACAACACCAAACGATCTTCCGTGCTATCCTCTGGGTATCGGGATCGGGCTTGTGGGAGCAATTTGTTTGGAAAAAGAGGGAGTTGAGAGAGAGCATGAGATTGAGAGAGATGCTGGGAATTCACTGTTTTCTTTGTGTTGCAGCACACTACTGCAACAAAACAGAAAAATGAAAATGACGTTGGGGTAACTCCCCACGTCATATTAACTTTCCACTCTCCTGCAATTTTGCAGGGGAGTTTAATATTAATATATATATATATATATATATATCAAATAATTAACACTTAATTATTTATCACATAAATAGAATCATATTCTATAGCATTTGTCTCGTATAACCTATAGTTCTAATGTACATCTTATGCATATTATTTTTAAGGGAAATTGTATTGGGTAGCTAAACTTTTATACCTATTTACAAAAATGTCAACCACTTTTATATTTTGCAAATATGGCAAAATATTTGAATTTTTATTCTCGAAATTTTTATTATTCTAATTTTACCCTTATGATATCTGATATACACCTGATGTATATCTGATATACGCCAGATGGATGTATATCTGATATACACCTTGGATGTATATCTGATATACGTCCGATAGATGTATATCTGATATACGTCCCATAGATATATATCTGATATACGTCCGATGTATCTCTGGTATACTTCCGAGCTATGTCTGATGTACATCCGATGAATTCCTGATATACATCAGATGTACATATTATACATCTAATATACATATGATGTATCTCTAATTTATGATATACTCAATATATTTGTAATGATATACCTATGTATATCTTATCTGATATATATCCGATGTATCTCTGATGTACATTTGATATATATCAGTGACAATATTAAATATATTTGTAACTAATATCTGATATACATCAGTAGATATCAGTAGATTACAGATGCATCAATGTTAGATATCAGTAGATATCATGGTTATATCAATGGTAAATTAGAGACATATTAAGTATATATCATAGATGCATCAAAGTTATATTAGTGGTAAATCATATAATCATATGAGAAGTTATATCAGTATATATCACAGTTATATTAGTGGTAAATTAAAGACATATCAAGTATATATCACAGATATATAAGTGTTATATCAACATGGTAAATCAATGGTAAATTATATAACCATATAAGAATCTATATCTGTAGAAATCATAGTTATATCATACGTACATCAGTGGCAAACCATATTAGAAGTTATATTGGTAGATATCATAAATATATCAGAAGTAAATCAATTTTACATCAGTATTATATCAGTGGTATATCAAAGGCATATCAATAATATATTACACATATATTAATGGTAAATCAATAAATAGTAAATAATATAATGATATAAGAAGTTATATTAGTAGATATCATAGTTATATCAATGATATATCAGTTGTATATCAGTAGTAAATCAAATGTATATCAAGTATATATTAGATATATATATATATATATATATCAGTGCTATATCAATGGTATATCAATGCTACGAGGGTAAATTTGACATTTTATTATTGGACCTCCGTTTTTTCTAAAAATTTTGCTATATTTGCAAATTTAAAATGTAGATGCTAAATTTGTTATTTCTTTAAATTTTTTTGTCATATTTGTAACTGCCCCTATTTTTAATCTATAGTTTTAAAATGAATCTTATTCATATTAATTTTATTTGAATTTCATTCAAATAATTTCTCTCATAATATAAGTTTTAATTTAGAATTATATATATATTATAATGTATCAACATATATATAATCCCTTAAGTAATTTGAACCGTTCAAATTCTTCCAAAAACTTGATCCTCGTTTTATCCGTTTTGAGCTAGCAAGGAGACCTAATGGACCTACAGATCAGAAGCTCCAACGATACGAGATTAATTGGTCAAACTCATTTACCAAGTTAATCAACATTCGTTAACTACGGGTCACTCCACTAAAGACCCGCAATTTCACTCTTCTCACTGCAGAATGTTTTCGTGTCCATGGATATACATATGACCATTAATGATAAGTCAATCCTTTAAGAGTGCTCGTAACTCAAGTTGGGTAAAATTATCGTTTTACCCCTGAGTTACATCTTACCCCTTAAATATCACTACTCCTCTAATGAACAACCCGGTTATGGTCCCTCTCAGAAGTCCCTCTCAGACCAATGAGAGGGTGGGGCCCCTTGTTCAAGTCCCGGAGTCCGCATTTAAGAGAATACTCATCTACTCCTCTAAAGTCGGGGAGAAGTGAATTCCATCTTGTGAAGTTATGTTTCCAGCTCCCCACTCGGTCTTGTCCCCAAAATGGTAGGAATATTGAGTCGGCAGCTCGGGCCACTGTCACCCATACAGATCAAAGGACGAGCTCTCACGGGCAGGAGTCCATAACTCACTCAGGATTGAGAATGAGTTGTTTGGTCATCCTATGAAATAGCAATCTATTAGTCAACAGCGTTATATCTAAAGATTGGCTATTTCGTAGTCCAATCTTATACAAACTCATTATATAGGATACCCCCACTCGCATGTCTCCACACGAACGACCTGGATCGAGTCGTCTGTAACATTTACAAAGTGGGCCGTATCTATAGTGTTGCCAGGATAAGGTACCCAGCCTTATCCATATACTATAGACCCTTTAGGTTATTCACGTGACATTATCCACTCGTACATCAGGAGTATATCAAATATATACCTCGTATATCAGAGGTATATCAAATATATACCCAATATATCAAATATATACCCAGTATATATACTGTCCCGATTACATTAAAATAACCTTAGATGTTTAGTTTATTGGATTTTGGACAATGCAATGCTATGAATTCAACAACAAATTTATTAAATATACATTTGTTTTTTACATAAATACAAACTACGAGTTTAGGGCAACACACCCAACAACTCTACTAGCCCCACTATCAAAGTAACAAATTATAATAGCTTTGAGCATCTAACTAAGTACCTAGACGTGTTGATTTGGAACTATTTCCTCTGGTTCTAGTGTATTTTCTTTAGTACAACAATATGTGAGGATGAAGATTCTTATCCATGATATTTTAGTTGAAAATATATACTTTATGTTGAGAAATTAACGGTCCTGTATAATTTTCTCTTGCACAAAAAATATTCACATACAACAAAAATATGCAAATAGGAAGAAAACTGTAAAGCACAAGAATAACGACACAACAAATTATACTGGTTCACCACTAAATAATAAGGATTGGATACAATAAACTCTCCCCAAAAGTATCCCGTAGAGGTCCCAACGAAAGTCTTCTAGCTTCTAAGTCATCTAATACAATTACTTAAGAACAAGAATGAAACCTCACAATCAAGATACAATTTACCGTTAATAATATGATCTTGATCTCCCAATCTACAGCCAACAATGTCGAGCCGTTGCCACGAAAAACTATTGCCAAAAATCTCAATTCGGCTACCCTTAAAATTATGACGGCTGCTTCCACAAAACATAAAACTCATATATATATATATATATATATGAATATGTGAAACCTAAAAATAAAGATGGGGATTTTTGGCCCATTATTTGTTTTCACTCCTTCCTTTTTATTTTATTTTATTTTGTATCCAAAAATCTCTAACACTCTGGTCTGCTAAAATCTCATGTGTGGTTGGAGATTGAGTTGATTTGATGGTTATTTATTTATTTTATTTTATTTTGTATCCAAAAATCCCTAACACTCTAGTCTGCTGAAATCTCATGTGTGGTTGGAGATTGAGTTGATTTGATGGTTTGATATTGTTTTCTTGGTGCTATTAGTGTAGCTAAGGGTAGTGTTGTCTTTTGCAGACTTGGAGTTGGAGCATTCTCCTTTCATACTTAAAAAAGTTAGATTTTGTAGTCATTAAGAGAGAGAGAGAGAAAAAGAAGTATTGATTCAGAATAGAAAATCTGTAATTATTGAAAATACAAGACACGTCAACAATAACCTTATTACAATAAGACATCTTACTTTAGCTATGTAATGTACATTTTCTTAGCGATACTCTTCTTCTTAATTCCTTTCTATTTTTTTTAGTACAATTCCTTTCTAATTTATTTTAATGACCCTAAATTTTCAGATAAAAATAAACCTTTACTCAAAGTGATAAATAAATTAGAAAGGAATTGTACTAAAAGAAAAAAAAATTAGAAAGGAATTAAGAAGAAGAATTAGCGCTGCAAATTTGGTAGTTGTTTGGTGTTATATATATATATATATATATATATATATATTTTGTTGAGAACTGTAGTTGGTAAGATATTTCTTAGTTTTTTTCTCTGAACCTTTTAATTAAAAAAGAAATTAAAAAATTTTAAATGAAGTTTAAGTTTTGTAAATTAAATATTAAAAAAGTATTATTTTACATATATATTTTAAAATTTATTATGTAGTTCGTAAGTCAAGATACAAGTAACAGTTACCAAAACTATTATATTTTTCAATAAATTAGAAATAATAAATATAAAATGAAAAACAGAACATTATCAAAAANGAAAGTCTATTCTTATGCCTCCATTTGACAAAAACAAATTTCAAACATTTATTCTAAGACAAAACAAAAAATTACCATGAAACTCCACAACTACATCATTTAGAAAAGTGCTAACCAAATTCTTTGTGATAATTAAAAAGTGTAGGCAAATATGAAAAAAACAAAATCAAGGTTAGAAGTTTAGCAACTCAGCTTACCAATTATAGTAGCAATTTCCATGTTTCGAATATATGAAGAACTTGTGTAGATTAGTCGGATTTGTTAACCAACTACCAAAACCAGACGTTCTTATAAAAAAAATAGTAACAAACTCCTACGAAATGATTTAGTTACAAATCTAGTCTCTAAACTTCAAAGAGCATACTAATAATAAGTCTATGAACTTCAAATTTTATGTTTAATAGGTTTTTGAGGTTTTAAATTGTCTAATAGATTCTCAAACTTTTAATTTTGTGTCTAATAGATCTTTGTCATATTAAAAAGTAGGTTAAAATATTTATTTGATCCCTATACTTTCAAGTTGGATTCATTTTGGTCCATGTAGTTTAAAAATGTTCATTTTAGTCTCTGTACTTTTAAAAACTGTTCATTTTGATTCCATTTGATGACTTGTCATTTTTTTTAAAGATTTTGCTTTCAAAAAATACATTTTTTAAAAAGGAAATAGAGATGGTAGATGGGTTTAGATTGATATTGAAATTGTCGACGAGCGGGAGAAGAAAAAAATGTTTTTTTTTAAAAAAGAAAAAACTTTGAAAAAAATTGACCAAAATGACTAAAATGAACCAACCTGAAATCAGTGCAAGGACCAAATGAGTATTTTAATCTAAAAAATATTAAAGTTCATAGACCTATTAGACATAAAATTAAAAAGTAATTTTCATATAAGACACCAACAATACGTCGCCAGTTTAATAAAATGTTTGTATATGCGAGAGATCTACTGGACACTAAACTTAAATTTCAAGAAGTTGGTATCAATGAATCTTATTCTCAATGGAGTCGAAACCCTTGATCAACAAAAGTCTTTGGTTTGGTCTCACAGGAGGATCAACAGCAGAACAATTCTTCTCTTAGTTTTTGCACACTACAATGCGGAAAAATATAATAAATATGCTTCAAGCTCGGTCTATTGTGTCTCTCGGTTGCTTCTCCTTGTGTCTTCTAGATTATTGATCCGGGTGCTTCATCCCATGTTTGTCATTCTCGAGCCCTCTTTTCTTCCTTTGCACCAATTTTACGTATTTTTTGTTAACGACAATGGTACCTTTAAGTATCTTAATTGTCTGCTTTGGGTATAACCTTCCCCATAATAATTTAATTAATTTCTTACCTAGGATATTCATTTAATTAATGCTCCCCGACATCACAACCTAATCTGTGATTCCCCATCGACAAGGAGAGTCTATTGGAATTAATTTAATAATTAATTGATATGTGGGTAACAAATTAAAGAGCAATTATATTTAAGCTATTTAATGAGTATATTAAGTGATCTTGATTACGGGCTCATGACTTCGCATTCAACTGTGTGGCCTGTTGAGTATAAACCAACTCATTAATCTTAGAGGATTATGAGAAACCTTAGGATTAACATATAAATATATGATTAGGATCCTCAATACACTATGCTACAGCTTGCCTCCTGCTCTCTATCAAATAGAGAGAATTATCTATATTTGGTCGAGGTTGCATAATTGAAGAAGATCACAAACCACAACTTCTTGCATGTCATGATCAAAATCTATCTAATAGTTCCAGGTAAATTCTATTCTCTTGGTAGATTTTGGTTTTCTTACCTGCGTATATCAATTGTCTTAATTGTTCTTGAATTCTATGACTCTTATTCTAGAATAATCTAGAATAATCTTAAATATAAATTTTTTTAATTTTTCCTACATAGTCTGCTACTATTCAACACGTCAAGATATAGAGCATTACTAGACATATCACATTTTAAGAATCAGGTGTCGACCACAAGCTAGCCACACCCTTAGTATCTTTTTTCCTCGTACAAAGATACCTTTTGTCCTATCAGGTAGAGTTGAGCTGATAGGTTTACTTTATGTGAATCTCCACGTCTTGATAGATTGTCTTACTTGCCTTCAACACTTTCTGTTCGCTTTGGGGTTCATCCACAAATCCATAATGACTATAAGGATCGCCAATCATTTTGTTCAGTCTCCGAAGATTACCCCTACACAACTAGGTTTTTTTAGACCATGATTCTGATATCACTTGTTAAGGACAACGACATCTGTAAGTATCTCCACAACTGTATGATATTGTGTGCTTTGAGTATAACCCTCACGACTTTGCATTCGGTTTTACCCAAAAAACCTCATACCAATGGAAATAATTATCTTCACTTATACACTATAGATCACTCAATTCTCTAGCCAATGTAGAACTTTATTTGCACTCCTTACCAGCCCCAACATTTCATTACTTTGCCAATAGTTTCTCACATTGCTGTCGACTTTATCGAGGATGTGCAGTTGAATACACACATATTATTCTTCGAGCCGTATTTTTTATTCCTATGTTCTGATATAATTTGCTCTCTCTCATGTCTTTGTTTTCAATTTTATAAAAAGACATATTTATGCTATAGTGAGGTGTAGAATATGATTTATACTCAAGTACTGAGGATAAAATTTAAATATTCAAGTAGGATAAAATTTGTTTTCAATTTTATAAGTGAATGAGACGAGACATTGTAAGTTGAATGTAAATTATGTTAGTACTCAGGCAACTTTCTTTTATTATATTAATACATTCTTATTAGCTAACTTGAACTTAGTTTAATAGTTAAAATATCTCTATTGTAAATAAGAAGTCGTGGATTCAAACCTTCGTCTCATAATTATAATGTAATATTTAAAAAGGAAAAAAAATCATTCATCAGGTCATTATATCTCTCTTCATTTCAACAAATGCTATAATTGAATAGAGAAAGCTTGTTCTTTTAACAATAAGTTGTGAAATTAAAAGTGAAGGGGAATTTTATTGAGGCAAATAATTTGGTCGTTTTTGTAAATATAGAATAATATACAAGATTTTACAAATATAATATTGATAGACCACTACTAGAAATTCGGTCTACCATAACGTTTTTTTGGCGTCACAAAAATCTTTCGTGACGTTTTTAACGCTGTCACGTATACGCCTATCACGAAAGGTATACGAGACGTTTAAAAAACGTCACAAAAATTAGCACGCGTGACGGTTTATTAGCGTCATGAAAGACATGGACTTCCACGACGTTCATAAATCGTCATGAAAAATGATTTCGTGATGGTAATAGAATGTCACGGAAAGACCTTGAACAGGGGAGGAGAGGTCACGTGACATCCTTTCGTGACGGTGTTTACACGTCACGAAAAGTGTATTTCGTGACATTTGATAATCGTCCTAAAAAACATTTTGTTAACGGTTTAAAAACGTCACTAATGATTTTATTTTGTGACGATAAGAAGAAGGTCACTGAATATGTATTTAATTTTGATTGCAGATGTCGTGTAATATAAATATCGTATTGTCAAATTGTCGATCAAACACGCAAATATATTAATTTACCATAACAAAGTTGAAATATATTAAACATGAACAAGGAAGCTAATATATTAATTTAGAATGTACTAGTATTCTCAAACACAAATTACAGAATTACAGAATTAAACATGTTCTTTACACACGAACCCCAACAACGATGCTCAGCCACCAATTAGTTGCATTCCTAATTGTCGACATCTTTGGGATAAGAAAGACCTAATGAAAAAACAATACCCAAGTTAGATAAATGATTAAACAAAAACCAACCTACTCATCAACATTCATAGTCTTCCTTATCAACTTACTTGATAATATAATAAAACAACCAACACAACGACCAAACAGAAGAAGCGCGATTTAAATAAACGACATGTCTACACTTTTTCTACATCCTTAAATTACATAGCACAAAATATCAGTACAATCATCCTGTAAGGAAAGTATCAATATGATATGATAACCAACAAAATGATCAAACAAAATTCCAACATAACAGTCTTCCTTATGTTTCTATTGATTGATGTGTGATGTATTAAGAAATCATGAGCTACACTGTGGTTTTTTTAAACTAAACCTATTGACTGAGTACTTAAGCTAGGGACATATATATAGTAATGAGGATAACATGACAATCAATAGAAACATAACAAGTATAAGAATGGACAATGAAATGACAAAATATCACACATTAAATTATTGATTTTAGCATGGTTGATAAAATTTGGGAAGCAATCGATTCAAATATTTATGAGCACCAGAAATACTAGTAAAATCATGAACTTTGTATTTAGAGAGTTATTCATACTGGAGATGGGTCAGACAGTAAGGACCAACAAGACTAATAGAAAGAACATAATTGGAATAAGGTTTATATAAAACTATGAGTCATTAAGTTAAACGTTTTAACTTCAAAGACTGATGCAAGATGATAGTTAGAATAAGAAAAAAGCAAAACAAACAAATAATGAGCTCAACGAGAAGCAATACAGTCAGATTGGAGAAGAATGAACATTAAGAAGAAAAACTACCAACAAAAGGCAATATTATTATGGAATTTTGAATCAATAGTCACATGCTTTAAGATATTGAAACAACATTATTCTGGCATTTGCATATTACTAACTAAATGATAGAAACTAAGAAACACAACTTAAAAAGCAAAGGATCTAGATCTAAAAAAGACTCAAAGGAAAAGAGCTAATAGCTGAGCATTATACCAAATACGAAGAACCAAGGTCAAAGGAAAAGACTCAAAGATTGAAGAACTGGAACTCAATATAATGCATACTCCACAACTACAAAAACTCAATTATAATTAAGTTTAATGAAAAATATTACACATAAATATAAGTTTTGATTCCAGATTTTTAACAAACAAGGTCTCGAGAAAAATCTAGCTAAAGCCCAACATTTTACACTTATACACAAGAAAAATAGTTGAAATCATTAGCTATTTGGAGATCAAATCATCAAATATCACAATCATAAACAAGGAAATAGTTCCAACAATTAGCAAGCTTAACAGAATAGTCGGAAGAATGCAACAGCAAAAAATCACAAACATATAGACAACTACTTTAAAGCTTTGAGTTAAATTGTTTAACATCAAATTAGTTTCAATGATAATTGATTAATGTTGGAGCATATTGGGTTGTTGGAGAAGCTTATCAAACTTTACATCAATTATCTACCATTCAAATAATTAATGGTGTGATTCATGCACTTAACAAAATTTACATCAATTATCTACCATTCAAATAATAAAGTATTTTCAAATGAGTGAACATGGTCAACAAATTCACTCTAAAACTTAGCTAATGTACAATTAAAAACCAAAGGAAATATATAACAAGGATTCATGCTCGTTTCAAAATCAACCAACCCATATGTTTGCAACAGAATAGCAAATTAAGAACATACCAATAAAATGACAAATATGGTAAATGAAAAATAGGCTAAATCACAAAAAATACCTCTGAACTTTCATCATGGTTTGGTTACTATGGTGTTTAAATTTGGCAAGTAAAAACTTGCAATCTTACACCACTAGTTGAAATTTCAATCAATGCTACACCAAGTGGTCAAAGACAAACTATTCATAAGAGGAAACTAGAAGAAGAAAATCACTAGCATTTACAATGTCATTCATAAATTTACCGCAACCATAAAACTTGATGAAATTGACAGCAACACCTAACCTACGAGCGTCACCGCTGCAACGAGGGTCACGCACAACCACTTTACAACGCCAGTGCCACTGGGATCTAGCCGGACCTGCTCGCAGATGCCCCGAGGAAGACAACGTTGTGGATTTGGTACGTTCGGCGCTGTSGGAATCGCKCTRGTCGTAGGTATGCTTCGTTCATTGAGCGTCGTTGCAGGTCGGAGGCTACGCTGCAACAWGGGCGTCATTCGTGTGTTCGYTCGCGTCGGGGARAAGAAGGCCATCGGGGAAACACGCCACGTCGCTGCAGGAAGTCACCGCTACTCGGGTTGTTCGTGGCTGTCGATTTCTGCTGTCGAGATATTGCCACTGGACGCCGCGAAGGGCGGGAGATCGTTGATCGCCGGAAAACACGAAAAAATGGGATGGGCGGCTGAAGTAAAAGGAGAAGGGAGGAAGAAGAAAAAAGAGGTTTTAGGGGTTTTCGTCGCTGCTGGATTGGGTCGCCGCTGGTGTCGCCGGCGAGGGCTATTGGAGAGGAAGAAGAAGAGAGGGGGGAAGGGTAGGCGGCTGGGGGAGAAGAAATAGGTTTTAGGTTTTCAATTAGAGAGAGGGGAAGGGTAGGCGGCTGGGGAGAAGAAATAGATTTTAGGTTTTCAATTTAATTTTGTTTTCCTTTTTTTTTGTTTTTCTTTTCTTTTATTTAACAAAAGAGTATCCATGATAAACCAATAGACTAATTTTCTAAAAAATTAAGAAGAATATACCTTTCCTAATCTCTTCCTAAAATTAAAAATCCAATTAAAATAAAAAGTGTTTGGGAAAGGATTTAACAAAATAACTTAATTTAAAAAACAGAAGAATAAAATCTAAAAGGAAAAATTAAATTTCCAAAACTTTGAATTAAGATTTGATTAAAATTCTCTTTGTAAAATTAGCTAACTAAATTTATCCCTGAATTTAGAAAATCGAAGGATTTAAATTATCAGTTTAGGGGAAAATCCAAAAGCACAAATTAAATCTTAAAAGCAAACTAACCGAGAAGGCAGTGTGTTACATTTAGGGTGAAAAACTAATATAAAATAATGGAAATTGACCAATTCCTAAATATTTTTTCTTTTAAAATGAAATAGAAATACAAAAATAATATTTATTTTCAATGGGATTAAAAATTTAGTTAGTGGGAGTTTCTACCACCTATATTTTAGGTTTTGTTAACTTAAATTCTAACAATCCCTAAAAAAAATAGTATATTCCATCAAATTAGGCTCAAAGATCTTTAAGTTAATTAATTACTTTTTTTTATCTATTTTTTCTCTATGTTTTTTAAACCTCACGAAAAACAACTTTTTGAGGACCATTTCGTGACAGTTAGAAAAATGTCACAAAAAGTAAAAAATTCGGAACACTTCGTCATTTTCCGCCAAAAACGCGTCTCAACCTTTCCTGACATTTTTTAAACGTCACAAAAAAACAACTTTTTGACGACCATTTCAGACGGTTAGAAAAACGTCACAAAAAGTCAAAAATTCAGAACACTCCGTCATTTCCCTCCAAAAACGCGCCTCAAAAACGTCACGAAAAACCAACTTTTTTACCACCATTTTGTGACGGTTAAAAAACGTCACGAAAGATCAAATATCCAGAAATCTTCGTTCTTTCCCTCCAAAAATGCATTTTTTGCCTTTCGTGACGCATATTTTAATTTTGAACAGTATTTTACTGTTCATGGGGTTTTCTAGTAGTGGACACAAATAAGATATCTGTTAAAAGCTAGATTGATAGCTGTATATACTAACAAATGTCTATCAATCTATCACTCTAGTCTATCTATCGACATGGTGTAGACCTCTTCGAAAATGTTTTGGAAGATCCAAAAAACAAAATTGTTGTACGTATTTGCTAGCAACAACATAATGGAGGCAATAAATCAATATAGATTGATCTGAAATTTGATTCAAATCCAATGTAACACTTGTGGGTATATAAGAGATTTATTGAGTCAATTCTTTTTAATGAATAATGTTATCTTTACGAGCTTCAATCACACCATATGTTTTGATGATTACAAACTTTATTTTCTGATGATTTTAGTCTTTTAAAGTATTCATAATGTAGAGCTCGAAAAAAACGATTTCAACACATTTTGAATCACTTAAATCGGACGTCAAATGTAAAAGGTATATATTGCCAAAAGAAGATTTAAAAGTAAAATCTTACATGACGAATGAATTTAGCACTGACATAGAACAATCAACCGCTCTAAGAACAACAGAGGTAGTTATGGTGACGAGGCTGATGAAGTGGCACATTTAATGGTCAAATATTTAATAAGGTGGCATCTAACGTAGCATCTCAATAGTCATGCTTTGACGATGTAACAATGACGTGGCACCCAATGATCAGATTATGGGGTAGACACTCTTTTAAGTGACGTGGGCCTTTGTGTTTCAAAATTTCTAGAGATAATATCTTCGGAGGGCTGTTTTAGAAACTTATTTACATAAATGTCTAAATTTCTATAAATTTACACTTTTAGATTTCTGCAGGTAGGATTTTCATTTAATTCCGAATTTACCCCAGTTGATTGCATTTTCATTTATTAATGGATTTGGATTTTTTGAAATATAAAATTGTTATTTCCATAAATTAATATCACAATCATTTAATAAATGTGGGCTCATAGATATTATCTCAATTCAAATTCCTTAATTCTCTCACCCAAATCCCTCAAAAATGATTTTTTTCATCTCTCCTCCATTGTTTCCGTTCTCTTCTCCAAATCCCTCGATTTTCTT
>NW_019104514.1:831090-865629 GCF_001995035.1 Momordica charantia
GGCTCTTGCAGTTGAGAGCGCACATGACACATGCATGAATGATAGCTTCAGGTGCGTCTTTTAATACTATAAGGCAACATGATATTCTTAAAAAAATATATTGTATGAAATTATGGAAAGGTCTATCTTGTCAATGGAGAGCCATTGGACATCGTTGGTATCATTGACGTGGGTTTAAAAATGGCATTCTTTTGGAAAGCAAAGACCCAATTCATCCAAAGATGTATTTTAGTATAGAACATAGGCATTCTAAGCCGAGATTCCAATGACTATCTCGAGTTGAGTTCAAGCTTTGAATGTCTCCCATCAAACATAGAAAATGATGGGATTTGGTACCCTGGTGGATAAGGAACGATTTCATGATATGGAAGATGCCACTTAGTCTGTCGTTTCCCAATCCTCGTCTTCCCCACATAAAGCCAACTAGTTTGACTGGTCATGTCATATGCACAAGCAGCTGTAGTGAGGACAAACTGCCTTCTAAACACTGGTGAATCCAAGAGCTTGCTAAGATAGAATCATGATGCAGAAACAAAGGCCCAATGGAATAAATACTATTCTAGGGATGCCCAGTAGAATAATGTGTGATCGAGAGAATGAACAAGAAACTAGCGGGCCAAAAGTATGAGAACGATTTCATGTGGGATTGTATAAGATGTTATGGCAAAGGCAATCAGCACTATGCGACCTATTAGATTAATACGATCCCGACCACATTACTAGACTTCAAGTTCCTGAAGAAGTCTGCAACAGTAAACAGGTAATTTTTTCCTATGTAAAGGTTTTTTTGCTATGTATCTTACCTTACATTGATGTTGCAACATTAGTAAAAATGAGTGCGAAATCCAATAAGTGTTATTTTATTGGATATGAAAGAGTTGAGATTGGTTACAGGTTATGGGATGACTAGAACAAGAAAATAATCAGGAGTAAGAATATGATATTTAGTAAGGAAGTTCAATACAAGGATAGAGCAGATGTTGAATTAGGAAAATTAGAGTTAGATAGAAGCAAATAAAGAAAATTTGGTATATAAGTCATATTGAAGTCGAGAATGAGACAATGTGTATTCAAGATAAGAATAAAACTACTACTAGGAACCGATTGTGTAATATAAGGAAAAAGTTGTACAACTTGATGAAGTTCAGAAACCATAACCTAAAACAGTTAGAAGATCTAATAGAACTACCAGACCACCAAATAAGTATTTCCTTACTTTGAATTATACATTATCGACTGACAGAGGAGAACCTAAATGTTATGAAGAGGTGGTTGAACTAGAAGATTCCGTCAATTGAAAGTTGGACATGAAAGACGAGATTGATTATATTATGATGAATAAGATATGGCAACTTGTTGAGTTACTACGAGGTAAGAAAGCTTTCCATAATAAATGAGTGTAAAAAATCAAACTGGAGTGAGCTTGAATATGGTAGTAAAAATTACAAAGCAAAGCTTGTAGTCAAAAGCTTTCAATAAAAGGAAGATATTGACTTTAATGAGATTTTTTTTTCCTCTTATGGTTAAACTAACCACCATAGATGTTGAGAAGATTTAAAAAACATGAAGAGTATGTTTAAGGTATTGATAGTAGGGCCAAACAAAAAGAAATGTGTGCAAGGTAGGTATTGACTTTAATGAGATCTTTTTTTTCTCTACTATTATTTAATTGTTACATGTTGATGACTTGTTAATAGCAGGGCCAAACAAAAAGATAAATCTAAAGATAAATATTGAATTATCTGAAGAATTTGATAGGAAAGATTTGGCGGCTGCCAAAAAATCATAGAGATGAGGATCAAAAGGAAAGGTGGTATGTTGGCATTGTCATAGGAAGAGTATGTGAAGAAGGTATTTGTTGGGTTTTATGCCCTAATCTGAAGGTTTGTAAACATAAAACAAATATTTATTTAATAAAGTTGTGATTGATGTTTCTTTTAGAATTGCATTAACCCAAATCCAGTAAACTAACATCCAAGGTAATGTCATGTAACTTGAATAGTGTATAACAGATATACAGTATATATTTAATATACAGCGTATATATTTGATACAAAATGTACATATATACAGTTTATATTCAATACATAGGTGGATAATGTTCTAGTAACAACTTTATGGGTCTATAGTATATGCGTAAAAGGTTGGGTACCTTATCTTGGTAACACTACGGATACAGCCAGTTTGTAATAGTTACAAATGACTTGATCTAGGTCGTTTCTATGCAGACATACGAGTGAGGATATCTTATACAATGAGTTTGTATAAGACCGGACCGTGAAATAATTAATCTTTAGTTGTAACACCATTAACTAATAGATTAATATTTCAATAGGATGACCATGTAACTCGATCTCAATCCTGATTGAGTTATAGACTATTGACTGTTAGGGCTCGTCCTTTGATTTGTATGAGTGAGAGTAGCTCGAGTCGCCGACTCAATATTCCTACCATTTTGGGGACGAGACCAAATGGGGAGCGGGGAATATAACTACACAAGATGGATTCACTCGTTCCCGACTTTAGGGTAAGTAGATGAGTGTTCTCTTAACTGCTAACTCCAAGACTTTAACAAGGGGCCCCACCCTCTCATTGGCTAGAAAGGGACTTCCGGTTATTGATCGGACCATAATCGGGTTGTTCCTTAGAGGATCAACGATACTTAAGGTCCAAGATGTAACACATGGGTAAAACGGTAATTTGACCCAGTTGTGGTTACGAACACTCGTGAAGGATTGACTTACTGACAATGGTCGAAATTTGTGGATGCAAAAATTCTACAGTGAGAAGAGTGCAACTGTGGGTCTTTAGTGGAGTGACCGATAGTTAATGAATGTTGATTAATATGGTTAATGAATTTAATCAATTAAGCTCGTATCGTTGGAGCTTCTGATCTGTAGGTCCATTAGGTCCCCTTGCTAGCTCATAAAGGATATTTAAGAATATTTAGTCTTAAAAAGAATTTGAATTGTTCAAATTTGTTAAAGGGAATTAAAGTTAATTGTATGGTGCAATTAATATAATGTATGATACATTATGATATAAAGTTAATTTTGAATTAGATTCAAAATTATGAGAGAGATGGATATTTGAATATGATTCTAATATGGTTGATTTTTATGTTTAATTTAATTAAATATGATTTAATTATTTAATTAAATTAATGGGTTATGTGTTGGGACTTTCTCTACCTTTAAAAAGATTAGAAACTCGTGCAAGCGCACACGGTCACAAGTAATACTCGGAAGTAATCCAAGGTCGAATCCTCAGGGACTTGTTGCTTTTCAAAATCAAGTAATGTAGTGAAATGGTTCAAATATGCAATTGTGAATTAGGAAGAAAAATGTGATGAAATGTTGTCGTTCGGGGTTTTAACTAACAAGCAATTTAATGAAACTCAACCTCCTTGTCTCCTATCTTAGTATTGATGCAAAACATGGAAAACACACTATGTTGGGAAAATGCACCAGGCGCAATTCCTAACTTTTCTTGAGATTTGAGTTCTACTCTTTCACTACCGCTTTTGGTTGTTGCAGAGGCTAGGGTAACCTACAATCATATTCCTATGTGTGATTACAATCCTAGAGAATATCTACCAACTCATTTACATTATGGGTCAGAGGGCTTATGCCTAGGACCATGTTTTATGCGCTTATTCCTAAGTCACATCCCATATTGATTTCTTATTATTTTACCTAACTCACCTTTCCCAATGTTGGGCTTTGGTGTATAAATCAAGTTCTCACTGGCCAAATGGAAAAAAGACGTAAAGAGAAGTTTTTAGAAACCGACCCAAAAAAGTGCCAGGCACAATCTCGCCAAAATCCTGAGCGTGTTGAAAATCAAATCATTTGACTAAGGCATTCCAAAAGGAGGTTGATAACTAATTTAGAACATAATTAAATGAAAGTAAATGCACGAAAATATAAAGAAAGTATTTTTCATTGAATTTAAATGAATAAATAAGCCGTGCAAGGAGTTCTAGCTTGACCTTCTTCTCTCTCGAGTGTGAGGGGAGTTGAAACTCGCTAAAGAACTTTAAAATAACAAAATGAACAAAGAATGGAAGTAAGAACTCGAATTAAAAGCAATACGAAAGGTAAAAGCATGAAAAACGAAGAAATGAACAACTAGAACATGAACATAAACCCTAAAAACGTGTTCTACAACTAGAGAGCATGTAAAAGAAGATGAAATGAATCTTGGAAGGGATGATTTGCCGAGGGATGGATGACTTCCTTTTATAGCACCACAGGTTGGTTGGAACTCCCTTCCATTTTAGGTGGAAAAGGGTTGAGATTCACCTAACCACCTCACTTGGACTTGGACTCACTGTTTTGAACATGTGGGAAATGTCTTCCTTTCCCTTCATTAATCAAAACGTGCGTTTTGACAATTTGGCCTCCAAAAATGCGCCGGGCGCAATTCTGCAAAAACAGAATTCTGTTATTTTCTTCCAACTTTGACTGCATTTATCTCATATTTTTCCTAAAGTACCATAGTTTGACTTTTATGCAAAAATAATCTATACATGTTCTACTTAAAGAATATGTGGTCCTTTTTGGCAAATAATAATGGAAAATGGGTAAAAAACGTGGTCAAACAGGGTTACCGACATATTTTTCTGCAGTAAAAAGTCAACCCTAACATTATGTTAATTTGGTTAAATTAAATTAGATTTAATTTAATTTAATGAATAATTTTTTTGCAATTAATTAAGTTTGATTTAATTAATTATTAATTAAAATAGTTTTAATTAAATAAAAAGAAAAAAAGAAAAAATGGAGAAAACCTCCCACTCCCCACCATGGGGAGGTGATGGGTGGAGAAGTGGTGACTTTCCCCTCACTCCTCCTTTGCTATAAAAGGGAGGTTCTCCACCTCTTCTTGGGGTTTGGTTGAATGAGTTTCCAAAAACTCTAACGGGAAACCTCACTCTCAATCTCTCGATATCCCTCTCAATTTTAAGACGGTTCCCACAAATTGAATTCTTAACATCCAGAGGATAGCGAATGAGGCTTTTTGGTGGCGTTGGTGTCTACATTGAAGAAGTGTCTTCACAGGTATGTTTCACTACTTCCGTTTTATAATGCTTTTGTCTTTTATTTGCTGTCTATCTAAAACAAAATCGAAGCACACACGTTCACGCTCTTCCGCTGCGGGACTCGATCCCTTCAATGTTAGACATATTTAACTTGGGAAATGTCTACCCTCTGAGTATTCCTTTAGCTTGTCATTTTGGATTTTCTATACTTCACCTATAAGTAGCTTGATGTATGTTATAGTTTGCACAAGACTAGACATTGCACATGTAATGGGAGTTGTCAGCACTTGGAGTCTGTGAAGTGGATCTTCAAATACTTGAGAGGGACAACTATTTGTGCTCTGCATTTTAAAAGACCAGACTTTAAACTATACAACTTTTTATATGAAAACATCACAACTGATACAGATGGCAGGAAGAGTACTATCTAGTATGTATTGGATTTTGATAATACTACAATTATTTGGATCTCCAGACTATAGAAGATAGTAGCACACAGTTTCCTCTAGAAGTTAAGTATGTTGTAGTTACTGAGGCAAACAAAGAAATGATATGAATTCAATATTTCTTAGAAGAAATTGACTTGAATTTTGGAAAATGAACTTTACATTTTCAGGTATAACACTATTTAATTAGCAAAGAATTTGATGTTTCATTCAAGAACAGAACACATACAACAGAGGTAAGATAAGCATTAGAAGATGGAGTGCTGGCACAACTTCAATTCGGACTTCTCAACGAGGAGAGAGAAGTTGATATCATTTCATGGGAGAAATGCTACTTGCTTTCTCTCCAAATGGGGGATTTTCTAAAAAATAGAGCAAAAACAACTTTTGTGGGTGCAGTAGCCATTGGAGAGAGAGTAGCAACACGATGCTACTTATAGCATCGTAGAGTTGCTGAAGTCTATAAAAAAAAAAGGGGGCAATTGAAAATATACCAAAAAAAATTTAAGGAAATAATAAATTTAGCACGAACATTTTTGTTTTGCAAATATAGAAAAATTTTTGAAAAAAACCAAGCTCTAATAATAAAAAGTCAAATTTACCCACGTAGTACTGATATAGTAGTGATATTAGATACTTGATATACTTCTGATATACAACTGATATAACTACACTACTAGAATTTTAGGTTTTCGTGACGCTCATGAACAGTAAAATACTGTTCAAATTAAAAAAACAGCATCACGAAAGGAAAGAAACGCGTTTTTGGAGGGGAAAAACGGAGATTTCTGGAATTTTGATCTTCTATGACGATTTTTAAACGTCACGAAAAGTTTGCCAAACTAGTCTTTTTCGTGACGTTTAGAGACGCGTTTTTGGCGGGAAATGACGAAATGTTCCGGAATACTGTATTCTTCGGTAAGTAAATTGTGCACTCCATTAAAAATAAATAATATTTTTTAATTTATTTTATATTATTTTGGAAAAAAAAAAGAAACATTTGGGTCAATTTCCATCATTTTTATTATTTTTTTACCCTATAAACCCCTTTACCCTTTTCTCCTTCGCCCTAATTTTCTTTTCCCCTTTCTCCATTGTGTCAGCCTCCCCTCCCTCCCTTGTGAAAACCACTCTGCTCGATCGATCCCCACCATGAACACCGCTACGATCCCCACCGTGAATGCCGCTGCTATATCCGGAACGTCGTTGAGGTACCGTCACAGCCACTCAACTCGTCACCGCTGAATGGTGTTGGCTGCGACACTAAACGATTTCGTCTCCGCGACTGTTGTATCCCGAAGCTAGTTGAGGTACTGTCGCAACTGCTGAACGCTGTCGCCGCCGGCCGCCACAGGTTATTTTATCTTCTTTTTTCCTTCTGAATTTAAATACTCATAGCGGCCGGTTATTTCAACAACTTTTTTCTTGTTATGATTCCCATTGCTGTTGAATGTCTACCTTGATGAACATTTACAAATGCATTATAATGACTGCAGGTTTTTGTCTCATGCCCAAACCGATAAGGGAGGAGAATGAGGAGATTGGTCTATAAAAGTACTACTACTCCCACTTCCATTTCTAATTACTGATGATGTGGTTTAGTATAAGTGATAATAATACTAAATTTTTTGGTACTCCTGTTATGTTCAATATTTTTCTAAGAAAAGGATATTGGGTCGTGTTTGTCGCTTGAAACATTTTATTTCTATATCTGCTGGTTCTTCCCGTATCACAAGTGTACTATTGTTTGGTTCTTTGTTGGTGTTAAATTACTCCATTAAATTAGAAATTTGATCTGAAATTTAAAACAAGATTATAAGTGAATTATAATCACTATTTCATCAATGGGCAACATAGTTGTAGCACTCATCTATCAAGGATGCTAACAAATCTTCATCTATATCTTCACAAAATAATTATTARATCATCATGGTGTAGTGAGTTGGAATAATGTTTTCTTGTTATTAAATCATCACTARGTAGGTAGATTAGAGCTGAACATATAGGTTATTAATATAAAAGTAGGASAAARTTATATTTTAGAGAATTTAGTTTGACTTCCTGCTTATAATATGTTAATTGTCTAGTTAGTTCATCTGCGAGAATATATAGAATGATAATATTAATTTTGTATTAATCATCTATTGTTCTTGCGGGTATTAGTGGTACGAGAGAGGGAGGTGATATAGGAATGACTTCTAAATACTCAATCTCTTTCATGTAAGAAATGTATTTAACTTCTGGTGTTGCAATGCAAGAGAGAACAATGGTTTATTATTGTGTTGTTGGACAAGATGACTCTAATCTCGCCATTTTCAATATGTCTGTAATAGTATTAATATAATAGTTATTATTATGTTGTAAAATAAGATCTGTTGGTTTCATGATAATTAGTACTTTAATGCTATTGAACTCACCTAAATTGAATTTCAGTTTGATTAAAATGAATTCTAACCGAAGTTTGGTTGTTTTTNTAGAGAATTTAGTTTGACTTCCTGCTTATAATATGTTAATTGTCTAGTTAGTTCATCTGCGAGAATATATAGAATGATAATATTAATTTTGTATTGATCATCTATTGTTCTTGCGGGTATTAGTGGTATGAGGGAGGGAGGTGGGAATGACTTCTAAATACTCAATCTCTTTCATGTAAGAAATGTATTTAACTTCTTTTGTTGCAATGCAAGAGAGAACAATGGTTTGTGTTGTTGGACAAGATGACTCTAATCTCGCTATTTTCAATATGTCTGTAATAGTTTAATATAATAGTTATTATTTATGCTGTAAAATAAGATCGTTTTGTTGGTTTCATGATAATTAGTACTTTAATGCTATTGAACTCACCTAAATTGAATTTCAGTTTGATTAAAATGAATTCTAACCGAAGTTTGGTTGTTTTTTGGAATTAGAAACCTTTTGGCGAGCTTAGTAGCACGTTAGGACCTTGGTTGTAATTAATTCTTACTTGGAGGGATGTTTTTTGTATGATGAATGTGTTGTTGCTTTTTTGCCTTTATGCTTTGGTTGATTTACATTCTTGTTACTATTAATATTGGTAGTGGATGATAAATTATTTGAAATTCATGTTTGTCGTGCAAGTAAGTGTGTTACTTGATTATGTGTGCTTGCGAGCTTGTGTTTCCAAAGATAGCTAATGTATTGATTTCTAAGATGGATATATTGTAGTTGAATATGATGTATATAGTATTGTTTGGTATCATGAGATTGTTAACATACTCTGGCTGGATATGCTTTGATTGTCTTGTTTGAATTATGTTGGCGTTGTTATGGTTTAATGTTTGGAGTGATCCCTTGAAAGCATGATGTTTAGAAATAAAACTTGTTTGGAATATGGATGCTGGCTTTCTTTGTTTGAGTCTAAAACATGATAAATGTTGGGAAACAAATATGGTTGTGTTTCTGAATCATTATGAGTTGCAAGGAGCTATGTATGTATTGTGTATATTGCATAATGTAATATTGTGTGATGGTTGATCCATGGACATGACATAGAAAGCATGTTGCAGGACTTGTGTGTGAGAGTTGTTCTATTGAAGTGAATGGGTGAATATCGGGACCGGGGGCCGATACATCACTAACATTTACTCATTTGTGTTCTGTTTTATGTAGTGTTTATATTTGTGTCATGCATATAGTTTAAAGTCTAGTTAGATAATTGTGTGGTAATCGTGCAGCAAAATAGTCAATTAAGATCTAGTGTTTATATGTGTCAGGCATATAGTATGAAGTCTAGTTGGATAATTGTGTGGTTTAAAGCTTAGTTGGATAAATGTGTGGCTATCCTACAACAAAGATAGTCAATTAAGACTTAGTTTTTATATATATTATACATATAGTATAAAGTCTAGCTGGATAATTGTGTGGTTTAAAGTTTTGTTGGATAATTGTGTGGCTATCCTGCAGCAAAGATAACCAATAAAGACTTAGTATTTATATTTGTGTCATGTAGTTTAAAATCTAGTTGGATAATTGTGTGGCTATCCTGCAGCAAAGGTAGCCAATTAAGATTTGGATAAGTAAATTGTTTTTGCTTGTTATTGTTCAACATCTGTGTTGTTCATAAATCAATTTTATTGGGTAAAGTTTTTTGTTGATTCTGTCACTTTATTGTTATTCCTTTTGATATACTTGCTAGTTTGTATTATATTGTTTAAGTATATTTTGTGTTGTGCTGCTAAAGGATATAGAAGAAGCGTTGGGTTCTTTTGTTATTGTAACCTCTTTTGTTATATTTGGAACTTTGTTTGGTCATTTTGTTGGTTATCGTATCATATTATTGTGTAAGTGCAAGAGTTTTATAAATACTTATTATTGATACTTTCGTTACGGGATGATTGTACGTTTACAAACCTTATGATTATACTGATATTTTGTTCTATGTAATTTAAGGATGTAGAAAAAGTGTAGGCATATCGTTTATTTTAATCGCACTTCTTCTGTTGGGATCTTTGTTTGGTCGTTATGTTGGTTGTTTTATCAGATTATTGAGTAAGTTGATAAGGAAAACTATGAATGTTGATTATTTTTAGTCTTATAGAAGATTAATGTACGTTTTCATTGTGATACTTGTTTAAATTTTTAAATATTATGCGATATTACTAAATGATGTAGAAGAAGCGTACGTAAGTTGGTTTTTGTTTAATTAATTTTGTTATGTTGGAATCTGTATTTGCAAAGATTACTATTGCGATAGGCTCCTATGTGTTTATTTAAGAATGTTATTTGCAAAGATCATGATCCTTTGTAATTTTTAATAGCTAGACACGTTCTTTTAGAAGTGACTTTCTTCCCTTATCTATCTTTCGTTATTCATTTATCTAACTTGTGTATTGTTTTTTTTCATTAGGTCTTTCACAAACCCAAAGAAGTCGACAATTATGAATGCAACTAATTGATGGATGAACTTCCTTGTTGGGGTTGGTGTGTGAGACTTGTTTAATTCTGTAATTTGTGTGTAGGAATTTGAACATGTTTAATAAAATGTGCTAGAAAGTCCTAGAATACTTTGAGAATACTAATATATTCGAAATTAATATATTAGATTCCTTGTTCATGTTTAATATATTTCAACTTTGTTATATAAATTAATATATTTGCATGTTCGATCGACAATTTCATTATATGATATTTCTATTACGTGACATCTGCAAGCAAGACCAAATACATTTTATGTGATTTTTTTTTATCGTCACAAAATAAAATCATTCTTGACGTTTTTAAAACGTCACAAAAATGTTTCTAAGACGATTATTGAACGTCATGAAATTTTTTTTCGTGACGTTTTTTAAACGTCACGAAACAATGTCACGTGATCTTTCCTCGCTAATTTTGGCATGACGCTTTTTAGCCGTCACGTGTGCTAATTTTTGTGATGTTTTTTAAATGTCACGTATACCTTTCATGATGGACGTATACGTGACAGCGTAAAAAACGTCATGAAAGATTTTTGTGACGTTAAAAAAACGTCACTATAAACCGAATTTCTACTATTGCTACGATATACACTAATATAACTTCATATATGATTAGATGATTACTAATGTATGTGTGATATATACTTGATATGCCTCTTATATACCACTGATATAATACTGATATACAATTGATTTACATCTCATATAAGTATGATATCTATTAATACAACTTCTAATATGGTTTACCACTGATATGATTATATGATTTACCATTGATTTACAACGCTGATATAACACTTACATATATGTGATATATACTTGGTATGTCTGTAATTTACCATTGATATACAAATGATATACCACTTATATAACTATGATATCTACTAATATAATTTCTTATCTGATTATATGATTTACCACTAATATAACATTGATATATCTATGATATATACTTGATATGCCTCTAATTTACCACTGATATGCCGCTAATATAACTATGATATTTACTGATATAACTATGGTATCTATGTGTTGATATATTACTAATATATCCACTAATTTTTTTTTTGAGGTGAAAACAATGGTGAAAAGAAATAAAATGAAATCTAAAGTTTATTGCTTAAAATATTGATGTGGACCATACGTAAAAAAAAAAAGGTTAAAAAATGATATACTTAATAAATTTAAACAGTTGATATCTCTTATATTTCGTTTCTAATTAATATGAGTAAATAATAGTGATATAATAATCAAAATTATTAATAATATTAGTATATCAATAAACAAATTGCAGTGATAAATTACAATTTAAACAGCTGATATAGCACTGAAAATTAAACATTTGATATACTTTATATTTAGTATATCAGTTACAAATATATTTAGTATATCATAAATTAGAGGTACAACATATGTATATTATATATATAATACGTATATCTGATGTATATAAGTAGTATATAAGATGTACATTAGAGGTAGATCAGAAATATATCGGAGGTACATCACATGTATATTAGAGGTATATCACATGTATATCAGATGTATATCAGATGTCATAGGGGTAAAATCGAAATAAAATATTACGAAAATAAAAATTCAAATATTTTGCCATATTTGCAAAATATAAAAAGATGTTGATATTTTTGTAAATATGTACAAAAATTTTGCTACCCAATGCAATTTCCAAAAAAAAAAAAGAGAGACAGAGTAAGCACCATATTGATGCTACAAATTTCGTAGTGTTGAGACACTATGATATGATCATAATGACCAACAAGTCTCTTGAGTTGTTATCTCCACACACTTCGTGAAAATAAAGTGTGAGTGCATGCTTAAAATCGATTGTAGAAAGGAAAACAATGTCATATCCACAAAGTCTGTTATTAATACTTCAAAATAAGACTCAAGAATACCAAAGTACCAAACCACGACAATATTTATAATTTTTAACTAAAAGAAACGATTAACAAAAGCTACAAATAAAAATAACTAGAAATAAAGTGCTGAAAACGAACGATGCTAAGACAAACGATGCAGTTACAAGGGAAGGTAGTAATAAAAGGGGAACAGAGAAGGTTAGTTGTTCTTTTTCTCTTTGTTAACACCCAATGCTCTAGCATCGACATCCTACTGTAGCCCAAACTGACGTGGTTTCCTTCTAAAACACACAGATTATGATTTCTACAACTTCCGTTGCGTAATAATTTAGTAAGAATGATTTCTAAGTAATCTTAGCTGAATCATATTCCTAAGCAGTTACACTCTAACTAAAAAATGTTAATCTAACATCAAATTGAGCTCAATATACGCATCTCATACATTCTTCCAAACATACAGGAGTAAGTAATTTAAGAATGATGACCAACATTTTAGAAAAATAAAGAAGACAATATAACTCTATTTGATAGCATGAACGTCAAGATTATAGCATCAAACGTTCAAAGAAAAAGATTACAACCTCCTCCAAAATGGGTTTAGCTCAGAACACATTGAAATATCCTTCAACTTTCTTCCAAAAACCAATAGGTCTCCCACTGTCTTCGTGCATCACTTTCAAAAAAATTTGGGTACTCTTCTCTCTTTTGGTCTATTTTGGGGTCTCTTTATCCATTGGGATCAATTCCTCTTGAGGATTGATGATGTTGGGCTCCTTCATATTGTCACTTTTACAGCTTCCCAAAAAATTCGAGCAAAAAAGATAAAACACATGAGGTATGGATAGCAGTAAACATTCCCCGTAAAACGAGTTATTGCTACTGTTTTTGTGAAATCGATGCCTCAGCATCACATGTCCTAATACAACTACCCAACTCAGCTACTATTCTCTTGATGCTCCGGCAACACCTACACGAAAGATAAAAAAACAATTGAAACTAAGTCAATCTTTTAAGTTCATCATTAAACATACAGCAAGAATCATATTTCTTGTTCAACTCCTAACTTAGCACGATATTATGCCCTCTACACTCACAATTATGCTCAATTAAGCCCAAATCTTTATTAAAATTACTTTTTTTTTTCATGGAGTTATCATGAGCCATCTTATCCAAAAAGCTCCGAGCAAAAGACTAGAAAACCCTTAAAAAGAAGACAATTAATTGGACCCACAAGTTTATTTTACAAATTTATCAAGTGTAAAGACGAACTTGCTAAGAGGAAGCTAGATGCCAAAGAAAGACCTAACAAGTGCCAACGCTATGAGGATAGCCTAAGAGCGCACAAAGCAATGCCCAACACGCCCATCACTCATTAGCACACGCTTCCCAACCCATGCGCTAACCTTAACAGTGCACGCCTAGCGCACACACACTAGCCCCCACATGCACGCCATCACTCATGCTCGCCCACTATGTCCCACACTTGGCCCCTCTATCCGCGCATGCCATTTACCCCAACATCCACACCACGCCCATCCTGCCTACCTTTAGTGTTGTTGCCTTCTTTGCTGCCAACCTCGCCCAAACGCGTGCCAACCCCTTGCCCATGCCAAGTTGACAGCCCACACCTCTTGCTTGCTACCCTTCATTTTAAAGGAAAGAATTACCTTAATTGTTTTTAAGAGATTTTGAATTGTAGTTTTCCATTTTTCGTTTAAAATAGTTTAGGGAAGATTTTTTTTTTTAGAAAAATTAGCTCTTTAGGATGATTTTATTTTCCTTTTCTTTTAGAATTGCTTCCCTTTTTATTTTTTCCTTTGTTGGTTGATTGGCATTGCTTACAAATCGGCCTTCTCGTGTACCTTTGAGACAACCTTTGATCGATTATTTTTTAATTGAACTTTAATCTTTAGACACCCCTTTGTTGAGAGAGCATTACTTAGAACCGCCTATGAAATTCGTGCGATTGATTGCATGCTAAGAAGCATTCAAACTTTCTTGATCACCAAACTTGTGTAGTGTTTTGACCTAGATTATAGTGAGGATTCTGTATACTCTTGGTACTAGTTGGGATATTCTCTACCTCGAAAGATAAGAGACACGTGCATGCATACACGGTCACAAGTAATACAAGGAAGTAATTCCAAGGTCGAATCCTCAAGGGCTTTTGCTTCAAAATAAATTGAAATGAAATTTTCAAACTGCAATCAGGTTTTATGACCTTTATGAGCAAAAATTGGTGATAAAGTGTGATTTGGTTACAATTAATAAGCTTCTTTATAAAACCAATCTCTCTGCTTCCTGCCTTAGTTTTGAGAAAAAAAAAAACACACTGATGAAGAAAGAGCTAGGCAGTACTTGACACTTTTCTGGAAATCTGAGTTCTACTCTTATCACGAACTAATTTTGGTTGCTTCGGAGCCTACGGTAACCTACTATCATATGTCTACATGTGGTTATAATTCTAGAATATAATTATCAAATTATTTGCTTTTATGGGTCAAATGGCCTATGTCTATGACCGTGGTTTATGCGCTTATGTCTAAGTCACATCCCATATTAGTTTCCTAATATTTTACTCAACCTAACCTTCTCTGTATTAGGCTTCAGTGTATAGATTAATTTCCCAGTGGTAGACCTAAGAAATGAGTTAAGGAAAATTTTTTAGAAACTAACTAGAAATGCGCCAGGCACAACCTGGGTTTTTCCGACCGTTAGAGAGGTTGAAAAATAAATTAGTACAACATTAAAGGAAGAAAATACTTAACAAAATATGAAAAATGATTTTCATTGCTTGAATTTAAAGAATAACAAGGTTCAACGAGTTCTGGCTGAACATTCTTCTATTTCGAGCTTGAAGGGAGTTTAACACTCACTAAAGAATGCTAAATAATAAAATAGATGAAGAAAAAAATGAAATGAACTTTAATTAAAACAAGAATGAAATATGATAAAGGTGAGCTTAACGGCTAAAGTTCAAAAATACTAAAATTGACAAAGGAAATGAATTTAATCTTGAGTTAGGACTTAAACTGAAAGGAATTGGATGCCTTGGACTGTTAAGGGAGGCTCTCCTTATATAGGGTGTAACGACCTGACTTTTTGGGACTTAAACGTCTTAGGGACGTTACTACATGCATGCTTTCAATATTTTAAAAACCTTTAAAAGAAATAATAATAAAAAAAACAAACAAAATACAATTTCATAACATAACTTTATAAAATAAAATTAAAAAAAGCTTTATTGGGATCCCATGGAAAGTTTTATATAAAACATAATATTAGATAAATAACTCTTAATACAATAAAAATAAATCATGAGACTAATGTGGAAGCAAAAACCCATGTTACAGCTGATAACTCTCCATAAGAGAGTGTTTTGTGGGCTATTTAGGGCTATTTGTGGAAATGTGAGGATCCTTATCAATAAACAAAGGAAAATACGAGAATTCATTGAGTGGGCTCCCAAGCCATTATAATTCTTAAATTCCTCAATTGTAATGCTTTATGCTCAATTAGTGATGGTTTATGCAGGAATTGTGGAATTAAGCTAAGGATGAGAGGAGTGCTGCCAAAGTCGTGGGATTCATGCTGAAGCGTTGTTGGAAGACGCGTGATTGTTGGGGCCTATAGTCGTGGGGATGCCCTAACATGTATAACAGTGCAGTAACTCGATGGACTTAATTTGTTACCACGTCCATACAACTTCCAGAGGGTGCCCTAAATTTTAAGAACCCGGTATATAAAGAAAAGACGCCCTAGCAGCAAAAGGGGGACAAAAGATTGATTCATTTTTGGGGAAGCATCAATTTTAGGGAACATTCTCCGTTGACATTAGTGTTTTCATCGAAGAAGGAGCTGGAGAGATCGTTGCTTGCTTGTGGGTCGCACTATGCTCTTAAGGAAGCTTCTTATTCTCTGCCATCTGTGGCTGACTTGTTTAGTGTGCTTGCTCACTTGAGGCTCGGAAGAGTTCTTGTTGAGTGTGTCTACTTCTATTAGCTGTAGTTTTCTCTTCTTAAAGCAAGATGGTGAATACTCAGGGATGAGGTTCACCCTATTGCGCCTATACACTGATTTGTTTGTTTGTTTTAATCACGACAGAAGTTGGGTAATTAGAGCGTTGCCTCATATTACTTCTGTGTTCTCTGAGTGGATGCTCCAGAGTGCGAACAAGGAAATCATATGTTGTATTCCATGTTGTTGTTTCTTGTTTTCTTTTATGCCATTTAGGTATAACAAAGCGAATCAAGCATATTTTATTATTAATTTTAGGTAGTTCCAAATCGTTAAATCAATCTATAGCCTATTTTCCTGAGGAGACGACCTTGTTTATACTACAACGGGTTATTTATTGTATACTAGCACTATATTTCTCCTAGTTGTGAGGAAATCGAACAAGTTTTTGGCATCGTTGCCGGGGAAATTAGATTTCATATTTTGATTTTTGAAAATTTCGGAATACGGTGCTTAAAGAGTCCCTCAATTTTTGTTTCAGGTAATTTGTGCAGTGAATCAACGATTTTCCTACATTTTAATTTGCATTTGACCTAGAACCAAAGCGCACATTAAGACGAAGAAGGACTGCATAGTGGATACAGTGTAGAGGAGTGGCAATAAATCCTATCGCACCAATTCGGCCTGAATACGAATTGGAGAGGATAAAAGGGGCTAAGGCTGGAGCTGTCGTGTCAGTACCTCCCCTGAATGTTGTCCTTCTCGCAGACGACACAGAAGAGGAAATTAGAGCTTATCTGGCTCTAGCTTTCTATGACTTCAATCTTGTAATAGCAGATCCAATAATTGAAGCTGATAGATTTGAGCTGAAGCTGACCATGTTTCAAATGCTCCAGACTGTGGGACCATTTCGTGGATTGGCATAAGAAGATCCTCATAGGCATTTGTGATATTTCATGCAAGTGGCTGATTCATTTAAAGTAGAAATATTCAGTAAGGAGGATATGCGCCTGAAGCTATTCCCTTACTCTTTGAGGGATACTGTTGGAGCATGGTTGGATTCCCTACCTGTTGAATCGATCACCTCGTGGAATGATTTAGCAGAAAATTTTTTGATGCAGTATTTCCCACCATCCAAGAATGCAGAACTTCGGAGTAAAATTAACAACTTTCAACAGCTTCCTAGAGAATCCTTAACTGAATCATGGGAAAGAATCAAGGGACTGCTTGAGAAGTGTCCTTACCATGGGATACCGCGCTGTATATAGATAGAAACTTATTATAATGGACTGAATAAGGCTACACAGCTAGTGATATATGCCTCAACAAATGGAGCTCTATTGTCAAAACTGTATGCTGAAGCCTTTGATATCCTAGAGAGAATTTCACGTAACAAGCACCAATGGTCGAAATCTAGGGCTGCTTCATCAACGAATTTAAAGGGTATGGTGGTAGACAATGCAGTAGCAGATCTAAACTCGAAGATCTCATAGTTGGCTGATATAGTCATGAAAAATGCAATTGCAAGTGAGGCTGGAGCCTCCAAAGCTAAGGTAAATGCTATGCAGAGTGGTTTCTGTCCATATTGTGAAAGCGAACACCAGTTTGAGAATTGTCCAGGCAATCCTGCCTCAATCTTTTACTTGGGTAATCCGTAGAAGAATTATAGGGCTTTATGGTCTTTTTGTTAAAAAAAAAGGAAGAGAAATTTGGAATTATTGAAGTTAAAGTTTAAAGGGTATAATGGTCTTTTAGCTTCAAAACAAAATAAAAACAAAAGGAATTTGGTTTTGGGTTTTAGGGGGCACGTGTGATGGTGGTCAAGATGGCTTAAGGGAAGAAAGAGGGAAAACGAAAAGAGGGAATATAGGAAGGCATTGAAGGAGAAAATTCAAGCTTTAATCAGTGCTTAAATTCGAGATTGGAACTTTGGTAAGTTTTCTAGAGATTAAGTAAGGAAATCCATGAAAATACGGAAGCTTTTTAAGGTGAAACTTTGTGGGTTTTTTAAACTAGGAAATGTGATCATTGTGGTGAGTTTTTTTTTTTTCTGAGTTTTCAAGAACTAAAAATTCGCTTTGTGCATGACTGAGATCGAGAGTTGGTCTCAATTAATTAGTTATCTAGAAGAGGTTCAGTTTATACTTTCTGATTTTGCAATAGAGATTTTGTAAAGAGAAAAATATTTGGTAAGTAAAATGTGTAAGGTTGAGTAACGAAAGAGAATAAAATTTTAGGTGAAATAGAAACTTGATCAAGGAGAACCTTGGTTGAGAAAAAGAAAAAGAAATAAGTAAGAGAAATAAGACTTTTGATTGAGGATGGAATAAGAAAGGAAGAGAGGGAGAAGGTTTCGTGGGTTGAAGAAGAAGATGATGACCACGTTGAAGGGAAGAGAGAAAAAGAAATTGGTTGAAGAAAAGGGTGCAATCATGTTGGAAGGTGAAAGAAAAAGAAAAAAAAAAGAAGAAATTATTTAATAAGTGTAGGTCCCACTTGTAAGGTAGTAAGAAAGAGGAGTAGCGGGATTTTAATGAAGAGAGAGAATGAAGTTATGGAATTTGAAATATGTGGATTAATTTCGAAGAAAATGTGATTTATATTAGAAACAAGAGTATGTTGAGTTTATAATGGATTAAGCATGAATTAATTTGGATTGAATTGATATTTTAGGTAAGATGGAAATTGGAGCCGCGAACGACCCAATTTGAAGGATTTGTGAGTGGTTACTTTATTAAAAATTTTGGATATTACTGAAGGATTTGTGAGTGGTTGTTATATCAAATTGTTTTAGATATCCATTATTATAGAATTTCAAGAAATTATGTATTACGTATGTTTAGTATTTAGATATGTTTGAGATTTTAGATACGTTTTAAAATTTGGAGAAATGTTTTGTATTTTAGAAAAATATTTGAAGCTTAAAAAATGTTTAATTTAGAATGAAAGAATCTGGATTGGATTGAGAATTTATAAATATTTTATGATTCGAGAGAAATGTTTTAAGTTATTGAATCTTGTTAGAAATGTTCTGAGAATTATTTAATAAGAATTAGAAATGTTTTATTTTTTCAGAGAATTGTATCAAGTTTTTAGAAAGAAAGATTTCATAAGATTTTGAGAAAATTTTATGAAATGTTATTACGACTGAGAGATTTCAGAAATTGTTTTAAAATTTTTTTGAAATCAAGATTTCAGAAATAGTTTAAAAAATAGAATTTTGTGAAATGTTTTAGAAAGAAAGATTTGAGAAAGTTAGAAAGAAATATTTTAGAAGTGGTTTGAGAAAGAAAAATTTTTCGAAGAAAGAAAATAAGAATTTCAGAACTGTTTATGAGATTGAGAATTTTAGGTAGAAAAAAGTTTTCAAACCACCATGTTATTGTATCCAAGTGATTACCCGTATGCTATGTGAACATGTTTCTATAGTATACCTAGAAATAGAAGATCTTTGGGACAATATTACTTCGCGCGTTGACAGAATTATTCTACTGTGTGTATTTGATTACTATGCGCTAGTAGATCAGAACAAGAAGAGAATATGAGTATATATGTGGTGTTGAGTTTCCTTAACTTGCTTTATGGTTGAAAGAAAATATTTTATATGTTTTTTGAAAGTGATTTTAGAAATTGTTTTCCTGGCTCTGATTATGTTTCAAGATGATGAATTACAAATTTATTTAAAAAGTGCATGTTGTTACAAGTTTATCATGAAAAAGTTTACTGAGTTTTTAGTTGCTCAAGTATTATGAAATTTAAATGAAAAAGTTTGTTACTTTAGTTTTATGAAGTTTGTTTTAAGAGCTTGAATTTCAGTTATTTATGAAATAAATTTTATGAGATTATTTTCGTATTAACTTATCACTCACTGAGCTTTCGTATTAACTTACCACTCACTGAACTTTCGTATTAACTTACCACTCACTGAGTTCCAAAGAGATAATTGACAAGCTTCTGCGACTTCGAGTAGTCAAGAATTGCATATCATCATGTAATCTGCATTTAGTTTGATTTGTAAAGAAAATTGGTTTGTAAAAGTTTAAGTTTTTCTTAGTTGTGCATTTAGAGTTTGTTAGTCAAAGTTTGGGTCATATTTAGAAAGAATTTTGACTACAAACTCCGTTCCTAGCTGGGGTTTGTGGTCAACGTGACTCATTTTAGGACCGGAAGGTGTTTTGGGATGGGTCGTGTTAAGAATAGAAATAACGTATATGGGAACACATATAACCCAAGTTAGAGAAACCATCCTAACTTTAGTTGGGTCGGAAACCAAGCGAGATGCAATGTTGGAACAAGTAATGCTCAAGTATATCTGCAGAAAACGCAGTATCCACTGGGTTTCTCAGGACAGAATCAACAAACCACTCAAAAGCCTCCAGAGACGTTGAGCTTGGAAGATATGTTCAAGGCCTACATGACGAAGAATGATGCTAATGTACAGAGGCAGGCCGCGTTGCTTAAGAGTTAGGCAGTATCCCTACGAAATATGAAAGTCCAGATTGGCCAGTTGGCGATAGAACTGAAAAACAGGCCAAGGGGAGTGCTTCCAAGCGATACAGAGCGGTCAAAAAGGGATGGCAAGGAGCAATTCAAGACTTTAACACTACGAAGTGGTCGAGCTTTACCTCCAGCATATCAACAAGAAGGAGACAGTGAAGGAGAGATAGCCAGACCACATATTTCCGAGGAAAGCGAGCAAGCCACACGGTCCGTTGATTCAGCAAGCGGTGATTTGAGAGAGAATGCAAAGCAATTGGGAGATAAAAAGGACAGTGGAACATAGACTGTAGAATCATAGGATCATGAGTCTGGGAAAGATAAGTAAAGAAGGTGGGACGCCTAAGATAGACAAAGCTAAAGCATCCTCGTCCAAAACAGCTGACAAGCTGAAGTAGCTAGTGTTGGGTGTGTTGCCCTAAACTCGTAGTTTGTATTTATGTAAAAACAAATTTATAAATAAATATATATTCAATCAATTTGTTGTTTGATTCATAGCATTGCATTGTCCAAATCTAATAAACTAAACATCCAAGGTTATTATTATGTAACCGGGACAGTATATATACTAGGTTTATATTTGATATATCCTCGATATACAAGTGGATAATGTCCCAGGAATAACCTAAAGGGTCTATAGTATATGGATAAGGCTCGGTACTTTATCCTAGCAACACTATGGATACGACCCGCTTTGTAAATGTTACAGATGACCCGATCTAGGTCATTCATGTGGAGACATGCGAGTGGAGGTATCATATATAATGAGTTTGTATAAGACCGGACCGCGAAATAACAAATCTTTAGATGTAACGTCGTTGATTAACAGATTGCTATTTTATAGGATGACCAGACAACTCATTCTCAATCCTGAGTGAGTTATGGATTCCTGCCCGTGAGGGCTCGTTCTTTGATCTGTATGGGTGAGAGTAGCCCGAGTTGCCGACTCAACATTCCTATCATTTTGGAGAGGAGACCGAGTGGGGAGCTGGAAACATAACTTCATGAGATGGACTTCACTCCTCTCCACCCTCTCACTGGCCCAAGAGGAACTTTCGCTTATTGTTCAGACCATAATCGGGTTGTTCATTAGAGGAGCAGTGGTATTTAAGGAGTAAGATGTAACTCAGGGGCAAAATAGTAATTTGACGCAGCTCAAGTTACGAACATTCGTGAAGGACTGACTTGCCGTTCATGGTCGATATCCGTGGACACAGTGAGAAGAGTGCAGCTGCTAGTTTTTAGTCGAGTAACCCCGCGTAGTTAATGTATGTTTTGATTAAGGTGGTTAATGAGTTTAACCAATTAATCTCGTAACGTTGGAGTTTCTGATCTATAGATCCATTAGTTTCCCTCGTTAGCTCATAAGGGATAATTAAGAACATTAAGTCTTCGAAGGAATTTGAATTGTTCAAATTTAATTAAAGAAAATTTGAGCTAATTGTGGATGACACAATTTAATATAATGTATGATGATGCATTATAAAACTATATATTATGAGAGAATAATGTGAATAGGATTCATATTAAAAAACTATAAGTAAACATTTAATGGGAACAAGATTCATATTAAATACTATAGGTTAGGAGGGAAATGTATATTTGAATATGATTTAAATATTAATTGATTTATTTAAATGTGATTCAATTAAATTATTTTTATTTAATTAATGAATTAAATAAACTTTAATTAATTATTAATTAAATTAAAATAGTTTTAATTTAATTAATTAATTTATTAAATTAAATAAATATGTATTTTGTTAATTATAGTTTTTACCATAATTAACAAACCCACCACTTCCGAGTATTTTTGCTAGAAAATGGTGAGGTGGAGAGTGGGAAGCTCTCTTCCCTCGTATCATTAAATCACATAATTTTTTTATGTGATTGGTGTTGCTTGATTTTGCTGGCAAAGGGTTGTACAGAAAACAAAGAAAAAGGTTCTCTCTCTCTCATTACCTTAACAAGGCTAGACGATTCTCGGTTTTTCCCTTCTTCAAGATTCAAGATCCCACAATCCCGTTCTTAATCCTTGAGACATAGCAAGGTTACTTCGTGGTTGTATTCTATCATTCGTGCTTTCGGGAACATTTGTTCGTGTCAAAACAAATCCGGGTTCGAGGAAGAAGATTTGCCAACGGTCTACAAAAGTAAGTAACCTTCTTTTTAAGAGGCTTAACCTCTAATTTAATAGAAATGGTTATGTTTTAAAAACTGATGTTGTTTCATTTCTAAATTGAATTGAATCACAAGCGATCAACCGCTTCCACTGGGGATTCGATCTCATCATTTGGAACAGCTTACGGCTCCAACCACAACAGAATATGTTCCTATAGACCCGAAAAGGCTGCGGAAAAATAACCAAGATGGGTCGCAGTTTAAATGATTTCTTGAGGTAGTTAAGCATATACATCTCAATGTGGAATTAACTAAACCTGACCATGATGTCGAATTAACAAAATCCCTGGTCATCATACGTGATGATGGCATTGAGGATCCGTTGTCTTATAAATAGGCAATGAAAGATGTTGACAAAGATGAATGGGTCAAAGCTATATATCAGGAAATGAAGTCTATGTACTCCAATTCCGTCTGGGAGCTTGTGGACCAACCTGATGAGGTAAAACCTGTAGGTTGCAAATGGATCTACAAGTAGAAGAGAGATGCCAATGGAAAGATTCAGATCTTTAAGGCTAGACTCGTGGCAAAGGATTATACTCAGCATGAGGGAATTAATTAGGAAGAAACTTTCTCCCATGTTACCATGTTGAAGTCTATTTGCATACTCTTAGCCATTGCCACATATTATGACTATGAGATATGGCAAATGGATGCCAAGACAACTTTTTTAAATGACTATCTTAATGAGAGCATTTACATGGCTCAACTAGAAGAATTCATAGAACATGGTCAAGAGCAAAAAGTTTGCAAGCTTAAGAGATCCATTTATGGATTGAAACAAGCTTCGAGATCCTGGAACATAAGGTTTGACACTAAGGTCAAATCTTATGGCTTTGACCAAGACGTTGACGAACCTTGTGTTTACAAGAAGGTCGTCAACAATAGTGTAGCTTTCCAAGTTTTATACGTTGATGACGCCCTACTCATTGTGAATGATGTGGGTTTTCTCACCGACTTTAAAAACTGGCTGTCAACACAATTGCAAATGAAAGATTCGGGAGAAGCACAATTTATCCTTAGGATTCATATCTTTAGGAATCGCATGAACAAAATGCTAACTATGTCTCAAGCATCGTATATAGACAAAATACTAGTCAAATATTCGATGTAGAATTCCAAGAAACGGCTATTGCCTTTCAGATATGAGATTATGTTGTCTAAGGAACAGTGTCCTAAGACACCTCAAGAGGTTGAGGATGTGAGACGTATTCCCTATGCGTTAGCTGTGGGCAGTCTTATTGACGCAATGTTGTGTACTAGGCCTGACATATGCTATGTAGTAGGGATTGCCTGTTGATATCAGTCCAATCTAGGACCTGCACATTGGCTTACATGCTTGTGTACGACGCTAAGGATTTGATTCTCACCGGGTACACTAACTCTGATTTTCAGACTGACAAGGATTATTGGAAATCCACGTAAGGATCACTATTCAGTCTTAATGGAATAGCTGTACTGTGGCGGAGTGTTAAGCAAGGGTGTATTGCAGACTCTACTATGGAAGTTGAGTATGTACCTACTTGCGAAGCTGCTAAAGAAGTTGTCTGGCTTCGGAAGTTCCTGAAAGACTTGGAAGTCGTTCCAAACATGTCCCTACACATTACACTATATTGCGATAATAATGGTTCAGTGGTGTTGTGACTTTCTCTACCTTCAAAAAGAGTAGAGGCTCGTGCAAGCGAACACGGTCACAAGTAATACTCGGAAGTAATCCAAGGTCGAATTCTCATAGACTTGTTTCTTTTCAAAACAGCTTGTAAGAAGTGAATGGTTCAAATATGCAATTGCAGTTTATGAAGAAAATAATGATGAAATGTTGTTGTTTGGGGTTTGAACAATCAAGAAATTTAATAAAACTCAACCTCTTTGTTTTCTACTTTAGTTTTGATACAAAATATTGAAAACACACTTTGTTGGGAAAATGCACTAGGGGCAATTCTGGCTTTTCTTGTGAAACTGAGTTCTACTCTTTCACTACCGTTTTTGGTTGTTGTAGAGGCTAGAGTAACCTACAATCATATGTGTGATTACAATCCAAGAGAATAATTATCAACTCATTTGCTTTATGGGTCATAGGACTCATGTCTAGGACCATGTCTTATGCGCTTATGTCTAAGTCACATCCCATATTAGTTTTCTAATATTTTACCTAACTCACCATTCTCAGGGTTGAGCTTTAGTGTATAAATCAAGTTCCCACCGGTCAAATGGAAAAAAAGACTAAAGAGAAGTTTTTAGAAACCAACCCAAAAAAGTGTCAGGCGTAATTTTGGACAAATCCCGAGCGTGTTGAAAATCAAATCATTTTGACTGAGACATTCCACAAAGAGGTTGATAACTAATTTAGAACATTTTTAAAGGAAATAAGATGCACAAAAACATAAAGGAAGTATTTTTCATTAAATTTAAATGAATAAACGAGCCGTACAATGAGTTCTAGTTTGACCCTCTTCTCTCTCGGGTGTGAGGTGAGTGCAAAATCGCTAAAGAACGTAAGAAGAACAAAATAAATGTAGAACAAAAGATTGAACTTGAATTAAAAGCAGTACTCGGGAAGGAAAAGTATGAAAACACAAGGAAATAACAACTAAAGCTTGAATCTAAAGCCTAAGACGAGTTCTACAATAAAGAAGAAAGTAAATGGGACTGAAAACGAGCTTGGAAGGGATAATTTGCTGTTGGAGGGATGACTCTCTTATATAGGCCCTTGGAGTTGTTATACTTCCCACCTTTTTAGGTGCAAATGAGTTGAGATACACCTAACAACTTCAATTTGATTTAGACTCACGGTTATACTTTGACTCAAACACATGAGAAATGTCCTCCTTGCCCATCATTAATCAAAACGCATGTTTTGCCCAAATTTTCCTCCAAAATTGCGCCAGGTGCAATTCCTACAAAACAGAAAACTGTTATTTTTTTCCAACTTTGACCACATTTTTCTCATAATTTCTTAAAGTACCATAGTTTGACTTTTGTACAAAAATGTTCTATGCATGTTTTACTTTAAGAATATGTGATACTTTTTTGCAAATAATGATGGGCAATGGGTAAAAAACATGGTCAAACAGGACTACTGACACATGTTTCTGCAGTAAAAAGTCAACCCTAACAAGTGGCCAACTCAAAGGAACCACGAAGTCACAAAAGATGTAAACACATAAAGAGGAAATATCACCTGATCTGTTTACAAAGATTACTTCGGAGCACAATATTGCTGATCTGTTTACAGAAGCTCTCACAGTTACAGTGTTCGAGGGTAACTTAGAGAATCTAAGTGTACGAGACATGTAACATTTAGTCTAAGGCAAGTGGGATATGTCATTGGGTATATTGTATGCCCTAGTTTATTGTAATCCTTAGGTACATCGAACTCTCACTTTAGGACAAGTGCGACATTGTTGTGTTTAGTGCCCTGACCTCGTGAGTTTGTAATTTGTAAACATTTTATTTATTATTAATAAAAGTTATTTTATTATTTCTTTGCATTACTCGTATTCCAATAAACTAATATCCAATGTTGTTTAATGTAACTGGAACAGTATATACATTTGATATACAGTGTATATATTTGATATACATTATATATACAGTATATATTCGATATACAAGTGGATGATGTTCCAGTAATAACCTAAATGGTCTATAGTACATGGATAAAGATGGGTACCTCATCCTGGTAACATTATGGATACTACCGGCTTTGTAATAGTTACAAACGACTTTATCAAGGTCGTTCATGTAGAGACATACGATTGGAGGTATCCTATACAATAAGTTTGTATAAGATAGGACCGCAAAATAATTAATCATTGGCTCTAGCATCGTTAGTAAATAGATTGTTATCTCATAGGATGACCAGGAAACTCGATCTAAATCTTGAGCGAGTTATGGACTCCTGTCTATAAGCGATCGTCCTTTGATTTGTATGGGCGAGAGTGGCCCGAGTTGCTAACTCAAGAATCCTACCATTTTGGGGACGAGACCAAGTCGAGAGCTAGTAACGTAACTACGCAAGATGGAATCACTTCTTCTCGAATCTAGGGAAATAGATGAATGTTCTTTTATATGCTGACTCTGAGACTTGAACAAGGGGCCACACCCTCTTATTGGCCCGAGAGGGGCTTCCAGTTATTGGTCGGACCATAACCAGGTTGTTCATTAGAGGAGCAGTGGTATTTAAGGAGTAAGATGTAACTTAGAGGTAAAACGATAATTTGACCTAGCTAGAGTTACAAGCACTCGTGAAGGATTGACTTCCCGTTAATGGTCGTACATCCGTGGACACGAAAATATTATGTAGTGAGAAGACTGCAGCTGCGGGTCTTTAGTGGAGTGACCGATAGTTACTGAATGCTGATTAACTTGATTAATGAGTTTGACTGATTAATCTCGCATCGTTAGAGCTTCGGATCTGTAGGTCCATAGGTCCCCTTGCTAGTTCACAAGGGGTAAATGAGGATCAAGAATTATGAAATAATTTGAAATGTTCAAATTAGGCAAAGGAATTTATATAATGTATATTGATATATTATATAAATATATGTTAATTTTGGATAAAGATTCAAAATTAATACTATGTATTATGAGAGAAAAATCCCTATTTTAGAAGTCCTAACATTTTGTTCGTGCTTATTGCCTTTTATTTTGAGAGTGGGGGCTAATCTAATGGATGGAGAAAATCCCTATTTCATATATTTTGAATTCCCTTTAAGAATTCAAAAGAAGAAGATATCCTAATGGTCTTGGTATTTCCTCTAGATTCAGAAGAAGATATCAAATATCCAAAAGGATAAGATATCATGTTTGTCCTAGGATTATTCCTCTATAAATATAACAGTAAGTTGAACCCTAAAGGGATGCTAAAAAAATCTCTCACCCAACATTTTTCCCTGTTTTATATTTTTCTTTGTTCTAAATTTTCAAAAGAAATTCTAGAACGCGTTCTACTACTTCCGCTTAAGGATTCACATCCTTTCACATGTATCATTGAGTTGCCTTAGGTTTCAACCCAATCAACCCTTATATAACTCATAGTTGACGGATTACACCCCTTAGTTGCCAAACCTTTTTGTTTGTTGGTTAATTTTTGTTCTATGATCAAACAAGTTGGACTTGCATATCTGATAATTCTCCAAAAGAGAGTTAGTTTATTAATAATTTTTGGTAATCTTTGCGTTCACGTGAGGATCTTTGTCCAAATAGCATACCAAAGTGAAGAATTAAGTGAAAAAGCTGATTTTCATGCTATATCTCCTCATATCACTAACTTTATGCAAAGTTTAGCTTATTTACCTTATTTTCGGTAACTGTGGAGAATCTGGAGATGTTACTAAAGTGCAGCTGAGATAGAGGAGAATTGCTGAAGGCTTGCTATAACAGAGCATATTGTGCTAAAGTATTTGTTTGCAACTGCAAAGCTTAATTGGTAGTGTAGTAACTTTTATGCACCCGAATTTTAACTACATCTGTAGAAAGCTTGAGTGTTGCCTTAAAATTAAGGCCCAGTATAAAAGCTTCTATTGAGACAATCAACAAAATAGATCCCAAGGAAGGAATTGTTTTTTAAGGTGCTGAAAAGACATAGGAAGCTATCCCCGTTTTCGAAAGAATGCTGACGGAAGGAGTTAGAGCTACTGGTTTCCTCACTAAGCTTGAGCTTTCCCAACATTTTTAAGTAGTTTTTCACCAAATGGATTGCTTTTCTCTTTTACCCATTGTATTTTCTTTATTCCCCATAAGCTAAACCCCATTTTTTGGGGGGAGGAGGGATCCGTTGTGGTGATTTGTGAATAGACACCTTCTAGCCTGTTTTTCTACTGATAAATAGAGTTGCTTGAAATTTTCAATCTTATTGATTTTGTTGGCCACCATTATCGATTTTTAGCTCTTGTATGACTCGGAAGACTGTATAGATAACTTGTTTGACTAAATTTGTGGTTAGCCTACTTTTCTCTAGTAGGTTTGTGAATGCTTGGGAATAAGGTATACCTAATCATACTTATAAATTATTTTAATGCTTAAGTATTTAGCAACTGAAGTTTTGGATAGTCAAATATAGGTATCTCAAAAGGGAACCATGTCAATTTTAGCATCAGCATGCAATTTCATGCTGAGTGAGTAGAGGCATATAACAATCTCCCCCATTGTCATCTCATTATTTGTTTCCCCTTTCTATTAGTTTGCTAAAGCATTTCTCTACCTTAACATCTTTAGTTTACAGTACTATAGTCCTTGAGGTTTCTCTTTGCGATATTATATTATTTTTCTTAGTTTTAGCTATACAACATTTAATTATCTTTTATTTATACTTTTGGTATTCTAAATCACACACTTAGAGTAATATACAAAGTCTCTATGGATTTTGACCTTGTTTATACTATAATCTACAAGAAAAAGTGTAAACTTGCACTTGCATTCACATAGGTTGTGGACATACCTACAATGTCTTAAGGATTAAACTTTGATTTCTCTTACTTTCTTGCTTTTCCATACTTGTTCATAATCTTTCCCTTTGATTGCATTTGTTATCATTCTTGCCATAAGCCTTAGGCTTTATGCTATTATTCTAAAGAAAAAATTTTCTTTCTTATTTGTTCATTGTCCAAACAATTAGACTTTTGGCCTCCGAACTCTAGGTAGGTGTCAATTTGGTCCCTGAAGTTTGAAAATAAACACTTTTGGTCCTTGAAATTTTAAGTAGGTTTCTAGTAGGTCCCTGAAGTTTGAAAATAATTATTTTTGGTCCATACAGTTTGAAAAATTATTCTAAATGGTCGGTCAATAACCGTTGACTGTCAGTTGACTTAACAGAAAAGTTTGTGGCAAATTAATAGGTGATTTTGTTTTTTAAACTTGCTATTTTTTAGATGAGATGTAAAAAAAGGTTAATTTTAGTATAATTTCATTATCCATGCGGCAGTTTCTTTCTTTCTCCTTTCTTCTTTCTTCTCTTCATCTTCTTGCCATCGACCAGCGTTGGTGCTGCCGCAGCCGTCATCGCCAATCAGAGAGTTCCTCCCTTTTTCTCTCTCTCCAAAAAAAGGCGATAGTAAGTTCTCATCAGCCCCCACCGCTTGCTATCAACTTCGTCGAAGAGAGGGAGAACTTGGAGAGCTCTCCCCCTCTCCCTCCAACGATGGAGACGGCGCCGTGGTCATCGTCGGAGGGAGAGAGGGAAGAGGGAGAGGGGGAGAGCTTTCCCTCTCTCCCCTATTCCAAAGCTGGAACAAATGAGAGAGGGAAAGCTCATCATTCTCTCCTTCGTTCCATATTTGGAACGGGAGAGAGAGGGAGAGCTTTGTCCTTCTCTCTCTGGCCTTACTAGAGGTGTTCACGGGTTGGGTTGGGTTGAGTTAGGGACATTTTTGGGACCCGATCGAATTTTTTGGGTTGGCTATATATGGGAACTGATGGGCCCAAAATCAATGGCAAACCCAACCCAACACAACCCAAATTTTTTCGGTTAGGTCAGGTTGGATTGTCGTGTTGCATTTTTTGTTTAACCTGGAATGAAAACGTCTACAGAAAATTTGAAATCTTAATTCATCCATAGCTTCAAATTTTAATTAAAATATTAATTTATGCATACCTTCAAATCTTAATTCAAACTAACATGGAAGTCAATAGAAATGTTAAAAGTTTACATTACTAGTAATCCAAACAAACAAAAAAATTAAGTTCTTATATCTCTAATACAACAATCGACGTCACGAGCACTAAGCTAAAAGATCTTGATCTTTCACTCCATATGTTAGTCTTGAAAATTCAAATACAATAAAAAAATAATTAGTTTTGGAAAGATCAAGAATAGCAAAAAGCATTTATCATTAAAATAATATTTAATTATTTTACTTACCATCGAAACCATCAATATCTAATGAGATTTATTTAAGCACGATGTTGGTAGAATAGTGCAAACTCTTAGACAAAAAACAGATCAAATGAGATAACGTATAAAATGTTATAAGAATATATAGTAAATAATCAAGAATAATTAGATAATAAATAAGTTACATATCTGAATTTTATCACAAGTCTCTAATTCTTCGAGTTCTGGAGGAAGATCTAATAACATCAATTTGTCATGAATCAAATTTTGTGTGTATATAAGGCCTCCACTGTTTCAGAAGCCACCAGAGACACTGCAACTACCAAAACATCTTGGGCAACTTTTGATAAAACTTGATATTTATAACCATGAAGCTTCCACCAAGGAAAAACATCAAAACTATCAATAAGTTCCTCACTAAGATCACTTAAATATCGATCCACATCATTCTTCAATTCAAAAGAACTCCTCATCTCTTATCTTATTGTATCTTTATATTACAAGTCTATGAACCTTTCCACCAATTTTCATATCCACGGTAACACTTGATTGGGAAGAATCAGTACTAACACCTTTGGTATCAAGACTAAGAGCATTGTCATGTGATTTGTAGAAATCATGCATACGAACCAAATATGTCTTGATACTATCAAACATCTCTTTAGCTATAGCATCCTTATAGGTATTTGAAAAGCAAAATCCTATATAATCAACCTTGTAACGAGGATCAAGCACCATAACAATAAATATCAACTTATTCATTTTTTCAATTGAACCCCAGTACTTGTCAAACTTTTTTTTTCATACTCAAAGCCATTGTACATAAAATAGAACCTTCATTTAGGCTCCAAATCAATAAAAGCTCTTGAATACCATGAAATTCGTGGAAGTAAGAATTAGAAGTCACGTATAGAGAAGTCACTTACCTTTGTAGTGACATCATAAAACCACCTTCAAAAACTTTAAAACACATTTAAAATTTTCAAATCATCAGTACTTGGTGGCCCCAATTTTTTTATTCCATGTTCATCTAAAAAAATCTAACTCCTCTTCCTCTAATATTTGAAAAGCTTTATCAAATTTCAAACCATGCTCAAGCATCAAATTAGTAGAATTCCTTATGATTTCCACATCTAAACAAACAAGAGCTTTAGACCTGAGTTTTTATTTTTCTACGCAATCTTTAAATATTAACAATCTCTTTGGAGATGATCTAACATACCTTACTGCACTACAAACACTACAAATGGAATGCATATTTTTCAAGCCATCATTTACAATCAAATTTATGATGTGAGCATAACACCTCATGTGTAATACTTCTCCATCTAAGATAAGAGTTTTCTAGCTTATGAGTCTCTCCTTAATATAAGAAATAACCTTAGAACTTGCATTATCATCCTTGATGGTGAAAAATTTATCATATCCCTCATTCCAATAAACAACCTTCAATAACTTGGTCAATAGTCTCTCCCTTACAGTTAGCAATTTGACAGAAGTTCAAAATTCTTTTACGCAAGTTCCATTCCAAATCAATAAAATGTGCCGTAAGTACTGTGTAGTTAACATTTTACAGTGTCAATGATAAGATAAACCATTTGAGAACTTTTAACTAAAAGGGATTGTAACTGTTTTTTCTATTCAAGATAGAGTTGTTACACATCTTTAGCAACAATTATTCTCGATGGAGGGTCAAACTTAGGACATGAAATACTACAAAACCATATGAATCCGTCATTATCTACAAATCTAAATGGTAACTCATCTATAATTATCATCTTCGCACATGTCATTCTAGATGTTTGTTGGCTAAACAATGTAGTGACAAAATTGCTTCCAATCTTTCCATCTTTAGCAGGCTATAAAGTTAAAATGGGTTGTCCCTTTTTCCTCCCTATATGGATACTTTTTACACTTATTGTTTTAAGTGCTTCCACAAAGTGATACTTCCATAATATATAGTATCATAAGCATAATCATTATTACAATAATTGCACTTGCATCTAGATACTGTATTACCATCTATATGTTGTATCCCTTTTTTCTTTTTGAAATGATCGCACATCGAAGATTTACATGGTCTTTTCTTAGTAGATTTTGTAGTCAATGTTGGTTTAGATCCAGTTTCATAAAAAATATCAATAGTAGGGTAATAACTTTCATTATTACCTCAATTTGCATTACTACTTTCCATCTACAAAAAGTAATTAAATAAAACTTACTACTCATATTTTATTGTAGTTAGGGGTTTCATTGTCAACTCAATTTAAAAAATACAACTTTACATTAAATCACAAATTCATAGTTAGTCGCAATATATAGTTACGAATCATGCAAAAAAAAAAATCAACTCAACATACTTCATAGTCTATCTATCATACTTTATAGTCTATCTATAGACATAAAAAACTAAGTTAAGATTCATTAATTCATACTTCGTATAAGTCTAAATACATACTGCATACTGATTCAGTTTGAAAGAATCAAGTAATAACAGTAGGGGGTAATAGTTACTGATTCACTCAACCGCAACGACCTCTTTCACGGGCGATGGACATATCTACTTCATGACCGTGACGTGGTTGTGGGATATGCTTTCAATACATATAATTCCAAACTAAATCAAAATAAAGTAGTTAAAAAACTCACATGATAATGGTTATGGTTTTTTAGTTTTTGTTGGTTGTTTACATATAAAGTACTGTGGATCATTTTTTAGCCTATTTGTTGTCATGTTGTCCTCTATAAAATAATCTCATAGGTTTTTTTTCCTCTTCTATAATAGACTAAGAGTCTGAAAGGCATATGTCTAAAATTGTGTGTGAAAATTTGCCAAAGTTTGAATAAGTAATAACAATAGGGGTAATAGCTACTAATTTACTCACCAGTGACGGATGAATCTACTTCACCGTCGACGATGGGGATCTGCTGCAACAGCGGGCGACAACGGGGAGCTGCTGCAACGACGACGGGGAGTTGCTGTAATGGCAATGACAGAGAGCTCCTGCAATGGGCTGGCGACGAGGGGCTGTAGTGAGAGAAGAAAATGGAGAAGAGAGAGACTTGAGTGAGAGTGAGAGATTCAAGGTGAAAAAAGATGAGAAAACTCGGACCTAGATATTAGTGAATGACTAGGATTAAAACTAAATGGACAGCTGAGATTGAAGATAAAAATATTATTATATATTTATAATGAAAAAGACATACATGAAGCGATCGAATCCATAATGGAAGCGTGTGAACGCAGTGCTTTGATTTTTTCTTGTGAAAAAATACAGAAAAAAAGATAAACACTAAAGGTGAAAGAATTACCATTGAAGAACCTCTGTAAAAATATAGTAATCAACACCTTTAAAAAATCTTCTCTACTATTCTCTGGCAAGGATGGTTATGTGGAACCTCTTAAAAGCTAAGGAAAATTTATTGCAGAGATTTGAGAGAGTGAGAGAGACACCTTGTTATTTTCAAATGCAGAGTTCATGCATTTATATATGGGGGAAGATAACCCCTACCTCACCATTTTTGCAACTCCTCGGCACAAATGCAAGGGTGGTTTAATTAAATTAAATTAAATAATAATTAATTAATTATTTAAATACATAACAATTAATTAATTTGAATTAAATATCATATATTTAAATCAAATTCAAATGCATATCTTTCATAACCTATAGTTTTAATGGGAATTTCATTCAAATTAATTTTAGAACATAGTTTTAATATGAATCTAATTTACATTAATTATTATTTGAATCTTATTCAAATA
>NW_019104514.1:866064-886242 GCF_001995035.1 Momordica charantia
AAAAAAGTCAAATAGGTTAAGGGTTTATTCAACATAAAATTGAGAGGATCTATTAGATGCAAAAATGAAAGAGACACATTTGATATTTTTTAAAGATCAAGAACCTATTAAACACAACTGTCAATATTTATGAACTACTACAACTTATTATTTATCAAACTAACTTTATGCAATAAGACATATAGATAAAATTTATATGTAAATATAGAAGAAAAATAATGAAGTTGAAATAATAAATCAAAGTTTCTCTTTTTATAAGAATTATAGATTTTTTAGCCAATAAATTATTTGAAAAATAATTTAGTGAAATTAAAAAATATTTTTTATTCATTTCCATTTGTATTTAACACTAAAAGAATATCAATTTTTTTAAAAAAACTAAAAAGTTTATAACATATATTATCATTATTATTTTTTCTATAATTTCACTGTTGACTCTGTTTTAAATGAAAGACAAATAATAATAACAATAATAAAAGAATAAAAATTTGAGGATGGCAGGATTCAAATAGTGGCCATGAGGGGGGCCTGGGCGCTGATAACCGTTGGCAACTTCATAAAAATTTTATTAAACTTATATACTAAAAGAATAAATTCTAAAGTTGAGGGGGGCTGGGACCAACGTGCATCCGCCCCTGATTATAATGTATCTATATACACATTGTATTAATTGTATCTGATACAATTAACATTCATTCCCTTATATAACTTGGAAACTTTAAATTATTTCAAAAATCTTGATTGTCATTTTACCCATTGTGAGCTAGCAAGGGGACATAATGGACCTACAGATTCATTAATAAGTTAATAAGGAAGAGCCCGCACCTACTCAGGATATCTCATGCTATCGGATCTCGAGCAATGGGAGGTTACAATAATGACCCAAGATTAATTAGTTAAACTCATTAATTAAATTAATCAACATTCATTAACCATAAAGCACTCCACTAAAAACCCATAGATACACTCTTATGCACTGTACAACAAGTTGCGTCTAAGGATACAACCATTACAAGTAAGTCAATCCTTCATGAGTTGTCCGTAATTACAGCTCGATCAATTACTGTTTTAGCCGTGTAATTAATTCTCACTCCTCAAGTACCACTGATCCTATAATGAAAAATCTGTTTATGGTCCAACCATAAACTAATTCCCTCTCCACCCAGTGAGAGGGTGCGGCTCCATTGTCAAGACTTGGAGTTACTACTTATGGGAACAACTCATCTACTTACCCTAAATAGGGTAATGAGTGAATTCTATCTTGCGTAGCTATGTTCCTAACTCCCCACTCGATCTCGTCTCCAAAAAGGCAGGTTTATTGAGTCAGCAACACATGCTACTCTCACCCATACAAATCAAAAAACGATCCCTCATAGGTAAGAGTCCATTTCGCTCAATATTAAGATCGAGTTACATATGGTCACCCTATGAAATATTAATCTCGATAATCAACGATGTTACAAAGTGATATTAATTATTTCGCGATCCAGTCTTATACAAACTCAGTGTATAGGATTGATTACGCTTGTTTACACGCGTAAAAAGAAGGTTTTAGATGCTGTTTTTACTATGTTTTAGCTTTGTTTCGGACTTTTCTCGGTCATTTGAGTTCCAATTCATGCAAAATTAATATATGATGGTTTGTGGTTGGCTTATATGGTATTTATGACATTTTAGGACCATTTGGGAGTGGAAATTAATCAAAAGAAGCAAAAAGACGGAGAAATACCTCAAGAGGCGCTAGGCGCCTAGGCTGCTGCAGAAAACGTGGTTTTCTTCCAACTTTGCCCTTAATGAAACGCGTCTTCCAGTGCGTTTTGGTGGTTCCAACCGATGCATACGTGTAGAATAAGTGTTCCATCAGTTTGAGCACGATTTAGTCAGTCAAAGGAGTTGGAAATGGGTGATCCACCAGCGTTTTATAACCTACCTAACAAATTCTGTACAACTAAAAATTCCAGTAGCTTCTCCACCAAATTCATCAAGCCTTGCTTCCTTCTCTTGATCATTCTTACTGTTTCTTTGTTGCTTTCTAAGTACTTTTGAGTTGCTTTCATTAGTTTCTTTTAGTTTTTAAATCCCGAGCACTTTACATTCCTTTATTGAGCTTTGTTTTGTTTCCGTTGTTACTTAGTTATTTTCTACCTATTCAAATTTATAAAAATCCAGCACTTTGCTTATCTTTACTTTGCCTTTACTTTATTTTTAGTTAAGAGAATTGTGTTTTTGGAGGAAAGAGCACGTGACACTCCCCCTTGCTTGAAAGAGAAGGGCGAAGCTCTCAATCCCAACCAAAACTCCCCGTTAGTTAACTTTTTTTTTTCACACATGCATTTCAATTTCAACCATTTTACTTGCTGTATTTTCTTCAATATGTCTTTCTAAATTACCGTCTCTAGCCCGGTTATGGATAGTTAGCCTTTTATTTCTAAGAAGGGTTGCTAAGAAGTAGTGTTTTTTCTTTCCACTCATTGCTCAACATGTTTTCCCAAAAAGTTAGGATTTAGAGAAGGCCACTGTAAGTCTTAACAAGTCAATACTGAAAAGGTTGCTTATTTGCATTGTTGAGTGGTTAAACCGAGGAGAGGAGCGCCTTAGACATAAGGGTTCCGGTTAAGTAGCCTAGACATAGGACCTTAACCCGAGGTTGCGACTATTTTCATCCTAAACTAAGATATCTCTCATAATAGACATATTAGGAAATGTCTTGGGACTTTGAACTTGCTTAGACATAAGTCAAGTGAAAAGCGTAGTCGTTGGTTCCTAAAGTAAAATGCATATCTTCCTTAGCGTATCCTTGATTCTTTGTTGGCTAACTTGAAGTAGTTCGGGCTAGGTTTTACCATTATAAGACCAAATCCCAAATCCAAAACCATTATTTGTGACCACTTCCCATTTTACAAGAATCACTCATTTCAACGTTCACTATCCATTAAAACTTTAGAGTTTGGAAATTATTTAGAAGTCCTTGAGGATCGATACTTGGATACTCCATCCATTTTATATTACCCTGACAGGTGTGCGCTTGCATCTATAGAATTGTTACCACGCTTAGTGCGTGCGTTCAGCATAACCTCAGTCAAGGATACCCCCACTCACATATCTCTACATGAACGATTTGGATCAAATCGTTTGTAACTATAACAATGTGGATCGTATCCATAGTGTCACTAAGATAAGGTACCCAACCTTATCTATATACGTACTTTAGACCTTATAAGTTATTACTATAACATGATCCACCCGTAAGTCGACCACATACTATTCAAATTACATCAAATAACCTTGGAGGTTTTTTAATTGGATTTTGAGTCATGGAAATGAAATAACTATTATTTTATTGAATAAATAATTTGTTCACAATACAAGCCACAAGTTTATGACATAGAACTTAACAATATAAAATTATAATTCGTGATGGGCTGGGTTGAACCAATTTATTTAAAGTCGAACTTGAGACCCGACCAACCCACTTGGGTTGGAAATTTTGCAACCCAACCGAAATGAGGATTTATTGAACCCAATCCAACCTTTGAGTTCGTCGGGTTTTCGGGTTTTTTTAACACTCCTACTCCTTGCTAAAGCTAGAGAGATAGGGGGATAACTCTTCCTCTCCCCTCCATGATGACGATGATGAGCTTTTTTCGGCAAGAAACGATGGTAGTGTTTGGTGGCCGGTGGCAAGAAGGTGAGGAGAACAAGGAAAAAGAGGGGAGAAAAAAAGAGGAGGAAGAAAGAAAATGCCACCTAGGATAATATATTATATAAAAATTATTTTTTTAGGGGCAGTTACAAATATGGCAAAAAAATTTAAAGAAATAACAAATTTAGCATCTACATTTAAGCTTTGCAAATATGGCAAATTTTTTTGAAAAAATGGAGGTCCAATAATAAAATTCAAAATTCACCCTCGTAGTATTGATATACCACTGATATAGCATTATATGCATGTATGTATATATATATGTCTCTCTCTCTAATATATACTTGACATACTTCTGATTTACTACTGATATATAACTGATATATCATTAATATAACTATAATATCCACTAATATAACTTCTTATATGATTATATTATATACTATTTATTGATTTACCATTGATATATATGTGATATATAATTGATATGCCTTTGATATACCACTGATATAATACTGATATACAATTGATTTACTTCTGATATAACTATGATATCTACTAATATAACTTCTAATTTGGTTTACTACTGATATACATATGATATAACTATGATTTTTACTGATATAAGTTCTTATATGATTATATAATTTACCATTGATTTACCATGCTAATATATATATTTTTTAGCATACGACACTGATATAAGACTTATATATCTGTGATATATACTTGATGTGCCTCTAAATTACCACTGATATAATTATGATATCTACTAATATAGCTTCTTGTATGATTATATGATTTACTACTAATATTATATTTTTACATCTGTGATATATACTTAATATGTCTCTAATTTACCATCAATATGCCTTTGATATAACCTGATATCTACTGATATAACTGTGCTATCTATGTGTTGATATAAATCTAAGATATCCACTATTTTTTTTTTCAAATGAAAATAATAGTTCAAACAAAGAAAATAAAATGTAAAATTATTGCATAAAATATTGATATGGACCATGGACGTCCAAAAAAACAAGTTAAAAGTTTGATATACTTTATAAACTTAAACAACAGATATCTCTTATATTTAGTATCTAATTAATATTAATATAGATTCAATAGTTGATATCACAATCAAAATTATTAATAATACTATTATATCAATTAACAAATTGTATTGATAAAGTACAATTTAAACAACTAATATACTACTAAAAATTAAATATTTTATATACCTTATATTTAGTATATCAGTTACAAATATATTTAGTATACCACTGATATACATCTGATGTAACGTTAGAGATACATCAGATGTATATCAGAAATACATAGGTATATCAGTTACAAATATATTTAGTATATCATAAATTAGAGGTACATCAAATTTATATTAGATGTATAATACGTACATCAGATGTATAGGATCAAGGCTACATCATATGTACATCAGATGTAGATCAGAAGTATATCAGAGATATATCGTGCGTATATCAGATATACATCCATCGGGCGTATATCAAATGTATATCAAATGTCATAACGATAAAATTGGAATAATAAAAATTTCAAAAATCAAAATTCAAATATTTTGTCATTTTTGTAAAATACAAAAGAGGTTGACATTTTTGTAAACATGTATATAACTTTAGCTACCCAATACAATTTCCCTTTTTATTAACACCTCATCTAAAAATATAAGTTAGAATAATACAGTTACCTATTAATTTGCTGCGTCATTTTTCCATTAAGTCAACTAATGACCAGTGGTGTTCAGGGACCATTTAGAATATTTATTTTCATATTTTAGGGACAAAAATGTCTATTTTAAAACTTCAGTAACTAACTTAATACTTTAAGACTGGAGGATTAAAACTTTAGGGGTTAAATTAACACCGTACTTCAAACATCATATACCAAAAGTGTATTTTTCCATATTTTCTATTTGTTTCCACTTGTACTCTAAGTTTTGATTCATTCAATTAAATAATATTGGTTACTTAATTTATAATTAAATTGTTTAATGTAGTTGTTCATAATCAATTTGATTTTTTTTTATTTCCCTATTATTTTTTTTATTTCCCCATTGGGTCGTGGAAATCCAGTGAGATATGACAATTTTCATGGGGTAACAAGAGGTATAGCCATTGAAAATAGGCACGTTCAAAAAATGGCGAAACAACTTTCATTTTTAATAATGACCAATGTAAAAATAGGAAAATCTCTATTAATTTTTTAGTTACAAAATTACACTCTCTAAAATTATTGTAAAAGAAATATATTATTTTCTCTTTTTTATAGGAAAAGCCCACCTATATTTTTCTCTACCACATTTATAGGACAATTCAAATATTTAAAAAAATATATATTATTTTCCCTTTTTTTATAGGAGAATTCTACTTATATTTTTCTCTACCACCTTTATAGGACAATTCAAATATTTAAAAAAATATATATTATTTTCCGTTTTTTTATAGGAGAATTCTACTTATATTTTTCTCTACTACCTTTATAGGAAAATTAAAATATTTTTAGAATCTTACCTATATTTTTTAATTTAAATAATTTATCAACAAAATTTCAGGAGAATTATTCTAACAAATCTAAAGAAAATATATTCATTAAACGATAAAAGATGAGCAGAGGAATAAATAACAAGTACGATGAAGAGAAGAACAAATAACAAATACGATGAACAGAGAAGCAAATACGGTGAACAAAGGAACAGACACGAGAACGAATACGGTGAACAGAAGAATAAATATGGTAAACAGTGAATAAAAATGTGAACAAATAAGCACTCCAACAAATTTAAATTTTAATGACAGGCAATGCCCGTCATTAAAGGGAAATGATGACGGTCAAATGACCGTCATCTATTTGAGTGTCATTATTTATTTTTCAATGATTGACGATTTTAATGACCGAAAATATCCATCATGAAAAAGTTCATTTTCATATGGGCATGCCCGTCATGAAAGGGTAACCATAATGGGCAGTGACCGACAGCTTTGGAAGTGTCATTTGTGTCATTTTAACGATTGGTGACCTTTAATGACGGTTGTTGCCTGTCATCGTACGTGCGCCATCATATGTGCATCATTGTATGTGCGTCATTAAATGTGTGTCATCGTATGTGCGTCATTAAATGTGTACTTTTAATGACAGACATTTCTCGTCATTGTTTCGTTAATAATTGAATAAAAAAAATATTGCTAATTACACGCTAGCAAACCAACAATATCCTCTTTCTCGATATACAAATAAATATGAAAATAGTATTTTATTTTTATATAATTATTAGATACCTGCCAAAGAAACATGGAAGAAGAACACAATTAATAATTAAAGAGTTTTCAATAATGAATATGAGCAAATTACACCTTTAGGCACAAAAAAAGAAAAAAAAACCTAGAATGTAGTAATATATATATGTAGCAAGATGCTTTATAGTTAATGAAAGCACACGTCACTTGAACAAAATACCAACGAACTGAATTAGGGATATGAAGCTTCCATCACTTCCATGGCTCTAAATCTATCACCTTGTTAAAAGGGGTATGTTTTCGAAAGAAAAGTAACATCTAAGGTTTTCACCATAGAAAGTACCAGTTCCTAAATCCTACTTTTCATAACTGATAACAGAATATGTACTTTTGAGTGCCTACTGGTTTTAAAAGATGATGGGAATGGTTAGATTCAAACTCAACAACTAATATACATCGAAGAAAGAGTAGCCTTAGCTAAGAATCACAAAAGGAAAATTGGATCAAATTTTTAAATTTAGATTGTATATTAGGTATAATGATATTGGAAATAAAAGCAGTGTCATAAACGTTGCAATGAATTGTGTATTTAGTAAACTAAACAGCAAATACAAGTAAATGAAAATCATAAGATTACATCTCAACTTTATATCTTTTTCAATGTGAGTACATTAGCAAGAAAACAAGGCAACGAAAGGGGAATAAACAAGAAAAGAAGAATAGTCATATTTTCAAGAATATTCATCATCTCCCATCTATGATCAAATACATCAAGTTCCTATAGTTTTAAGGTAAGAACTAATGATACTAGGAAGAGCACAATTTGCCATACATATCTGAAGATTCATGCATGCAAAGATATTGATTACGAAGAGTAAAAAAAAAAAAAAGTTACTTCATGAAATCTTCATGGATGACATAGTCACGTTTGGCACGTATAGCTGACATGCTAGCTTCGATGCAGACGTTCTGCAAATCAGTCACATTAAATCCTTCGACAAAGAAGAGAATCAAGCACTAAAGATTATGAACAAGGCTACTAAAAAAATCAAACAGAAAAAAAATAACTATAGGGTTACCCTTCAAGCTTTACAACAGCTTCATAGTCAATCTTACCATGCATGGCAATCCAGCAACATGAATCTTAATAGAAAATAATATAAACATATTTTAGAGAAATAAGCTACACTAATTTCCTCAAAAAAAAGAAAAAAGAAAGAAAACAAACTGAAATTCATCCATGAGTTCATTTTTCATAAAGCAAAATATAAACATAACACAAGCAATCCTATAAAGAAGGTATTAGCACTAGTAAAATTTAAAATTTTAGCTAACCACTATTACCAAATTTTTGTCTGGACAAACTATTGTGATAAAATCAGTCATTCCAAACTTCCCCATAAACTAGAGATCTAGACCTTTGAGATTTATAAACTAGTTTAATACAAGTGGATTAGAATGCAAATAAAGAAATCAAGTAGATTGACAAAGAAGTATGTTAAATTAATACCAAACATAAGATATAACATCACCATATTAACAAGAGTAGTAGGAACTTAGCCTCTAAAAAATATTCAGCAGAACAAGAAGACTAAAGGAACAAATTCAACTAAATGATAGAGAAGAGCATAAACGAAAATGTTCAACAGAAATGCCATGAAGCATACTTGGAAACATGTCCCAAATTGCTTTAGAAACCACATGTTCGTGATCAAGTTAAGAAGAATGTCAATTATAATTAACCTAAGAAAGACTATCATGTTCCATAACTCAAAGGAAGAAACCACAAAATTGTTATGATAAGAATCAAAATAAACATTATGTTTCTGTGATGCCTACCAACAATTAAATGTCTAGTCTAGAACAACCACGAAATATAAATACCTAACAATTAAATGTCTAGTCTAGAACAACCACGAAATATAAATACCTTACATTGAATGTTGTAAATGAAAATATCCTAATCATCCGAACTTGTAGCAGTGGACAAAATCAGGCAACAAGTGTTTTAGTAGTAGTTGACTCGCTGAAACGAGGAAATAAACCAATCAATCAATCATCAGGGAATAACAAATGTAGGGAAACGAATTTCAAATAACAGTGGCATCAGGGTATCACAACTATACCCTGTTTGAGGCACCACACAAATCTTCACAATGTAAAGAGCATAGCATGCCCAATAGCAGTCTTTAAAAAGTGAGCAAAACAATTTAGGTTTTGAACTAAAGGAGAACTATTTTGATATCGTTTATTAGTGACAACTTTCTAATTCTAAGTACCAGTATCCTCCTGTTAGAAAAGATGGTACTCTTAAGCAACAGAGGATCAATTTCATTTTTAATAAAGAAAGTTTAACTTAAAGGATTTATAATGGTGGTTTTATGATTTGTGACTAATTATATTCTCGATCTTGATTTCATCCTAGTTCTTTTCCTCATCTTGATTTTCAGTTTTAAGACGCTTTTCAAACTAGACTGCACAAACCTTAACTATTATCATTGATTATGAGAGTTACTGCAGAGCTTTGTCACACAAATACAAAGATAATGCTATAAATATGAAGAATGTATGCATTTCTCCAAGTGTATAAGCTAGAGACCGAGTTCAAACATGGAATGCACACTAATGGCACTGAGTTCAAAAATCAACTTACTCTGGAATTGGTTTCTCTTCAAGTAGAAGTTTTATCACTTTAACTAAAGCGTGGTACGTTTCTTACTTGTAAGTTTTCTTGTGCAAAATAGGAAATCTTATTTTTTAAAAAAGTGAGTTTTACTTTAGACCGATGACAAAGGAAAATTTTAGGGACCTTTTGATAATTATTAAAGGATCATAGCCTTTTTTTTAAAAAAAAAACATACCTTTTCTTATAAATACTTTTGGAAAGAAAAACTAGTAAATGCTTCATACTTTATAAGTGTTTTTAGAACCTGTTAAAACATTTTTTTATTATCTAAGTTCTAACCATTTGGTTCTAAATTCATTTCAAAATAACCCTAAAGACCAACACAGCTTCTCAAAACAAAATTCAACCCTTCCTCACAAAAATACCATTTACGGCCAAAATAGAAAAAAACAAAGCAATATCCACAAAACCCACAATTTCAAAAGGCCATAAGGGATCGATAACTCTCCATAAGAGAGTGTTTTGTGGGCTATTTGGGTCATTAAATGTGTGAAAATGTGAGGATCCTTATGAATAAACCAAGGAAAATGTGAGAATTCGTTGGGTGGACCCCAAATTGTTATAATTCTTAAACTCCTTAATTATAATGATTTATGCTCAATTATTGATGGTTTACGTAGGAATGGTAGAATTTAGCTAAGGACAAGAAGAGTGCTGCCAAGGTCGTGGGGTTTATGCTGGAGCGTTGTTGAAAGAGGCGTGATTGTTGTAGCCTATAGTCTCCCGGAGCCCCCAGGGCGTATGACATTGCAGTAACTCGATGGGCTTAAATTGTTATCCTGTCCGTACAGCTTCCAAATGGTGCCCTAAATTTCCATGTTTGCTATGTGTTAGAATTTTAAAAACATATTTAATAGAAGTGTGATTAAATTTTTCATCTCACTAAATTTGTGTGGCCATCTTGTTTAGTGTGTTTCCTCACTTGAGGCTCAGAAGAGTCCTTGTCGAGTGGGTTTACTTCTATTAGCTATAGTTTCCTTTAGTTGAAGTAGGAAGGTGAATATCAGGGATGGGGTTGACCCTATTGCGAGGAAGGTGAATACTTAGGGATGGGGTTGACCTTATTGCATCGATAGACTGATTTAATTGCTTGCTTTAATCACGACAGGAGTTCGGTTAAGGCATGTGTTGGGTATCTCGGGAGAGAGCTGTGAATGTCTAGGCAACATATTTTATATAGCTAACATAGAGAAAAGCAGTAAGCGAAATTTTCCCTCCCTGATTTATCCCCAAACCGCTGCTTCATATCACTTATGTGTTTTCTGAGTGGATGCTCCAGAGTGTGATAGAGAAATTCATCTACTGTGTATTCCAAGTTGTTGTGTCTTGTTTCCTTTTATGCCGTTTAGATATAGTAAAACGAATCAAAACATCTTTTATTTTTAATCTTTGGTATTTCGAAATTATTAAATCAATTTATGACCTATTTCTTTGAAGAGACGACATTGTTTTTATACTACAACGGGTAAATTAGTGTATACTTGCACTATCTTTTCCTAGTTGTGAGGGAACCGAACAGGTTTTTGACGCCGTTGCCATGGAAATACATTTCAAATTTTGATTTTTTTTTTAAATTTTGAAGTACGGTGCTTAAAGAGTCCCTCAATTTTTGTTTCAAGTAATTTGTGTAGTGAATTAACGATTTCGCTACATTTGAATTCGCATTTGACCCATAACTAGAGCGTACATTAAGACAAAGAAGAGTTGAACAGTGGATACAGTGTAGGGGAGTGGCAATGAATCCTGACGCACATTAGCCTGAACGGGAATTGGAGAGGATAGAAGGGGTTAGGGCTGGGGCTGTTGTACCAGTACCCCCCTTGAATGTTGTTATGCTCGCATATGCACAAAGCAAGAAGTTAGAGCTTATGCGGCTCCAGCTTTCTATAACTTCAATCTGGTAACAGCAGATCCAATAAATGAAGCTGATAGATTTGAGATCAAGCCGACAATGTTTCAAATGCTCTAGACTGTGGGACCATTCCATGTATTGGCATAAGAAGATACTTATAGGTATTTGCGATATTTCATGCAAGTGGCAGATTCATTTAAAGTAGAAGGAGTCGGTAAGGAGACTATGCGCCTGAAGCTATTTCTTTACTCTTTGAGGGATATTGCTGGAGCACGGTTGTATTCCCTACCAGTTGAGTCGATCACCACATGGAATGATTTAGCAGAAAATTTTTTGATACAGTATTTCCCACCCTCTGAGAATGCAGAACTTCGGAGCAAAATTAACAATTTTTAATAGCTTCCCGGAGAATCTTTAAGCGAATCATGGGAAAGATTCAAGGAATTGCTTAAGAAGTGTCCTCACCATCGGATACCATGCTGTATACATATAGAAAATTATTGTAATGGACTGAATGAGGTCACTCAGCTGGTGATAGATGCCTCGGAAAATGGGGCTCTACTGTCAAAACCCTATGCGGAAGCTTTTGACATCCTAGAGAGAATTTCACGTAACAAGCACCAATGGTTGAAATATAGGGTTGATTTATTAACAAATTCATGGTTGGCTGATATAGTCATGAAAAGTGCAACTGAAAGTGAGGCTGGAGCCTCAAAAGCCACGGTGAATGCTGTGCAAAGTGCTCTCTGTCAATATTGTGAAGGCGAACACCAATTTGAGAATTATCCAGGCAATCCCGTATCAATGTTCTATTTTTATAATCCACAGCAGAATAGAAATAATGTGTATGGGAACACATATAACCCAAATTGGAGAAACCATCCTAACTTTAGTTGGGGAGGGAACCAATTGGGACACAACGTTGGAACAAGTAATGCTCAAGTATATCTATAGAAAATGTAGTATCCACCGGGTTTCTCAGGACAGAATCAACAATCCACTCAAAAGCCTCCAGAGACGTTGAGCTTGGAAGACATGTTCACGGCATACATGACGAAGAATGATGTTAATGTACAGAGCCAGGTCGCATTGCTGCAGAGTCAGGTAGCATCCTTGCGAAATATGGAAGTCCAGATTTACCAATTGGTGACAGAATTGAAAAACAGGCTAAGGGGAGCGCTTCCAAGCGACACCGAGGAGCGAAAAAGGGACGGCAAGGAGCAATGCAAGGCTTTAACACTGTGAAGCGACCGAGCTTTACCTCTAGCATATCAACAAGATGGAGGAAGTGAATGAGAGATAACCAGACCAGAAATCTTTGAGGAAAGAGAGCAAGCCACACAGTCCATGATTGAACAAACGATAATTTGAGAAAGAAATGCAGAACAGTTGAGAGATAAAAAGGCCGTGGAACACAAACTGTAGAATTTGAGGATCATGAGTCTGGGAATGATAGGAAAAATGGAGAGACGCCTAAGACAGACAAAGCTAGAGCATCATCGTCCAAACCAACTGACAAGCTGAAGCATCCGGGACAACCCACTGCTCCAGCAACCACAACAGAGTTGTTCCCATAGTACGCTACTCGAAAAGGTTGCAGAAAAAGAATCAAGATGGACAGGTACATCAATATCCCATTGGTGGAAGCCATAAAGCAGATGCACACACATACGAAGTTTTTAAAGGATGTTCTCACTAAGAAGTGCAGGCTAGGAGAGCTTGAAACCGCTTACTTAACCAAGGAGTGCAGTACAATTTTGACCAGTACAATACCATAGAAAATGAAGGATTCGGGAAGTTTCACAAGTCCAGTATCCATTGAAGGTCATAAGATTGATCAAGTACTATGCGACTTCGGAGCAAGCGTTAATCGAATGCCTTTGTCAGTGATTAAAAGGTTGGGCATGGGAGAAGTGAGGCCAACAATAGTCACCCTACAACTAGCCGATCGATCCATTGCAAATCCTGAAGAAAAAATCGAGGATGTATTGGTACAAGTAGATAAGTTTATATTTCTCACTGACTTTGTTTTACTTGATTTTGATGCAGATGAAGAAGTATCAATCATTATGGGAAGGCATTCTTATCTACAAGACGACCCTTGGTGGATGTGCATCAAGGAGAAGTCACTATGAGGGTGCAGGATCAAGAGATTAAATTTTCGATATATGACTCCATGAAATATCCCTCGGATGCTGAGGAGTGTGCTTTCTTACGAGTGCTAGATGAAGCTGTGATGGCAATGCTAAGTGTAGAGGTTATGCTGGAGCACCAGAACAACGAGTTGAACAGCATGATGGAACAAGCAGATGAAATTTGCCAAGAAATTCTCTAAGTAGTGGAAGGGAGTCAGCAAAATCATGGTCTAAAGTGCATGAGAGTTTGGAATTAGTGGAGTCTGGCCAAAAGTAGTTGAAACCATCTATCGAGGAACCACCTGAGCTAGAGCTGAAAGCCCTTCCGCAACATTCAAAGTATGCTTACCTCGGTACTTTTAATACATTACCTATCATCATTGCTGCAAATTTGTCTAAGGAAAAGGAAAACAAGTTGCTGGCAGTATTGAGGGAGCACTGAAGAGCCATAAGCTGGACAATTGCAGATATTAAGGGGATTAGTCCCCATTATTTCATGCATAAATTTGTCTTGGAAGAGAATTGCAAGAATTCAGTGGAACCACAACGAAGACTAAACCCAATAATGAAAGAAGTTGTGAAAAAGGAGATAATTAAGTGGCTAGACGCTGTAATTATATATCCGATCTCTGACAATGAATGGGTTAGTCTAGTACAATGTGTTCCAAAGAAAGGAGGAATGACAATGGTGGAGAATGCTAGAAATGGGCTCATTCCTACTTAGACAGTTACAAGCTAGAGGATATGTATGGACTACCGGAAGCTTAATAAAGCTACAAGAAAGGATCATTTTCCCTTGTCTTTCATTGACCAGATGTTAAGTAGATTATCTGGGCAGGAGTATTACTATTTCCTTGATGGGTACAGTGGCTGCAACTTTATAACTATCGCACCTCAAGACCAACACAAGACGACCTTTATCTGCCGATACGGAACCTTCGCTTTTAAAAGGACGCCATTCGGATTATGTAATGTTCTAGCCACATTCCAGCGCTGCATGATGGCCATCTTCTCGGATCTGATTGAGTCGGTGGTAAAAGTCTTCATGGATGACTTTTTCGATATTTGGGGCAAGCTTTGCTGACTGTTTATCAAATCTTCAACGGGTGCTGTAGTGTTGTGAAGAGACCAACCTAGTGCTCAATTCGGAAAAATGTCATTTCATGGAAGAAGAGGGTATAGTGCTGGGGCACCAGGTTTCCTGAAAAGGCTTGGAAGTGGATAAAGCTAAAGTAGAAGTCATTGAACAGCTGTCACCGCCCACAAATGTCAAGGGAGTCCGAAGCTTCCTAGGCCATGCGGGGGTTCTATCGACGGTTTATAAAGGATTTTTCTAAACTTGCAAAACCTTTATGTTCTCTACTAGAAAATGATAAAGTATAAGACTTTTCTACTGAATGTTTACAAGCATTTCCCACACTAAAGTATGCACTCACCCATGCCCCAATCATTCAAACTCCTGACTGACAGGTTCCATTTGAGCTAATGTGCAATGCCAGCGACTTCGCGGTAGAAGCAATGTTGACGTAAAAGAAAGACAAATTATTACACCCGATATATTACACCGAAAGACACTGATAGAGGCTCAAATTCATTATACTGCTACATAAAAGGAGTTACTTACAGTAGTATTTGCGTTTGAAAAATTTAGAGCCTACATGATGGGAGCAAAAGTGATAGTCCACACTGATCACACCACATTGAAATATATGTTGACTAAGAAAGATGCCAAACCGAGACTTATTAGATGGATTTTATTACTGCAAGAATTTGATGTGGAAATTAGAGACAAGAAGGGTTATAAGAAATTTGGTAGCTAACCATTTGTCTAGAATTGCTGGAGCAAAAGAAGAACCAGAAGTTGTGGCAATCAGAGACAGTTTCCCAGTAGAGCAGTTGCTTGCCATGTCCCATAAAGGTGCGAAAGAGGAAGAACCCTGGTTTTTTGATATTGCAAATTTCTTAACATATGCGATACACTCAGAAGGATGGACAAAGCAGCAGTTAAAGCGTTTTTTCTATGAATGTAGATTCTACTATTGGGATTACCCCTTTCTTTATAGACTGGGGCAGGACAATATAATTCGAAAATGTGAAACAGAGGCTGAAGTAACCCAGATCTTGAAGAACTATCATGCTACCCCTTATGGAGGACATTTCCATCGGCAAAGGACAGCCGACAAAATGCTGCAGAGTGGATACTTATGGCCCCTGATTTTCAAGGATGCTCATGAACTGGTCAAGAGTTGCAATGAGTGTCAGCAAGTTGGGAATATCTCCAAGAAATCATAAATGCCATTAACTTATATTTTGGAAGTGGATTTGTTTGACGTGTGGGGTATGGATTTTATGGGTCAATTTCCTCCGTCTAATAGTAATTTATTTATCCTAGTGGTAGTGGACTATGTGTCCAAATGGGGTGAAGCAATCTCTTGCCCCACGAGTGACGTTAAAGTGGTGACTAAGTTCCTCTTGAAAAACATTTTCACCTGGTTCGGTACACTAAGAGCAATTATAAGTGATGAAGGATCACACTTTGTGAACAGAGCGGTGTCAAGATTGCTAGCCAAGTATAACATCAAGCATAGAATTGGTACAGCCTACCATCCACAATCTAATGGCCAAGCAGAAATTTCAAACAGAGAAATCAAGAGAATCCTGGAGAAGGTGGTAAGTGTCAGTAGAAAGGATTGGGCCTTCAAACTAGATGATGCACTATGGGTATATAGGACTACATTTAAGATACCATTGGAAACATCTCTATACAAGCTCGTATTTGGGAAAGCCTGTCACCTGCCGTTGGAATTTGAGCACAAAGCCTTATAAGCTATGAAAAAGCTGATTTTCAATTATGCAACAGGGGAAGTTCGGAAGCTACAACTTCTTGAGCTAGAAGAATTCTGGAGAGATGCATATGAGAATGCCAAGATCTACAAGGAGAAAACAAAAAAATGGCACGATGCTCACATACACCCTAGGAAATTTGAAGTGGGGCAACAAGTTCTTCTCTACAATTCAAGGCTTAAGCTATTTCCCGGGAAGCTAAAGTTTCAGTGGTCAGGGCCATTTCAAATAGTGAAGGTTTACCCTCATGGAGTAATAACAGTTGAGGAATTAAAACCTCATAGAGGATTTATGTGAACGGATAGCATTTAAAGTACTACTGGGGAGAAAATTTGGAGAGGGATGCTGGAGCACACCAGCTGGTCCCTACGTAAAATGAAGTCAAGAAGTATCAAAAAATAAAGGAGCTAATTTTTAAATTCATATATTTTAAAAGCTCCCCTTATTTTAATTTAATTTACATTTATAAGAAAGTAGATCTAATTTCTGTAAAGCTGATTTGATTTTAATGGCAGGTTGTTGAAGGTTTAAGGAGTATTTAATTTGCAAAGGAAGAGAGAGAGAAGTCTTAATAGTAGCAGGCGGGTGACAATAAATCAAAGACAGCTTGTGGGCGGATTTTCTCCCAATTCATCTTCTTCCCGCCTCTGAAATCACTCAACCAGACCCTCTTCCTGCTGCTTTAAATTTCCATCTGTCTCCTCTTCACCTAGGCCAAAATGCCCCGCTACAAGACCAAGGCGAATCGAAAGAACCCCCTGTTCGATAGCTCTTCAGAGGACTTCGCCGATACTAATGATCAGTCAGTAGCAGCGGCGGTCCGTGAAATTTCAATAGCTTCTCCGACCAAGCCCCCTACTGTGTCTACATCGCTTCCGGCCCCTACTTCAGATTCGGAGCAGCAGCCCGACAGTCAAATAGAGGATGAGGAGGTTCCGACCAACCCCACTTTTACATCTACCACTTCCCTTCCACCGTCCGTTTCTGACCCCATTCTTCCCCCACCAACCTCAAACACTCCACCTTCTGCCTTCCCTGTACCTACTCTCAACATCACTGACCCACTCCTCCGCTCATCCCTAAAACAACCCAGAGCCTTCAATCACTTTTCCCCTTCTGGTCCAGCCTCCCGTACACGAACTGCTAAATGACCCATTCTTACCCTCATGGGTTAGTCCAAAATTGTAAATACCATTTCCTCAACTAAGAGGAAGCGACGACCCTCTATTTCGCCTGTACAGGTCAAAGCTCAGCAGCTTCCACCCGGTCGCAAGAAAGTCAACGTTGTCGTGCCTCAGTATGCTACCTTCCAGCGGTTGCATTCCCATGAAGCGGTTGACGCCTATGAGTTGTTGTGCAAGAGGGACTTTTTCTTCGAGAAAGGCTTCCAATTGGATCCAATGCCCCCATTCATCAAGGATGTTATTGACAGGAACCGCTAGGAATACTTATGTGCTTTGCCAGTGCCCTTACTCCCTTGGCTGGCGAAGGAATTTTACAGCAACCTACGAGCTGACAGCATCGACAAAATAATGGTGAGGGAGGTGGAAGTCGATTGGAGTCCGGAGCAAATCAACAATGCACTCCATCTGCCCTCCAATCCCATTGTTAAATTCAACCAAATGCTGGAGTAGCCCACTAATGCTCAATTTGCTTATGCCCTTACCATTGTTGCTCACCCTGAAGCATCCTGGAGCATTGCCCTTAAAGGAGCCAGTTCCCTTCCCTACAACTTTGTCATGTCAGAAGCCAATATGTGGCTCTATTTCCTCAAATGTCGAATCCTACCAACTATGCATGATTATTCCGTGATGAAGGAAAGAGTTATCCTCCTAGCCTGTTTAATGGAGGGCATGAGCATCAACATCGACCAACTCATCCACTACGAAATCGCCTAGTGCGCCACCAAAAAGCTAGGACGTCTCTTTTTACCCAACTTCATTTCTAAGATGTGCATGAAGAGCGGCGTCCTAGTTGTCCAAGATAAGGAGGTCTTAAATAATGTGCATAAGATGTACATTAAAACTATAGGTTATACGAGAGAAATGTTTTAGAATATGATTCTATTTTTATAATAAATAATTAAGTGTTAATTATTTATGTATATATATATATATTTATTAATTATTAATTGGATTAATAATTAATTATATTAATTAATTTAATTAATTTAATTAATTAGTTATATATATATATTAATTATTATATATATATATATTAATATTAATATTATTATTATTATTAATATTAACTCCCCTGTAAAATTGCAGGGGAGTGGGAGGTGTTGTGACGTGGGGAGTTACCCCACGTCACCCTTCTTCTTCTCCAAGTGTTGGAGAAGGTGAAGAACAGTTGTTACAGAACAGAAGAAAAAAAAAACTCCCAACGATTTCTCTCAAAACAAATTCTCTCAATTTCTCCCTCTCTTCGATCAAGGTGCTACCACAAGCACGATCACGAGACCCAAGAGGATAGCAAGGAAGATACGGTGGTGGTGTTCGAGGGGAATTCACTGAAGAAACGTTCTTCAAAGGTTTGGACTTTCCCATGTATTTTTCTTCTTTGTAATTCGATTTTGTATCCCGAAAATCAGCAACGAAGATCCGCTTCCGCTTCGGGAATCACATCCCTTCTTTGTTGGGTGTGTTGACCTAAACTCGTAGTTTGTATTTTGTAAAAACAAATCTCTATTTAATAAAGTTTTATTCAATAAATTTGTTGTTGAATCATATCTTTGCATTGTCCAAAATCCAATAAACTAAACATCCAAGGTTATTTATGATGTAATCGAGACAGTGTATATACTGGGTATATAGTTGATATATGGGGTATATATTTGATATACCCCTGATGTATGAATGGATAATGTCCCGTGAATAACCTAAAGGGTCTATAGTATATGGATAAGGCTGCGTACCTTATCATAGCAACACTATGGATACGGCCCGCTCTGTAAAGGTTACAGACGACTCGATTCAGGTCATTCGTGTGGAGACATGCGAGTGAGGGTATCCTATACAATGAGTTTGTAAGACCGGACCGCGAAATAGGCAATCTTTAGATGTAACACCGTTAACTAATAGATTGCTATTTCTTAGGATGACCAGGCAACTCATTCTCAATCCTGAGTGAGTTATGGACTCTTGCCCGTGAGCGCTCGTTCTTTGATTTGTATGGGTGAGAGTGGCCCGAGTCGCCGACTCAACATTCCTACCATTTTGGGGTCAAGACCGAGTGGGGAGCTGGGAACATAACTTCACAAGATGAAATTCACTCCTCCCCGACTTTTAGGAAGTAGGTGAATGTTCCCTTAAATGCTGACTCCGGGACTTGAACAAGGGGTTCCACCGTGTTCCCTTAAATGCTGACTCTGGGACTTGAACAAGGGGTCCCACCCTTTCATTGGCCGAGAGGGACTTCCAGTTATTGGTTGGACCATAACCGGGTTGTTCATTAGAGGAGCAGTGGTGTTTAAGGAGTAAGATGTAACTCAGGGGTAAAACGGTAATTTGACCATACTTGAGTTACGAACACTCGTGAAGGATTGACTCGTCATTAATGGTCGTATATCCATGGACACGAAAACATTCTACAGTGAGAAGAGTGCAACTACGGGTCTTTAGTGGAATGATCCGTAGTTAGCGAATCTAGATTAACTCGGTCAATGAGTTTGACCGATTAATCTTGCATCGTTGGAGCTTCGGATCTGTAGGTCCATTAGGTCCCCTTGCTAGCTCATAACG
>NW_019104514.1:889433-909654 GCF_001995035.1 Momordica charantia
TATGTGTTAGAACTTTAAAAACTGATTTAATAGAAGTGTGCTTAAAATTTCCATCTCACTAAATTTGTGTGGCCATCTTGTTTAGTGTGTCAGCTCACTTGAGTCTCGGGAGAGTCCTTGTTGAGTGGGTTTTCTTCTATTTTCCATAGTTTCTTCTTCTTGAAGTAGGAAGGTGAATACTCAGGGATGGGGTTGGCCCTATTGCACCTATAGACAAATTTAATTGCTTGCTTTAATCACGACGGGAGTTGGGTTAAGGCATGTGTTGGGTATATCAAGAGAGAGCCATGAATGTCTGGAAATCAGTATTTTAGAGCAAATTTTATATAGCTAACATAGAGAAAAGTAGTAAGCAAAATTTCCCCTCCCCGATTTATCCTCAAACTGTTGCTTCATATCACTTATTTGTTTTCTAAATGGATGCTCTAGAGTGTGATATAGAAATTCACCTGTTGTATTCCAACTTGTTGTGTCATGTTTCCTTTTATGCCGTTTAGATATAGCAAAATGAATCAAAACATCTTTTATTTTTGATCTTTGGTATTTCAAAATTATTAAATCAATTTATGACCTATTTCCCTAAGGAGACGACCTTGTTTTTATGCTACAACGGGTAAATTAGTGTATAGTTGCACTATCTTTTCCTAGTTGTAAGGGAACGGAACAAGGATGCGAAACAATCAAAAAGAGTTGGTAGGTGTTGACCAAATCCTAGACAAATTGCAGCCCTTTATCAGTACAAATCATGAAGCAATAGAGATTCTAAACAAGAAATTTGAGTAAACTGACATTCATAAGAAACTTACCCACTACATGAAGAGATCGATGCTGATATGAATCAAAGTCGTGGAGTTCGCGATCCTCATTGTTGTCGCCCTCAATTGAAGCCGTGGAGTTCCCCGTCCTCCGTTGTTGTATCTGTTGATCGAAGTCGTGCACTTCGACTGTTGACACCAGGCTCGCTATTCTACCTATTTCACCCGACAATGAAGTGGGAGAGAGAGACAAAAAAAGTTTTGGTGAAAAGTTAGAGTTAGGGTTAAAATTAATATTTGGGCCACTTTTGATGGCAGGCCCAAATGATGATCTAACATGTCGGGCAAGGCCCGACATTGAAACATAATTTCTTTTTTCTTTTTAAATTGTCTGTCATGGTTTCCTCCGTATGACATTAAAACTCACAGTTATTATAGTGACGGTGAATATATAATGTGAGAAATAAAGTGTACTTTTGTAACCAATTAATACAAATAATATAAAGCACTCTACCTACAGATACAATTTGCAGAAACTCAACATAGAGGCCTTTCTCTCCTCTACCATCTGCCGTCCCACTTGCAACCAGCTCTATCACTCACCGTGTCGCCCAACTATTGTTCCCTCGCTGTATTTCTACTGTCCACCTTTCTCCCGTATCCCCTTCATCAACTCCCACTCTGATTATTTCCCTCTCCTTAGATTTGGTGAGTTATGTCTCAACGTATATATCAAACAATAGTTGTTAGAAAAGAAAAACTAGAATCAAGGACAGATAGAAACTATGAGAGATAATGGAAGTTAGTATATTTGATTTTAAAAATAATAACCAAATAGAAAGGGTAGAAATGTCAAAATCAAACTTGCAAAATAGTTAGAAAAATACAAATGGACATTAATCAAATATCATTTGGCCATTTTTCAAAATGGGATGATAAATAGGGACACCTATTATAAATTCTCTATTTTTTTTTATCCATGAAAAGTTCATAAACTCAAGCCCATGAGATGATTCAACTAAGTAATAATAGATGTTAAATAATAAGAATTGTAATAATTCATTTTGAGTAAAATGAGCCATAAGGACTTTAACTATGGACTAATCTCACGATTCGATACCTCAGCTTGCCCACTCATTTTAGTATGATAGGCAGATGTAATCTTATGCTTGATCCCATGTTTGGCTAACATGGATTCTAATAATCCTACCCTCAAAGTTGGTTCATGTTAGGGTTGACTTTTTTCAGCATAAATGTGACTCAGTAGACCTGTTTGATCATAAAAACAAACATGTTCCTATCATTTTTAGCTAAAATGGCTTACATATTCTTAAAGTATAACATGCATAGAACATTTCTAGATAATTTTCAATATATGGTACTTTGTAAAAAAAATGTGAGAAAAACGTTGTCAAAGTTGGAAGAAAATCACAATTTTCTGTTTTGTCGGAGTTGCACCTAGCGCAATTTTGGTGGTCAACATTCCCAAAATGTACATTTCACTTAATGAATGGCAAGGGATTTAATTCATATATGTTTAAATGAAGCAAAATTGTGCAACCCTAGTCAAGGAGAGGTTGTTTGAAAAATCTTAACTCATTCCCTCCTAAATTGGTGCGAAGTTCAATCTCTTTGAAGGCGTATATAACGGAACCTCTCCCTAGCAGCAAGCCATCCGTTTTCATCCCGTTTTCATCTTCACTTACTACATTCTTAGCTTTAGTTTTCGTTCATTAGCTTTATAGTTCGTTTGAGTTATGTTGTAGTTGTTATTTCCTTGTATTTTCAAACTTCTACTTGATGTTCACTTTTAATTCAAGTTCTTTCTTTCATTCTTCATATATTCTATTCTTTTAAATTTCTTAAGCGGGTTTACACTCCCTTCACGCTCGAAATGGAAGAAGGTCAAGCTAGAATTCCTTGTACGTCGTTATTATTCATTTAAATTCAATGAAAATTACTTCTCTTATGTGTTCGTGCGTTTCTTTCCTTTAATTGTGCACTAATTGTTTATTTTTCAACCTCTTTATGGAATGCCTTAGCCAAAATGATTTGATTTCGATATTCTCGAGAATTTGCCCAGATTGCGCTTGACGTAATCTTGGGTTGGTTTCTAAAAAATACTCTTCACGTCTTTTTTCCATTTGGCCATTGGGAAATTGATTTATGCACTAAAGTCCAACTCTGAGAAGATCATGTTAGGTAAAATAATAGGAAACCAATATGGGATGTGACTTAGACATAAGCGCATAAAACACGGTCCTAGACATGAACCCTCTGACCTATAAATGTAAATGAGTTGATAAATATTTTATAGGTTTGTAATCACACATAGAATTATGATTGTAGGTTACCGTAGTGCTCAGTAACCAAAAGCGGTTCGTGAAATAGTAGAACTCATATTCCCATGTTTAGCCAGATTGTGGCTGTCACAATTTTCCCAAAGTATGTATCTTCCATATTTTCTGTCAAAACTAAGTTAAGAAGAAAAGAGGTTGTGTTTTATAAAATTTCTTGATATTTGCAACCCCAAACAACAACATTTGTCACAATTTTCTTCATAAACAACAATTGCAGCTTTGAACCATTTCACTTCATTAATTAATTTTGAAAGCACAAGTCCCTGAGAATTTGACCTTGGATTACTCCCAAGTATTACTCGTGACCGTGTATGCTTGCACGTGACTCTTATCTTTTAAAGGTAGAGAATGTCTCAACAAGTTTTTGGCGCCGTTGCCGGGAACTTATTTTTAAAATCTTTTTCTTTTTAAGTGAAGTGTTTCATATTGTGATTGTGCAAACCTCTATTCTTTGTGATCATTTGTTATATCTAACCTTAAAGGGCAATTTTTTTTTTAGCACCAAGACATTCTTGCAGAAATCCCTGATGAGGTTAACGTGAGAATATGGATCAAGAAAACCAAAGAAAATTCGAAAAAAAAAAAGAGAATGAAAAAAGTAGGAGATGTTACTTTTATTGAACCAAGAAACCCGTAAGAGTGTTTGAAATAGATGCGTAAATGATGTATTATCTAGACATGGGAAGTAACAATGCCCATAGCTTATGTTAATCAATTTTGTTGTCTATGTTGTTGTAATAATCATCATTCATTAGAATAGTGTCCATCAAATCTTTTATTATATAGGTCAGTACGGGAATCAACAAGATTTTAACCCCCACTCAATTCCATACAACCAAGATTGGAATGATCATTCAAAATTATTTTCTTTTTAAGTAAAGTGTTTCATATTGTGAGTGTGCACACCTCTGTTATTTGTGATCATTTGTTATTTCTAGTCTTCAAGGGCATTTTTTTTTAGCACCAAGACATTCTTGCAGGAGTCCCTAATGAGGTTAAGGTGAGAACATGGATCAAGAAAACAAAAGAAAATTCGAAAAAAAAAAGAACGAAAAAAGTAGGAAAGGTTACTTCTATTGAACCAAGAAACCAGCAGGAGTGTTTGAAATGGATGCGCAAATGATGTATAATCTAGACATGGGAAGTAACATGCCCATAAATTCTATTAATCAATTTTATTGTCTATGTTGTGGTGATAGTCATCATTCATTGGAATTTTGTATTGGAATTAATTTGATAATTAATTCATATGTGGGTAACAAATTAAAGAGCAGTTATATTTGGGCTATTTAATGGGCATATGATTGATCTTGATTATTGGCCCATGACTTCCCATTTAGTTGTGTGGCTTGCTGAGTACAAATCATCCCATTAATCTTAGGGGATTATTGGAAACCCTAGGATTAACCTATAAATATATGGTTATCGTCCCCAATACACTATGCTTCTTCAGCCTCCTTTTCCTTATCAAACAGAGAGTATTGCCCATATTTGGTCTGAGTTGCATAGTTGAGGAAGATCACTAACCACAACTTCTTGCAGTTCATGGTAGTTCATGGTCAATCTATCTAATGGTTCTAGGTAATTCTAATCTCTTCACATATTTTGGTTTTCTTCCATGCTAAGATCCATGGTCTTGATTGTTCTGGAACTTTATGGCTTTTATTCTAGAATAATTATGAATTAGGATTTCTTTAATTTTTCCAACAAGTGGTATCAGAACATGGTTTTGTATGGATGATTACTAGATCTTTGTTAATTACTTTTAGGCATGTTGTTGTTTTAATACCATATTTGTTTAAACTAAAATGCTATGGAATCATTTAGATTGATGGAGATGTTTAACAATTTTTGCATGAGTTAAAAAAAATTTAATTTCTGAAAATTATTCTGACTCATTGGGAATTACTAATTTGATCCAATTCAGCACTTTTTATGGTTGATAAATTTGTGATTATCAATTTGTTATTAAATTTAATAATAAAACTGTTTTGCGGCACTTATGGCCACCTAGAGTATTGTGGCACTCCATTATGTTTGTGGAGTGCCACTTGATGGTTGAACGTTGGTAGGGTGCCCTAGAAATTCTGAGTGAGTGTTGCAGTGGGCCTAAAGAAATTGAGAAATATTATTATAATTGTTAAATAATAATATCATGTTTGTGGTTTATTATATTTTTATTAATAAATATAGAGGGCTGTTTAATTGTTCATCTATGTTGTGCTTTCCAAAGATTGATAATTATGGTGATAAATCAGTAATTTATCAATACTTGACACAATTTTTTAATTTCTAGTGAATGTTTTGATTGTGAAATATTATTGTTAATTGTTGAAAATAACTCTAGTATTTTATTTTCATATGGAAACAATTAACATTAATTAAGAAATAAATTATCAGATTTTAGTATTGTTGTTTATGCAAATTGTGATCCGTCCAAAGGAAGGTTACAATTTGGCCAAACAACAAATACAATTCCAATTATAGGAATTAATTATTGATATTTATTTATTGTGCGCTACAATGAGTGCTCGGTAGCCTATGTCAAGTTATTAATAAGTTCAAATATCAATAAAATTATTTTTCTTTTGGATTTATAAATTGTTTAGAGAACTTTTCCCATTATTAAATTATGCATATAAAAATGGTATTATTAATTTTGAAAATAATTTGGGTAGTTTTATTTTCATAAATATAAAATTAATAATAATTACAGTTACATATGTTGCATAATTTTTCTGGTTATTTTGGTTGCTGTTGATTTGATGAATCAAGCTGCCAATATTTTGGGATTATCCTTTGGAGGACTGATAGATAATACATCAGCTTACAAAATTGTTTACATCCCGCCGTACTTGAGGCCAAAAGAATCGTGAGGCCATAAGATCATAGGTTTTATCACAACCAAGGTGGCCTGCCAAGCCACCACTGTGTAAATCTTTAATCAAGGTTTTCCCGTAGGGACATGTGTGGTACATAATCGATCTCCTTTAAAGAGAAAGCCATCAAGGATGTGAAAATCATTGGAGTTAACATGAGTGATACACTATCTCCAAATGTCACTGAAATCACTATCATTTTCGTGAGTAGAAGGTAAATGATCAAAGGCAATAACTTACTCAGACAGAAGAGTTAAGAGTCTGGTTTTTCTACTGAGTGCATCTGCCACATTATTAGTTGTACCAGCCTTGTGTTTTATTACAAATTCAAATTTGTGCATAAAGGCAATCCAACGGGCATGCATTCTATTTATTCTTTTTTGAGTTTGTAAATATTTGAGGGAGAAGTGATCTGTGAAGAGTATAAACTCCTTGCCAATGAGATAGTGCTTCCATTGTTTTAGGGCTCTTATCAATGCATAGAGTTCTTGTTCGTAAGTGCACCATTTTTGCTTAGGGGTGAGTTTTTCACTAAAGTACTCAATTGGGTGGCCTTTTTGGGATAATACAACGCCTATACCTATGCCTGATGCATCAACAACTACTTCAAAAGGGTGGGACAAATCTGGAAGGGCTAGGACAGGTGTGGAGCTCAGTTTTGTTTTTAGTGTCACGAAACTATTAGTCTTTTTTAGACAATCTATAAGGGGCGTAGCAATAGAACTAAAGTGCTTAATGAATTTCCTATAGAAAGAAGCTAATCCTAAAAACAATGGATATCCCTAACCGAAGTTGGTATGGGCCATTGTTGGATAGCTAAAACTTTAAAGGGGTCAACAAAAATGCCAAATTTTGTAATATAGAATCCAATGAATGCTATTTCAGTTGTCATGAAGGACCATTTAGCTAGATTAATATGCAGTTGATGTTCTTGTAATGTGAAAAAAAGTGTCCTAAGATGTTCTAATTCAGATTTACTATATACTAATATGTCATCAAATTTAACTACCATAAAAATTGTCAAGATAAGGACGAAGTACCTGATTCATCAAGCATATAAACGTCCTAGGTGTGTTGGACAATCCAAATGGCATAACAAGCCATTCAAAAAGACCTTCATTTGTTTTGAAGGTCGTTTTCCATTCATCCCTGGGGCGTATGCGTATTTGGTGGTATCCACTTTTGAGGTCCATCTTAGAAAATAAGTGTGCACCGCTAAGTTGCTCCAATAGGTTAGATAAACGGGGAATAGGAAATCGGTATTTGATTGTAATTTTATTGATGGCACGACTGTCGACGCACATTTGCCATGATCCGTCTTTTTTGGGAGCTAATAGGACAGGTACAACGCAGGGACTAAGACGGCCGAATATGTCCTTTGAGTAACAGATCATGCACTTGATCATGTATAATTTAGTACTCGTTGGGGCTCATTCTATAATGAGGCAAATGGGGTAAAGAAGAACCAGGACGAAAATCGATACAATGCTGAATATCCCGTAAGGGTGGTAAGCCCGTAGGGTCTTTAGTGATATCAACAAATTCGTGTAGTAGGTTTTGAATTTTGGAATGGTGAGTGATAGGTGGAGGTGAGGAGGAATCCCCTTTAACCACCAAAGCCCACACCATAGGGTCCACTTTTTCCAAAAATGACTTGCCATTGATAATGGAGAATAGTTGCTGAGAAACAGTAGATGTATCTTTTTTGGATTTAACATCCATGTTGGAAGGAAGAAGAGCGATTTTCTTGCCCATCCAAGTAAATTCACAGGTATTGTCACGGCCTCTATGTAATGCTTGGAGGTCGAATTGCCATGGGCGCCCTAATAAAATGTGGCAAGCATCCAATACGTCACAAATAATTGATCTTTGTACTGATTGCCTTGTATTTGAACCTAACCCCCTTTGCATATCCAAGAAACCTTATAAGAGTTATGGGGAAGATCAACCTTGATATTCAATGCTGTTACCAATCGTTGAGAGACCATATTTTCACAATTGCCACTGTCAATTATAACATTGCAAATTTTTCCTTTAACAGTGCAACAAGTTCGAAAAAGGGAATGTCTTTGATTATATGTCTCCACCTTTGGAGCAAGGAGAACTTTTTGAAGGACACAGTTAATTGGATCTTCCTCATCTTGTTCAACTTAAGCAGTATCATCATTGTCAAGAAGTTCAGCTTCTTGATCTTCGTCATCAACCAAGGCAAAGGCCCGTCATTGAGGACATTCATTTGATAGGTGACCAACCTACCCGCATTGGAAACATTTCCCAAGAGTAGGTCTAGTGTATTGATTATACCTCGTCTGGTCGTAGTGTTAGTAGGTTTGGGAGGTGGAAAAGCTTTAGTAACATCATCACCCTTGTTAGTATTCGGTGTTGAAGAACCACCTTGAGGTAAAGTTTTACCTGAATCACCACTCGACAATTTAGACAGAGTCTGCTCGTCCCAAGGAGTGCGACGGAAGGATGCCTTTTCTCGTTCCTTTTTTATCTCAGCTTCAATCTTGGTGGTCGTAGAGATGACATCAGTGAGTAACCCGATGGGTTGTGTGTCCATTTGATCTTGGATATCCTCACGCAAACTATCAACAAAGCGGGCGATCTTGTAATCCTCTGTTTCGGCTAAATTGGTTCGAGCCCCCAGGCGGTGGAATTCCTCAATGTAGTCAGCAATCGACTTACTGCCTTGGCGACACCATTGATATTGTTGATAGAGTAGTTGCTCCAAGTTGGTCGGAAGAAAATGTTTGCGCATTAGGCGCAGCATTCAGGGCCAACTTTGAATTGGTCGTTTGCCAAAGCGGCGGCGGTTGATCTTTAATTGATCCCACCAAGCCGACATACCATATTGCAACCGAAAAGGGACGAGCTTGACTTTATTATCTTTAGGTGTGTTTGTATAGTCAAAAAAGTTTTCCACATTTTTGACCCAATCCAAAAATGCCTCTACATTCATTTTTCCATCGAATGTAGGTAAGTCAATTTTTATGCGAAAATCAGTACAAATACCGCCCTTGTTTTGGTTGTCATCTTGATTAAAACGATGGTCCGCACGAAAAAATTCCTCTTCCTCACCTGAAGAATCGGAATTTTGGGCCCTTAGTTGGAATTTTTGATCCCTCCTATCATTTCCTTCAATTTCTCTTGCACGAACAGGAGTTGGCAACCGGTTTCTTGGTCTTTCTTGAAGCTGTCTTCCTCGTTTTGTGTTGCTGTGGTTCCCCAAATCCAGTCGCAACCGTTATTGTTCAACAGTGATTAGCTCCAGCTACCTACCAACATTTTCCAGAAGGTCATGGATGTTACGCACGTTCTCTCGTACCTCCCCCAACTAATCTTCCACTAACAGCAGCGATTAGTGGTTGTCTTGGGTGATAGGACTCGATCTGTTAAAGGATCTTCTGCAAGCCCTTTCCCGAAAGCCTATCCTCAGTTTCTATTATAGGGCTCTGATACCAAATTTGGTGTAAAACCAATTTGAATAAAAACTAGGAATTTCTTATTAGTGGATCAGAATGACAACTTGGCCTTTTATAGGCTGCCAATCCAACTAACTACCAACTAACTAATATTTAACAACTACAAATAATAAATAGTTTTAGTCATTTAACCCATGGCTATATTCTAGTAACTAACCGTTACATTAGAAACAAAGATTTAAAAATAAAAAATAATAATAAAAAAATATACTTTGACCACCTCATTCAGCTCTTCCTGCTTGCTTGTAGGGCTTTGGCGAGGAAGAAGCATAGAGGAATGGCACATTTTAGGGCTTTGGCAAGGAAAAAGCGAACAAGATTTAAAAATAAAATCCTTTCTTATATAAAACAACTTTTCTTTTTTCATCTTACTTTCTTTTTAAAAATTCAAAATCCTTTAAAAGAGTCAAACTTTTAAAATTAAATTAAAACTTTAGCTTAAAAAACAATTAAAATAAACTTTATCTTTCTAACTAAAATAACTCAAATAAAAACTAACTCAAATAAAGTAAAGTAAAATAAATAAAAATAAAATAAAATAAAATAATAAAAGAATAATAAATAATAAAAATTAGAGTCGGGCCAAATATGGTATTTACAACTTGTCCTCTTTTGTGTATTCTTGTCCCACTAAGACGATAGACAGACAAAAAGAAAAAGTATTGGGAGATGGAAGTTTTATTTAAAGGAGGCCACAGTGGCGGACCTTGATTGTCATTGTAAGATAAGTAAGATGTAGCGGACCTATGCTTGACACATGTTTCAACCACAATCTTTGATTCAGTTCAATTAAACCAATGAAAAAAATGCGCTGGTCCTACGTTTTTGCGCACGCTTCAATCTCAATCTTGGATCAGGTTTGCTTTAACCAAAAATATTTTTAAAAAAAGCACTAAATCTGCCTTTTTACATAGCCTTTGACCTCGATCTTACATCGAATTCGATTTAATCAAAAAGATAAAAAAACACTGGACTTGCACTTTTACACAGGCTTCTAGTGTATTTTTAACTTTTTGATTTAACCAAAATAATCAAAATGCACTAGACCTGCGCTTTTGCACAAGCTTCGACCTTGATCTTGGATCATTCAATTTATCCAAAAAGAAAATAATTCACAAAACCAACGCTTTTACACATGCTTCGACCTTTATCTTGGATCTTGTTCGACTTAACAAAAAAGTTAAAAAATGCACTATACCTGCGGTTTTACAAAGATTCAACATGAATCTTGGATCGGGTTCGATTTGACCAAAAAGAAAAAAATGCACTGAATCGACGCTTTTACACAGGCCTCAACCTTGATCTTGAATCAGGTTCGATTTAACCAAAAAATAGATAAAAAATGCACTGAACCTATACTTTTACACAGGCTTAGACATCAATCTTGGATCGGGTTCGATTTAACCAAAAAGATAAAAACGCACTAGAGCTGTGCTTTTACACAGGCTTCCACCCTCAATCTTGGATCAATTTCGATTAAACAGAAAAAGAAAAAAAATGCACTGGACCTATGCTTTTACACAGGCTTCGATCTCGATCTTGGATTGGGTTCAATTTAACCAAAAAGAGAAAAACACATTGGACCTGTCGCTTTTACATAGGCTTCGACCTCGATGATCTTGGATCGGATTTGATTTAACCTAAAAGATAAAAATGCACTGGACCTGCACTTTTACATAGGCTTCGACCTCAATCTAGGATCCAGTTCGATGTAACTAGAAATATAAAAAATGCACTGGACGGGCACTTTAACACAGGCTTCGACCTCAATCTTGGATCAAGTTCGATTTAACCAAAAATATAAAAGTGCATTTGACCTATGAACTTGCACAGGTTAGACCTTATTCTTGGACCAGGTTCTATTTAACCAAAAAATAGATAAAAATGTATTAGACTTGTACTTTTATAGAGGTTTCGACCTGGATCTTGGATCGGGTTCAATTTAATAAAAAAAGACAAAAATGCACTGGACATGAATTTTAACACAAGCTTTGACCTGGTCATGTTCAATTTTACAAAAAAAATAATGAAACGACATTGGACCTGTGAATTTACACAACCTTTAACCTCAATCTTAGATCGGGTTCGAGTTAACAAAAATGAAAAAGATAAAACTGAATTGTACTTGTGCTTTCACATAGGCTTTGACCTCGATGTTCGGTCGAGTTCAATTTAACCGAAAAAAGAAGAAAGCATTGGACGTGCACTTTACACAGGCTTCAACCTTGACCATGCATAAGTTGTACTTTTGCAACCCTGACTGTTGTTCCAAATTATTTCTTTGTCGATGCTGCTCCAGTACTATGATAAAACTGTTCCAAGCAAAACTCATCAAATGAGACTAAGATCTTGAGAAAATTTCTTAGGTCCCTAACCTCACAATTCTAAAAAATTACTATTCTCAGTCTTGGAATCATTTTTTACTCAAACGAAGAGAAGATATAAAGGATTAGGAAGAAGAAGTTAGATATGAATAAAACGATGTCAAAATAGGGAAATGTTTATGCAACTATAAGTACCAATTCATGAAGTGTTAGGGTTGACTTTTTACTGCAGAAACATGTGTCGGTAGCCCTGCTTGACCACGTCTTTTACCCCTTTCCCATCATTATTTGCCAAAAAGAACCACATATTCTTAAAGTAGAACATGCATAGATTATTTCTGCATAAAAGTCAAGCTATGGTACTTTAGGGAAAATATGAGAAAAATGCGATCAAAGTTGGACGAAAATAACAGAAATATGTTCTTGTAGAATTGCGCCTGGCGCATTTTTTGAGGACAAAATGAAAAAACGCACGTTTTGATTAATGAACGGCAAGGAGGACATTTCCCGCATGTTCAAACACATCCCAAACCGTGAGTCCAAGTCCAAGTGAGGTGGTTAGGTGAATCTCAACCTATTTTCACCTAAAATGGTGGGGAGTTTCAACAAACCTATGATGCTATAAAAGGAAGTCATCCCTCCATCAGCAAATCATCCCTTCCAAGGTTCATTTCATCTTCTTTTAGTTGCTTTCTAGTTGTAGAACACGTTTTTAGGGTTTATGTTTATGTTCTAATGGTTCATTTATTTATTTTTCACGGTTTTACCTTTTGTATTGCTTTTGATTCTAGTTCTTACTTCTGTTCTTTGTTCATTATGTTCTTTTAAAGTTCTTTAGTGAGTTTCAACTCCCCTCACTCTCGAGAGAGAAGAGGGTCAAGCTAGAACTCAGTGTACGGCTTATTTATTCATTTAAATTAAATGAAAAATACTTTTTTTATATTTTCGTGAATTTACATTCCTTTAATTATGTTCTAAATTAGTTATCAACTTCTTTGTGGAATGTCTTAGTCAAAATGATTTGATTTTCAATACGCTCGGGATTTTGGTCAGATTGCATCTAGCACTTTTTTTGGTTGGTTTCTAAAAACTTCTCTTTACATCGTTTTTCCATTTGGCCGGTGAGAACTTGATTTATACACCAAAACCCAACCTTGGGAAAAGTGGTTAGGTAAAATAATAGGAAACCAATATGGTATGTGACTTAGGCATAAGCTCATAAAACATGGTCCTAGATATAGGCCCTCTGACACATAATGCAAGTGAGTTTGTAGATATTCTTTAGGATTGTAATCACATATAAGTATATGATTGTAACTTACCCTAGCCTCTGCAGCAGCCAAAAGCGATAGTGTAAGAGTATAACTCGAATCCCAAGAAAAGTCAAGAATTACGCCTGGCGCAATTTCCCCAACATGGTGTGTTTCCATGTTTTGCATCGAGACTAAGGTAGGAGGCAAAGAGGTTGAGTTTTATTAAATTGTTTGTTAGTTAAAACCCCAAACAACAACATTTCACCATTATTTTCTTTATAAACCACAATTGCATATTTGAACTATTGAATTCTTTAAAATTGTTTTGAAAGCAACAAGTTCCTGAGGATTCGACCTTAGATTACTTCCGAGTATTATTTGTGACCATGTGCGCTTGCATGAGTCAATCTTTTTAAAGGTAGAGAAAGTCTCAACAAGTTTTTGGCGTCGTTGTTGGGGACTTATTTTTCAATACCATACCGTTTTTAAGTGAATTGTTTCATGTGTGATTGTTGCATACCTCTGTCATTGGACTTAATTGTTATATCTAACCTTTAAGGAAGTTGTGTATGAGCAGAAGGTCTAGTTGGTTGACGTTTGATCCAGAGATCGAAAGAACCCTTAAGAGGATAAGGCGTGAACAGAGGTTAAGAAAAGAAAGAGAAACTCAAAAAGAGAAAGAAGTTGAAGAAGTAGAAGTTGAAGAAGAGACCATCGAGATGAATAGAAATCCACAAAATCCTCCATCTCCACAAAATCCACCTGTGAACGGAGATATGGTAGGTGAAGGAGCAGCAAATCGAGCAGGAGAAGTTCCTAATCTTATCCTTCTAATAGATAACCGAGATGTAACCATGCGGAACTATGTCACTCATGCGTTCCAAAACCTAAATACAGGGATAAATAATCCTTTACCCCAAGCCGCACAGTTCGAGTTTAAGCCAGTCATGGTCCAGATGTTGTTGACGATGGGCCAGTTTGAAGAATTGTCTAACGCAGATCCTTACTCCCATCTCAAATCCTTTATTGAAATAGCTAATGCATTTCAACTTCCTGGTTTCTCTGTGGATGTATTAAGATTAAAAATGTTTCCTTTTTTCTCTCAGGGACGGTGCAAGGACTTGGAAATGTGCTAGAACCAAATTCTATAAACACGTGGGCGGAACTGAAGGAGAAATTTATGGCAAAGTACCACACTTTGACCAGGAACACACACCTTTGAGAAGACATTGTGTCTTTTCGACAAAAGGAGAATGAAGCAGTTCAAGAAGCTTGAGAGCGTTTTAAGGAGTTACTTAGAAGATGCCCGAGCCATGGATTGCCGCATGTGTGCAGATTGAACAGTTCTATAGAGGATTGGATTGTTCATCGAGAATGATGTTGAACACTGCAGCCAAAGGCTTGTTCTAGAAAGGTCGGTTAATGAGACCGTTGGTATCTTAAACAAGATGACGGACATTAATGACCAAGGTGAAGTAGGAAGGTCATTGCCAAATAAGCAAGTATCAGCCGGAGTCTTTGAGTTGGACACAATAGCTTCAATGCAAGCCCAAATGGCGGCTATGAACTAGATGTTAAAACAACTGACAATGGAGAAGGAAACAAAAACCACCACTTCGACGATGTTATAACCCTCTCCTATTTTACAAATTTCAGACATATCTTGTGTCTATTGTGGTGATAACAACTTGTATGAGAACTGTCCAGCTAATCCAGCGTCTATTTTCTATGTAGGTCAAGCTGTCTAGCGGAATTTCAATCCATATTCAAACACTTATAACCCTAGATGGAGGAACCATCCAAACCTTTCTTGAAGTAACCAAGGAGTAGCTAGTAGTAGTACGCAAGCACCCGCTCAACAATTTAAACAAAATTACACTCCTCCTGGTTTTCCAACTCAACCGGTGTTGCATCTTTAACATAACAATCAGCAAGGTGGTAGTAACTCAAGTTTGGAGGCCACGATGAAAGAATTCATGACAAGAAGTGAAGGTACAACAAAAATGTTCATGACTAGAACTAATGATGCGATAAGAAACTTGGAGATTCAAGTGGGGCAGATAGCAAATGACCAAAAATCTAGACCTCAAGGTACATTGCCTAGACACACAGAGAACCTGAAGCGAGATCGTGAGGGAAAGGAGCACTGTAAGGCAGTTATCACGAGAAGCGGACTAAGTTATGATGGACCCTCACTCCCAGACGAAGGAACAGATGCAGTTACACCTGTTCTTGCATCCACCTCCAATCCACAACGAGAAGAGAAATCAGAACCCGTAAGTTTAGAAGAAAAAGGTAAGATGGTGGATAAAAGTAAGAAAGTAGTGCCCAGCACTACTCCACAGGTAGGTAATATTAAGATTCCTCCACCTTTCCCCCTAAGGCTAGTTAAAAAAAATCAGGATAGTCATTTTAAGAAGTTTTTGGAGATTCTAAAACAGTTGCATATAAATATACCTCTTATAGATGTTTTAGAACAAATGCCTAACTACACCAAGTTTTTGAAAGATATCATATCTAGGCGTAAGAAGTTAAGAGAACATGAGACGGTAGCCCTAACATAGTGTATTAGTGATGGTCTAGGAAATCCATTGCCTGTTAAAGGTAAGGACCTAGGTAGTTTTACTATCCCTTGCTTAATATGTAAGAATTTAGGAAGAGCATTGTGTGACTTAGGAGCAAGCATTAATCTTATGCCTCTTTTTATCTTTAAAGAGTTAAATGTAGGAGAAACTCGTCCCACGACTGTCACTTTACAACTAGCTGATCGGTCCATAAAGAGACCGAAAGGAAAAATAGAAGATGTGCTTGTGAAAGTTGATAAGTTTATTTTTCCCGCCGATTTCATAATTTTGGATTGTGAAGCAGATCTTGAGGTGCCGATCATTCTAGGGAGGCTGTTTTTAGCAACTGGAGACACAGTATTCAATGTTCGGAAAGGAGAGATCGCGATGAAGGTCAATGATGAGCAGGTAACCTTCAACGTCCTTGATGCAATGCGGCTCCCGGATGAAGTCGAAGATTGCTCTACAATAGGGGCAATCATGGAGGAACTCCAGGAAATGATTGTAGAAGACTTAGAAGTTGATTTAGAGGTTGCAAAAAAAGAAGCCAAAAATGCACCTGGCCCAATTTTGCCCCAATATGAGCATTTTGAGCTTTTGCAGCCGACAATAGCTTAGTTGAAGGCGTTGCAACCTTCCATCATTAAACCTCCAGAATTGGAGAAGAAACCCCTACCTTCTCATTTAAAATATTCCTATTTGGGTTTAAACGATACTTTGCCAGTTATCATTTCTTCGTATTTGTCTAATCAACATGAATCTTTGCTTTTTCATGTTTTATCTAAGTATAAGAGAGCTATTGGATTAACCATAGCGGACATAAAATGAATTAGCCCTATATTTTGTATGCACAAAATCATCCTGGAGGAAGGAGCCAACAATTCTATTGAGTGCCAAAGGATGCTTAACCCCAAAATGAAAGAGGTGGTCAAGAAGGAGATCATAAAATGGTTAGATGCTGGGGTGATCTACCTGATTTCTGATAGAAACTGGGTTAGCCCGGTTCAATGCATTCCCAATAAGGGTGGTATGACGGTGATTATAAATGATGACAACGAGTTGATCCCGACAAAGACGGTGTCTGGTTGGAGAGTGTGTATGGACTACCGTCGCCTAAATATGGTAACTCGAAAAGACCATTTTCCATTACCCTTTATTGACCAAATGCTTGATCTTCTTGTAGGGAAGAAGTGCTATTGCTTCCTAGACGGGTATTCTAGTTACAAACAGATTACAATAGCACCAGAGGACCAAGAAAAGACTATGTTCACGTGTCCCTATGGGACATTTGGGACTGGAGGATGTCGTCTGGTCTGTGTAACGCTCCCACCACCTTCCAAAGATGCATGACCGCTATTTTTTCTGACCTGATAGAAAGCACGGTAGAGATTTTCATGGATGATTTTTCTGTGTTTGGTGAGTCGTTTGATGTTTGTTTAGAGAACTTGGAGAATATTTTAAAAAGTCATGAAGAGACTAACCTTGTGCTTAATTGGGAGAAGTGTCATTTTATGGTACGTGAAGGTATAGTCTTAGGTCACAGAATTTCAGAAAAAGGAATTGAGGTCAATATGGCCAAGATAGATATGATTGCCAAACTACCCCCTTCCACTACTGTAAATGGTGTTAGAAGTTTCTTAGGACACGTGGGTTTCTACCGCCGTTTTATAAAAGATTTTGCGGAAATTTCTAAACCATTGTGTTAGTTGTTGGAAGTGGATCGAGCCTTTGTTTTTTATGAACATTGTTTGAAAGCTTTTGAGACACTTAAAAATGCACTTAGCTTATCACCTATCATAATTGAACCAAATTGGAACTTGCCATTTGAACTAATGTGTGATGCAAGTGATGTTGCTGTAGGTGTGATGTTGGGTCAACGTAAAGGTAAAGTTCTTTATCCTGTTTATTATGCAAGTAAAACTTTGATTAGTGTCAGTTAAACTATATTGTAACTGAGAAAGAAATTTTGGCTGTTGTTTTCACATTTGATAAGTTTCGTTCATATTTAATAGGGACTAAGGTGATAGTGTTTACTGATCATTCTGCACTTAAATACTTGTTTGCTAAAAAAGAAGCTAAGCTTAGGTTAATTAGATGGATATTATTGCTACAAGAGTTTGATCTAGAGATAAAAGATAGAAAATGAACAAAAAACCAAGTAGCAAATCATTTGTCTAGGCTTAGTCTTCATTACAGCATGATAGTTGTAAGGTTAGAGAGCATTTTATTGATAAGCATCTGTTAGTTATTTCTGAAGTCCCTTAGTATGCTGATTATGCGAACTATTTGGTTAGAGAAATAATTCCTAATGATTTGAGTAAGCACCAGATAAAGTTCTTTCATGATGTTAGGTTTTATAGATGGGATGAACATTTCTTGTTTAAACTTGGACCTAACAATATTCTTCGTAGGTCTGTTGCTGAGCATGAACAGAAGGAGATTCTAGAGGCGTGCCACAAATTACCATATGGTGGACATTTTGCTGGACGAAAAACTGCAGCGAGGTTCTCCAAAGTGGTTTCTTTTGGCCGTCCCTATTTCGAGATGCTCACATATTCGCTCAAGGTTATGACAGCTGTCAAAGATCAGGTAACTTAACACGGAAACATGAGATGCCCTTAAACCCAATATTGGAAGTTGAACTTTTCGATGTTTAGGGCATGAACTTCATGGGTCTGTTCCCACCTTCATTTGGTAAGAATTACAGTCTTTTGGCTGTGGACTATGTTTCAAAATGGGTTGAGGCTTTGGCCACCTCTACTAACGATGCCAAGGTAGTTTCTCTCTTCTTGCAAAAGTTTATTTTCACTAGATATGGTACACCTAGATGCTTGATTAGTGATGAGGGCACACACTTATTAAATAAAGCAGTAAGAAATTTGCTGAAAAAGTATAACATTCATCACAAGATTGCTACTGCATATCACCCTCAAACTAATGGATTAGCAGAAGTATCAAATAGGGCAATAAAGTAAATTTAGAGAAGACTATGAATGTGTATAGGAAAGACTGGGCTATTAAACTTGATGATGCTTTGTGGACATATAGAACTGCTTATAAAACTCTATTAGGCATGTTCCCTTATCGCTATGTTTTTAGTAAAGCATGTCATCTTCCACTAGAGCTAGAACATAGAGCATTTTGGGCTATGCAAAAACTAAATTTTTATTATGTTGCTGCAGGTGAAGCGAGATTGCTCCAGTTACATGAGTTGGATGAGTTTTGTCAATTTTCTTATGAGAATGCCAAGATGTATAAAGAACAAACCAAAAAGTGGCGTGATAAAAAGATAATGGACAAGAATTTAGAACCTGGAAACTTAGTTTTGCTATTTAACTTTAGATTAAGGTTGTTTCCAAGTAAGTTTAAGTCTAGATGGTCAGGCCCATTCGTAGTTGAACATGTTTATCCACATAGAGCGGTGGATTTACGGGGATCCAAAAGTAATATTTTTAAGGTAAATGAGCATCATGTCAGAAAATATTATGGTGAGTATATTGATAGAGGTAAAACCTCTATATTACTGAAAGAATCGTGAAAAAACAGTGGAAACAGTCCCTCGGACAGTTTGGGGGGCATTTTTATGTAAAATATTTTTGTCTTCTTTTTGCGAAATTCTTACATTTTCTTTAGGGTTTTTTTTGTGTAGATTCCAAATCTAATTTTTGTTTTTGCATTTGAATTGTACAGGATCAAGATCCAACCCTCGTCAAAATTGCACCAGGTGTAATTTAAAAGAAAAAAAATCGATTTTTGAATTATTGTTTACAGCTTTCGTGGGCTTCATATGGGTTACGTTTAAATGGGCTTTGGGTTGTCTTTAAATAAAAAAGAGGCCCAATTGTTAACCCAATTATGTTTTTAATATGATTTCAAAACCCTCATTCACGATTTTTCACCAAGATTTTCTCACTTGTTTTCAAATCTTCTCTCAATAAATCTCAAAGAATCTCAATGTTTCTCTCATCCCTCTCTTTTTCGACACACTTAGGGTTTATTGGGGGGTTTTTCTTTGTTCATCGTGAACCAAGATCGAGAACCATGGAACATGAGTATTTACCTTCAGGAGCTTTACGTTTCTGCGAGCTGCGTTGCCGAGGTTTGGGTAGTCCTCACGCTTGGTCGTGAGGACTGAGACCATTGGAGAAGAGGTGGGTGTTTGAGACTAGTGCTTCACCCCACAGTGCGTACTTCAATCTCCGACCTTGGGCTCGCCTGATGATTTCCCAGGACTTGTTGTTAATCCTCGGAACGGGGGATGGCAGAGCTGCAAAATAGGACAGCGTCAGCAACAAGGTTACTCAAGTCAAGACAAAAAAAAGACGATCCCAGCTCGCACCTAAGACACTCACCTTTGTCTCCGAACTCTACTGGGACTTGGAAGGTCGGCTCACCCCCTCCGTCCCTCCGAAGCCACTCGCCAGAAACGAGGAACCAACACTCCTTCCAATTTTTGTTAGAGGAGGGGTTCCTAATCAACTGACCTACGTTCCGCCGAGCTGAGAGGTAGTACCGACCCTTTCCCTCGTTGGAGGCTTTGACGGTGTGGGTCGCTAAGAGCTGGTCCACCGTGAGCCTATCCTCATCCTCGTCCCTGATGG
>NW_019104514.1:912337-931927 GCF_001995035.1 Momordica charantia
ATTTATACCCGAGGCCCTGACACTCACCCATTCACTTTCCCCAAGAATCCAACGTTCCTTATCACAACCAACTCCACAACAATCCCTATCCTGCGAACAGGGTCCGAAAACATGCTTCTATTACACCCCCATCTCCTAAGAAAGTAACATGACTCGGACCAGCACGCTCGCATTATAAAGAAACGTTTATATATATATTCAACCAGCACGCTCACATCATAATGAAACGTTTATATATACTCAACCAGCATGCTCACATCATAAAGAAATATTTATATAATCTGTACTAGCACGCTCACATTATAAGAAAACATAATCGCAATAATTCCATTTTAACGGGCATCCTTTGTAAACACACATCATTCCACAATAATTCTCAGCAGTTTAACAATACAAATTCCACCATTATCACCGGCGAATATTCAACACTACACCAAACATACAGATTAACACAAACGAGAGCTACCTAGCACAATAGCGTATCAAAATCAGTATTAAACATCACAAAACAGCACAATGGAAACCAACTAATGCACATTAACACACGCACACGCCCCTTGTCTACTTACCCACAGCCACGCCCCTAAGTTTTGTGTCGATCTCACACCTAGGCACTAAAAACAGAAAAAAACAGTAAGTTACATATATACGATTCAGCCTCCGAAATCAATTCTAAGAGGGTTCAATGGGCTCGTTACTATAAATCGACTTTGTTTCGGTGTCGGTAACTTAGATCCAACTTAAAAATGTATCGGTAGCACGTAAGTGGGTGATCGCCAAACACAAAAAACTATGCTGTTTTGCATTTTTACAGCAGCAACAATGCACAGAAAACGCCCCAACAACCGCTGTTGTTGCCACAAGGGTATGGGTCTCTCAAACTAAGTTGCTATGATTGTTGGTTGATACCATAATATCGAGATATTTCCCAAAATGTAGAAAACTGACGCACCCAGTTTGAACCACCGTGAACAGAAACAAAAACGTCGCCGCGCCGCTGTGGAAGAAGAGAACTACCACAAACCGTCCCTAATCGAAGGTCATGCCGACGCGGGTTCACTGGATTCGACGCGAAACTCGTCGGGTCTTGATCTTGGAGTGTCGTATGTTGCTGGGGTACACCGGAGAAGGGAGAAGGTGTCGTGGGTGTTCAAAAATCTGTCGGTTCGAAGGAAAATGCCATTAGAGAACAGGCCGCGCTGCCGTGTGGGTGTTGTCGGGTTCGTGAGTGGCGTGTTGCAGGTGTCATCGCTACTGATTTGAGGAACGCCGCCACCGTACACCGTTGGTGTCGCTGGAGAAGGAAGGTAGGTTGGGGGGGCGGCTGCTACAAAAAGGAAGGGGAAAGATGAAGCTTAGGGTTTTTTTTTGTTTTTTTTCTTTTTATTAATTTTCTTTTCCTTTATTTTAAAACCAAACCAACCCACTAAAAGCCGAACATAAACAAGGCCAAAAGAAAAAAACTCATCCCAAGCTAAAGTTTAATTTAAAATTAAATGAAAATCTCCTAATTCGAGACTAACTAACCTGAGGGACTCAGGGCGTTACATAGGTTTTGTTAATAACTTTTACAACTTTAAAGGAAATGTTGAGCAGGAAGAGTTAATAATGTTACCCGTGTGAGTTGTTGAATTTTGGGGGCGTTACAGGATGGTTCTTAACTTACCTTTGGCAAAACTTTATCTTTAAGTGATGTTCTATATGTTCATTCACTACATAAGAACTTGGTGTGTCTGGGAACTTACTAAACAAGGCTGGCCTTAGGATTATGTTTGAGGCTGACAAGACTATCATCACCAAAAATAGTGACTTTGTTGGTAACAGTTATTTAACTGATAGTTTATTTGTTCTGAATACTGATTTTGTATCTAGTATGATGAATGAAACACGTTAGGCTTATATCGTTAAATTTATTGATGTGTGGCATGATAGATTAGGATATGTGAATGTTGTATCGTTTAAAAACCTGAAAGCTTTAAATTTTATTAATACTTTTAAATTACATGAAACTGAAAAATGCTTTGTTTGTATAAATGCAAAATTTTCTTAAAACAAAAATCATTTTAAACCTTTCACAGCTAGGTGTACTGAATTACTTGAATTAGTTCATTCTAATCTAGCTGATTTAAAATACATGACTAGCGGAGGTGGTAAAAAATCTTATATATCTTCTGTTGATAATTTTTCTACATATACGAAAATCTATCTCTTAAAACCAAAAGATGAAACAAGTTGTATATATTTTAAATACAAAGCTAAAATAGAAAACCAATTCGAAAAAAAGATAAAAAAAAAAGTGTTAATATATGATAGAGGTGGTGAATATAGTGATAAATCTCTTAATGAATTTTGTGAATTAAATGACATTATTGATGGAGTTACTGCTCCATATTCACATCAACAAAATGGTACAGTAGAATGTACGAATATAACTTTCAACAAAATGATGAATGTTATGCTGTTGAGTTCTGGTTTATCTGACAACATGTGGGGGGAAGTTGCGTGTTCTCTACTTGTTTTATTTTTAACAGGGTCCTCGCAAAAAATTGGATAAGACATCATACGAGCTTTGGAAAGGTTATTCACCTAACTTAAGCTACTTGAGAGTGTGAGGTTGCTTAGCAAAAGTGGAATATCCAGATGAAATGTCCAGAATTAAAGAAACCTACGGTTGGATTCAAGACTTTTGACTGTGTTTTTATTGGTTATGTTCATAATAGTTCTGCTTATAGATTTATGTATTTAAGTAATAATTCAATTTGTGAGTATAAAGATACTGTATTTTTTTACAATACAGTTCATATGATTAAGACTATTGGTGAGTCTAGTGGAACTTCAAAACTGGTATTCATATCTTTTCGCTTAGCTTCTGATGTTATGATAGATTCTAAACCTAGGAGAAGTAAGAGACAAAAGATTAGTAAAAGTTTGAGACCGGACTTCTTAACCACCTTTCTAGTTGAAAACTCATATATGATAGTTGATTATTTTGCTTGCATGTATATGATTGATGAAGATGTTAAAATAGTTATGAATCAAACATGATATTTGGTAGATTTACCTATAGGAAATAAACCTATTAGGTGTAAATGGATCTTTAAAAGAAAAATAAGACCGAATGGTTTGATCGAAAATTTAAAAGCTAGATTAGTGGCTATGGGATATAAACAAAAATATGATATATTGATTATTTCAATACATACTCTCCTGTAACTAAAATAACTACATCATATCTTTAATCATTTTTGCAGCTATTTGTGGCCTATTAACAAATCAAATAAATGTAAAAAACAGTTTTCTTTAATGGAAATTTAGACTAGAAGATTTATATGACACAACCTGAATGTTTTGTAGTTACTGGTCAATAGAATAAGGTATGAAAGCTTAAAGAATCTATTTATGGTCTTAAACAAACTCCCAAACAATGGGTATGAAAAATTTAATAGTACTTTAGTAAACAACGATTATAAATTGAACTCTATTGATACGTGTGTGTTTACGCAAAGTTATTTGGAGCTGATTGTGTGATTATATGCTTATATGTTCTACATGCTTTCTTTTTTTTTTTACAAATTTAGAGGTCATTATGATATCAAGTTACTTTTATCTTCACATTTTGAAATAAGAGATTTAGGAGAAGCTTATGTAATACTTGGTGTTAAGATAAGGAAATATGATAATGAGTTTTTCTTATTTCAATCACACTATATTAAGAAGATGTTAAAGAAATTTGATTGTTAAGATAATCTACTTGTAAGAACACATTATGATGCTAAAGGTCACAGTGTATCTGAATCTAAATATGCAAAAATTATAGGTAGTGTTATGTTTCTAATGAACTATACTAGCCTAATATTACATATGATGTGAGTAGATTGAGTAAAAATACTCCCAATTCTTGTAAAAACCATTGGATTGCATTTCCTTCCTTTATTAAGGTATCTTAGAGGTACAATAATCTATTAGTGTTTGCATTTTAACAAATTGCCTATTGTGGTGCAAATTGGGTAAACAAATAATGATGAGGTGAGTTCCATCAGCAGTTACATGTTTCTTTTAGGCAGAGGAGCTATTTAATATAAATCAACAAAGCATACCTATAGAATACGCTCCACCATGGAATTTGAGTTCATAGAACTTAAATGAGGAAGGCAAGCGGCTGAATGTCTGAGAAGTCTTCTTGGAGACAGTGTCATTGTGGGGGAATTGTTGGGTATTTTTCACATTGTGTGAAAAGCCCAACTTTAAGGCCCACATGGGCGATTAATATTTTAGGGTTATATATATATATATAAGGTGCAGCCGGTCAAAACATAATTCAGGAGACAGAGGGAAAGTCTATGCATGCAGATCGAGGAGAGAAAACATAAAAGAAAAATGAAAAGAAATTCAATTTCGTACAGTGACATTTTTTGCATGATCGGAGGTCGATCCGTGGTCCGATCGAGATGAAATTTTGACAGCTTGTTCATAACACGAGGGTCTTCAATCTGAACGGTGGAAATTTCTTTTGGAGCTGCCTACAGTCAGATACAGTGGGTAGTTGGTGCCACTTTCTAAGTGAGATCTTTCTAATTTTCTTCCCCAGTTTATTCCCTTTGTTTGCCGAGATTTATTGTCTCAAGATATTATTATTGTATGCCTCTAGTTGTTGCTAGGGAGAACTTGGTGTACCCATTATTGATTATAGTGGAGATTTTGAATTCGGTCCGTGGTTTTTTACTCCTCACATTGAGGGGGTTTTTCCACGTTAAAATTGCTTATGTATTGTGCTTGTTTGGATTATTATTTTTACTTGCTATTTCCTACTAGGTTCACACAAGAGGGGATAATTGGTCCATAAATTTAAGTGTTTATCCCAACAGGAATCTGTTCCAGTATCATTACATTTGACTCACAATCTGCCATAGGAATTGTCAGTAATAGTGTATACAATGACAAGAAAAGGCATATACATTTGAAACATGGATCTGTGAAACAATTGCTGAAAAGTGGAGAAGTGATCTCCTTGGAGTATAGAAGATCTGGGAGGAACTCAGCAGATTCTCTCACTAAAGGCCTAACAAGGAGGGTAATTAATGATTCTTCAGTATGTATGGCGTACTAAAACCCTAATGTTTTACATTTATGTTGTGATATGTATCGTGTGAATCCATATCCCTTTATTTTTTTGTGGTTTATGTATGGACTTGATGGATTACTTCAAAAGTCTTGAAAGTTCAGTTTTTTAGTGGTTTATGTATGATAGATTTGACGAAGCACTAAGGTGATGTGAATGTGAAGTCGCCTTCTCTTTCTAGAGCTTTCACGATGACCTGAAGTTTTATGTGCAAGACCATTAATAGCACTTGGTTTATATTACAAAACAAGGGATTAAAATGTGTTGTAGGGGTCTCAACCGTAATTACTGGAAGTTCAAGAGCTAACTCAATTTTATTACTTAGGTTGTTGCCTTACTTCAAAATGCATTAATCAAATCGAAAGATATTAATGCTTAAATTTATTTTCTTTCCTTTGTTGAAAATTTTTTTATTTTTACTATTTGTCATTCATGGTAGACTGTTGGGAATGACAAAGCAAAAATATTCTTTACTTGTCCCATATAGGTAGTTTTTGAATTTGGAAGAGAGTTTATATTGGAAAGCCTTTTATGTTTGGGGTAAGAAAAATATTATCATTATTTTTTTTTTTTGAAAATCGGGAAAATGAAAAGATTTTAAATTAATGAAATTAATAATGTTTAAATGTTTTTTTAATTAATTTGAGTGATTCTTAAATATTTTCCCTTCTTCTTGAGTTACTTTTCTTCTCCAAAACTAGATATAGATATGAAATTTGAAAAACATACAGAATAGAATACTTCTTCCTCCTTTAATCTTCTTCTTAGCAAGTTCTTGATTCCAATTTGCTTTGAGGATTGCACAATCAAGTTTGGGTTTTGTGTTACTAACCTCGGGAGCAATCGGCGTACATATGTTTTAGTACCAAAGTCGTGCCGAAATTGCTAATTTCAAGGCAACGGTTCTTCCACGACACAATAATCATTATCTTTTCTTCTAATTCTACTTCTGTTCAATAATGACAACACTCAGCTAAGGTCTATAAAACAGGAAGAAGGAAGAAAGAAGAAAGAAGAGATAAGATAGAAAAAAATGTATATCAACTTACATGGTCCAATCATCAAAAATTAATATAATTCATCAAGTTAGCAAGCTCGATCAACAAGTAACTGTCACGTCGTCTTTTCATTAGTCAAACTAATAGTTAAATGAGCCTAAGGAACTATCTAAAACCATTTTCTATATCTCAGACTAAAGTGTTTTTGAAAAATTAAAAAAAAAAATCTGAAACACAAATAGATGACACCAAACTAAAATTTTAAGGAAGAAAAGTATATTTTGCCCGGTAAAATTAAAAAATATACCCAAATGGCTGCCAAGTACTTCTAGTCCTAAATCATACGTGGGTCCATTAAACTTCAATATTATATGTTGATGCAATTTTTGGCAACTCGGGTCGAGTCAAGCGAACCAAGTAACCCGGGGAATTAACCGTCGAACTTTTGGATAAGGATTTGATTTGGAAATTTGGAGAAGCTTGGATCTGCAATAAGAGAGAAAATAAGAGAATAAACACCGTTGTGGTGTCGGCCGACCACACTCCGATGCTTAAGTCAGTTGATGATCTTTAAGCGTGGAAGAGAGGAAATGAGCAAATCTCGAGTGAATTGCTTGAAATAGAATGACATACCTCATTTCTATTTATAGGTTTTGATGGCAGTATGAACAGGTGTTGGAAAAGTCAAAGAGGTTTTGTCAAAGTCAACTGACGCTCTATAACTGGCTCTATAATGAGACCAATAGATGTGCAAAGAGAGTCGGTGGGTGCTTTGTGTCCAATATCCGCACAATGGAGGTGGCTTTGTTGGCGGTGGTCAAAGAAAGTGGTTGAAAAAAGGGGGTGCGACCTAATAGGCCGCACAAAAACAGGGCCCGCTGCCACAACCTTTTCAAGGACCTTACCAAGCACCGGCTCTATCGGAAGAGATTGATAGGATTGGGAGACGTATTCAGGAGAGGGTGCAAAGGTGGATTCTTCCTGGTTCATCCTCTACTAGTGACCCTGATCAGGACGTTTGTCATGTTTTACATGAGATACACAAGGTGAGCTTGCTTTTCTCGCCTTCTTCTTTTTCCTTTTTTTATTTTTTGTGTTTTCCTCTATTTTACTACTTGTTTGTCCTTCAGTCTTGCGCACTGGTTGGTTCGTCGGTTTATCGTATGGGAACCGAGCTATCTTATTTGCAGCAGCAGAAGATTGGGGTGACACAACTTTGGAAGAATCTCGAGAACTTACGCATCAACTTGGTCGACAGAAGGCTGAGCTCGAGATAACGCTTGGTCAGATACAACCTGGACATGACCGTGTGATGGCAGAGATTGAGGCTATGAGGGAGGATCTGACTAGACATCAGGCAGAGTCAGATCAGGCTAAGCCTGAGCTTGCAAAATTCATGGTAGAGCTCGAGGCTTTACGTAATGATTGGCGAGACCCTAGCAAACTGGAGGTCGTGATGCGAGAGGCAGGTGCCCTTGTGGCTATGTACAATGAGGCTATGAAGTTGGGCATATCGTGGGTAACTAATATGGTCGGTGAAAGATATCCCGAGGTAGACCTAAGATTTCTTTCTTTAGCTCTAGAGGCAGAGTTGGCTCGACCAGAAGAGTCTAGTCATCCTTATGTTGCGATGGTCGAGGCAGGTGACGTGGCGGCATCCACCGCGGGTCCTACCAGTTCTTCAGAGGTCGCTCGTCTGAATGACCTTGCCTTTCAGTTGGATGATACTATGGATACAAAGGGTGAGACTCGGGATGATGCTTCAAAGAGGGATGAGGTGTAGGGGTAGTTTAGCATTCTTTTTGTTGTTTATTTGGTTTTTGTATATGTTATTGTAAAGACATGCTTCATGAGACATCTGTTGGCTTAACCAAGTACTTTTATTTATTTACAATCGCACATTTCAAGTTACGGATAATACTTCTTAAGATGTTCTACATTCCATGGATGTTTTAACTGTTTTCCTTTAAGATTTTCCAAGTAGTACGTATTTACAATCGCATATTTCAAGCTACGGATAATACTTATGAAGATGTTCTACATTCCATGGATGCTTTAACTGTTTCCCTTTAAGATTTTCCAAGTAGTACGTACCAAGTCGGGCAATTCAAGTGATACAATAAGGACCTTCCCATGTAGGGCTGAGTACTCCGTCGGTACTGTTCTTTGTTCCTTGTGCTACTTTACGTAGTACTAGATCAGCTTCTTGGAAAGCTCGCGGTCGAACATTGGTGTTGTAGTATCGTGAGATGTGTTGCTTTTGGGCGATGATTCGTTGATGAGAGACTTCTCGGATTTCATCCAGAAGATCTAGATGCACTTTGAGTTTCTCATCATTGGCGATGGGATCGTATTCTTTTATTCTTAGAGAAGGCAGTCCTATTTCCACAGGGATGACTGCTTCAACACCAAAAGCCAAAGAGAGAGGAGTTTCTCCAATAGCTGTTTTGGCAGTAGTCCGGTAGGCCCATAATATGTTAGATAATTCTTAGGCCCATCTCTCTTTTAAGGATTCTAGACGAGTCTTCAGGTGATGTTTAATAATTTTGTTCACTGCCTCGACTTGTCCATTGGATTGTGGGTGTGTCGGGGAGGAGTAAAAATGCGGATGTTGAGTTGCTTGCATAAATCCTTAAAGTTGGCGTTATCAAATTGCTTGCCGTTATCAGAGATGATAGTGTAGGGAACGCCAAACCGACACACGATGTTTTGCCACACGAATTTGGTGATCTTCTTTTCCAAAATTGTGGCTAATGCCTCGGCTTCCGCCCATTTAGTGAAGTAATATATGGCCACCACAGTGTATTTAGTCTGACCTTTCTCGGTTGGCAATGGTCCTATGAGATCTATTTCCCATTGCGCGAAAGGCCACGGGCTAACCATGGCAAACAGAGGCTCTGATAGCATCCTTGGGATCATTGCATAGCGCTGGTACCGGTCACACACTCGAGTGTAAACTTGGGTGTCTCGTCGTAGTGTCAGTCAATAATATCCTTGTCGAAGAATCTTATGGGCTAGAGATCGTGCCCCTAAATGATTACAGCAAATTCCTTCATGAATTTCCCGCATCACATATTCAGCTTCCTCTTGATCCAGACACTTTACCAGTGGTTGTGAATATCCTCATTTGTACAATACATCATGGATCATGGTGTATTGGGCTGCTTGTCACTATAATCGACGGGCCTCGATCATGTTGGTAGGTAACTCACCTGTATTTATGGTACTTAATGATCGGACACATCCATTAACCATGGCCTAGGACATTCATAGTGTAGACATTGAGGGTCACTACAAGAAAAATGAGTTTCAGAGACACGTAATAAATGTCCCTGAATACTCAAATTTGTCGCTAAAGATTTCAGCAACGAGACCATATTCTTCGCTAAGAACGTCGCAGATTATTCGACGTTTAAAGTTTCAGCGACACTGCATATTTGTCGCTAAAACTAATATTCAGCGACAACCGTTGGTGTCGCTGAAAACAGTTTTCAGCGACATCTAATATGTAATGTCACTGAAAATTGTATATAGCGACATTTAACGATATCACTGATACACATTTTCAGCGACATATGCCACTGTCGCATAAATTATGTTTCAGTGACATCCTTAAATGTCGCTATATACAATTTTCAGTGACAAAATTGTCTTGTCACTGAAATTTTATTTAGCGACATCTTTTTATGTCGCTAAAAACCAGTTCCAGAATAGGCAATATCCTGATTTCGTCCCAATTTCACCTTCAATTTTGCTCAATTTATGTGCTTTAAAACGACACATATATAAAACGTCGTTGAAAAGTATTATTAATATTAAAAAATACGTAAGGTAGATTCTCCAAATGGGTAACATCCTCTTATAACAAAAAAGTACTTTCTAGCTACAAATAAGAATTTGTCTTCTAAGTATATTTGATTCAATTACATATAACAAAATAAAACATGTTGTTTTGTACACGAAGTTCTTCTTCTTAATGATCCAGCACAACTGCTTTTGATGACATAGTATATCCTGTAAAAAATTAACAACACAACTTATTTAACATGAAAATATAATCAAAAGAGTTTTTTGACCTACTAAACCGACATATATATATATATATATATATCCACACCAATTTACTAAATAATGAAAAACGTAGTGAACAACACTAAACCAATCAACAAAAAGTAATCTATTAGAACTCCAAAATCATAGCTTATAATCCAAACAACTATTAAATCATTTCTAAAATAAACAAAATTGCAACACTACAAGAGAAATAGTCACGACATCAAAACCAATATAGATCTAGTCATGTTATATTAACGCTATAAACAACCCAAAATGCTCATAACTTCATAAAATACTAATAAACTCATTTCTTATACTATACAACACAAGTGATGACCACCATAACTGCAAGATCACGACATTTCAACTACATTAAAACTAATATTTATAAGTATATGCATCAAAACGATCGTTGTTATGCTTCTATTAACATCATAAACAACTCAAATGCTCCTAATACTTGAATTTACTAACAAACCTATATTAAACATAATATAAGCTATGACTACCATAACTGCAGGATAGCTGCAACACTTAGCTACGTCAAAACCAGTATTTCATAAGTACATGCATCAAGTATGTAGCTACACTTCTATTAACATCATGAACAACTCAAATGCTCCTAACATGTGAATATACTAACACATTCATATCGACATAACATAAGTCTCTACTACCATAACTGCATGATAGTCACAACACTTCAAAGCACTTCTATTAACATCATGAACAACTCAAATGCTTCTAACATGTAAATATAATAACAAATTCGTATCAATATAACATAAGTCTTGACTACCATAACTGTAGGATAGTTAAAGCACATCAAGTCCAATATCTATTATAAAGTATCATCTACTTAATACTCATCTACTATGGACAATATGTATGAGTACCTTTTTAAGCATCATTCGACGGTTGAGAATTGGCTCGTTGTGACGATCCTTCTCCAGCATTACTTAGCCTGTTTACAGTTTCTTGCAACTGATTCAAGCAAGCTTTGTTGTGTCTGTACAACGGATTGTAATTGAGTGATTTGATTTCTTAACTCTCTATTTCTTTGAGAACTTCGTTCATTCTGAGTCGTCGCCGTCGGTGGTCCCCATCCAAGTGCACCTCGTCTGCCTAGTACTTGAACACTGATTTGTCGAGCTGAAGAAGGTTTTGCACCTTCTTCCACTGGTGCATTTTTTAGTTCAACCATTTGTTCCTACAATATCCATAAATAATATTAGTAGATGTTAAATAATACAAAAAACAAAAAAGTAGTTTTACCGGTCTTTTTTGTACTAGACCTGTCTTTCCTATACTAGACTGTGGTACAAATGTGACAGGATAGTCCTACCAACGTTGGTTTGATAAGCGGTTGCCAATTGAGATAAAGCATCCGCATTTCTGTTTTCTGATCGTGGAATCTGCTGAATCTCCCATTTTGAAATTCGGCTAATAGTTGCTGCAATTGCTTTTTGTAGGCATTTAGCCTTTCCCCTTTTAGCCAATATTCTCCACTAACCTGGTTAACGACCAACATGGAATCACTATGGACAACCAGATGTTTGGCACCTTGTCCTCGTGCTACTTGGAGTCCGACAATTAAGGCTTCGTACTCAACTTCATTGTTGGAAGTTTTAAACCCAAATCATAAAGCAATTTCCATGCGTTCCTTGGCAGGTGATAGGAGTACTACTTCTGCTCCACAACCTTGGCCATTTGAGGATCTGTCTACATAGATTGTCCATAGCTCTGGATCTACTAAGTGACTGTTATGGGTGCCAAGGGGGATATCTTCACTTTGTGGTGCTAAGCCAGGAGTTAAGTCAGCGATAAAGTCGGCGATTGCCTGCCCTGTAACAGCTGTTTGAGGCTTATATCGTATGTCATATTCTCCCAGTTCCACGGCCCATTTTATTAATCGTCCCGAAGTTTCAGGCTTCTAAAGGCCGTGCTTCAGCGGAAGGTCTGTAAGCACGTGGATGGTGTGGACTTGGAAATAAGGCCTCAGTCGTCTGGCCGCCACTATTAAGGCCAATGCCATTTTTTCAATGGACGGGTAGCGGGTCTCAGCATCGGCTAGTGCCTTGCTGGTATAATACATAGGTACCTTGTGTCCATTTTCTTCCTTAACTAAGGCCGAACTCACTGCTGTTTCTGAGACAACGATGTATAGAAATAACTCATCTCCCGATGAAGGTTTTGCCAACAAGGGTACCTGACTAAGGTATTCTTTAAGTTGTAAGAATGCTTGCTCACGTTGGTCGGTTCATTCAAACTGACCACTTCTCCTAAGAATCTTGAAAAATGGCAAACATTTATTGGTGGCTCAAGATATGATCGATTTAACGTCGTGATTCTTCTGTTAAAGCTTTGAACTTGCCATAAAGTCTTTGGGTGATGTCATCTCCATAACTGCTCGAATTTTGTCTGGATTGGCTTGATCACATTTCGATGAACCAGATATCCTAAAAATTTACAGGAAGATGCCCCAAAAGTGCATTTGTTGGGGTTTAGCTTCATATGATATTTTCGCACGATGTTGAAAGCTTCTGCTAGGTCATTCTCATGCTGGGTTGAGAGTCGACTTCTGACCAGCATGTCATCCACATAGACTTCCATATTCCTACCAATTAAAGGTGCAAACATCTTATTTACTAACCTTTGATAGGTTGCTCCAGCGTTTTTTAGGCCGAAGGGCATGACCTAGTAACAGTAGAGTCCTCGTTCTGTTACGAAAGATGTCTTTTCCTGGTCAGGCTCGTACATTCATAATTGATTGTATCCAGAATATGCGTCCATGAAACTTAACATTTCGTTACCGGCCCTGGCGTCCACCAATTGGTCTATTCGTGGTAAGGGAAAACTATCCTTTATGCAGACTTTGTTGAGATCCGTGAAGTCGACACACATTTGTCATTTCCCATTAGGTTTCTTTACCATGACCACGTTGGACAGCCACTGTGGATAATTCACTTCGCGTATAAATCCTGCTTTAAGGAGTTCCGTCACTTCCGCGGAGATAGCTTGGTTTCGCTCAGCGTTGAACGGTCTCTGCTTCTGGATCACAGGTTTGGCATCTGGGTTCACATTAAGTCCGTGAACTATCCTGGGGATCAATTCCAAGCATGTCGCCATGTGACCAAGTAAATACATCAGCGTTATATCTAAAAAATGCTATTAATTTCTCTCTGGGTTCTGATCTCATTTGTGTACTAATCCTAACTCATTGTTCTTCGGAAAGTAGGGTTACAGTTTCTATTGCCTCTGCTGGCTCTCCACGAGTGTTGTTGGGATTCTTTGGCTGATCTGGCAATGTATCCTTATATCGATTGAGTGGAGCAAGTGTTGGGATATCAAAAAGTTTTCTTTCTTGTTCAGTATTGACGCTTCATTTCAGTGGTTTAAAGTTTGATATGACGGGTTCAGGGCGTAGGGCCATATAGTAACATTCACGAGCAATGCGTTGCTCTCCTCACACGTTCCCTACTCCCCATGGGGTTGGAAATTTAATAACTTGATGTAAACTGGAAGGTACAGCCCCCAAACTATGTATAGTGGGTCGTCCCAAGATAGCATTATATACCGAATCTAAATCGACGACCAAAAGGCATACTAACCTATTAAGGATGCACGGGCTTTCTCCAAATGAGACAGGTAATTCGTTGCTTCACATTGGGTGAACTCGCTCCCCATCAAATCCCACTAGGGGAGTGTTGCACGTTTTTAATCTTTCTCGACCGATTCTCATAGCATCAAATGTTCGTAATGCTAGGACATCAGCTAAGCTACCTCCGTCCATCAATATGCAATGTACTTGGATATTGGCGAGGAGAAGCACGATTACTAGTGCATCGTTGTGTGGTTGGTGTAGACTTTGTTCATCGGAACGATTGAAGCATATGGTGAATTCAGAAGGCCTCGATGTGGATGTGTAGACGATGTGGTCATAAGGCTCATGTCGTGCTTGTCTGGCCCAAGCTTTTCTTTTTCTACTAGATTCTCCCCCAGCTGGTCCGCCAAATATCGTCTGGATCTCACGCAGATCAGGCTGCCTGTTTGCTGGCAGTCCATCATGCGAAGGAGGGCGATTACCTCTTCCTCTTCTATCTACGAACTCTTGAAGATACCCTTGTTGCATTAGGGTCTCGATTTTTCTTTCAAACAAACACATTCAGCAATGTTGTGTACAGCTTCTTTATGGAATAAACAGTAGCGGCTTTGATCTCAGGGAAAATTTCCCTGTTGTCTTTTAGCGGGCCACCTAAGGAGATTCTTATCCTTGATTTCCATTAAGATATGCTCTACTGGTACAGTTGTTGTGGTATATCTTCGAATATTTTTCAAGAACTATCGATCTTTAGGCTGGTTGTTAGCTTTTGCTCTTTTTTTAGGATTTTGCCTAAAGGTCCACCTTTCCTTTTTTGACTTGGGGCTTCAGGCAGTATTTCCCGGATTCTCTCGAGCATTGAGTAGTTCTCCAACATGCATATGTTTTTTAGCTCGAGCGATATAATCATCGAAGGTGGTTGGAGTTTTCTTACCTAAGGACCAAAGAAACTTCTCATCTTGTAGTCCAGTCATGATAGCAGTCAAGGCAGTTCCGTCAGTGCCTCCTTTAACTTTGAAGGCTTCATTATTAAAGCGAACGATATATTCGCATAGGCTTTCGTTCGCTTTTTGTCGGAGCGTCAGTAAGTAGGTAGCTGGTCTCTTCTGCTCAAGTCCCTCTACAAACTGTATCAGAAAAGCACGAGTTAACTCCTGAAAGGAAGTTATCGACTGCCTTTTAAGTTGTCGATACCAAGTACTGGCTGGACTGATAAGAGTTAACGAAAATGCCCTGCATTATATCTCGTCACGAGCCCCCCGAAGATCCATTCAGGCTCTAAAGGTGTCAATGTGGTCCAATGGATCTTTGGTACCATCATATTGCTTCATGGTTGGCCATTTGAACTTTGGCGGTATTGCTATTGTCATGACATTGTCTGCGAATGGGGTGCCTGACCCATCGCGTGGTTCTTCTTCATTTGGTACCTTAAAAGGGGGAACTGGTGCAAATTCCTGGGTGTCTTTTTGTTTTTAACAGATCCAAAATTTGGGCCATATCTCCCTTCAGTCCCTGCACATCTCGGTTAATTTGGGTGTACTTACTTCGACTTCGCCGAGGCACCTCGGTGTCGTCTACGAACTGGGTAGTCACCGTAATGTTCTCTTGTGCCTTCCTGGTACCCTGAACCGAACGTCAAAAAGTTTGCTGGGATGCTATATGCCTCGGGCTATGATGTTCCATTCGTTCGGAATCCCTAGTTTCCTCCAGAATAATATGAGCATCATTCGGGTCCATGGTGTGATAATTCGTTTTTGGGAGTTTTGGACAGTCGTCCCCACAGACGGCGCCAACTACTGTTAGTGCAATTTTTGGCAACTCGGGTAGGATCGAGCGAACCAAGTAACCCGGGGAATTGACCGTCAAACTGTTGGATAAGGATTTGATTTGGAAATTTGGAGGAGCTTGGATTTGTAATAAGAGAGAAAATAAGAGAATAAACACCGGTGTGGTGTCAGCCTACCACAGTCCGATGCTTAAGTCAGTTGATGAGCTTTAAACGTGGAAGAGAGAAAATGAGCAAATCTCGAGTGAATTGCTTGAAATAGAATGATATATCTCCCTTCTATTTATAGGTTTTGATGGCAGTGTGAACAGGTGTTGGAAAAGTCAAAGAGGTTTTGTCAAAGTCAACTGCCACTCTATAATTGGCTCTATAATGAGACCAATAGATGCGCAAAGAGAGTCGGTGGGTGCTTTGCGTCCAATATCCACGCTATAGTGGCGGCTTTGTTGGCGGTGGTCAAAGAAAGTGGTTGAAAAAAAGGGGTGCGACCTAATAGGCCGCACAAAATCGGCGATCACTGCCACAAGGCGGTGGGCCCGCTCAACTTTCCCCGTCCCAGCCTTTTATTGTGCGGCTAGGAGGGGGTGCCGAAAAATGCATGACAATGCCATGCATTGTGCATTGCATTGTGCATTGGACAGACTTTTTTTAATGGGTTGGGTTCTCTTGGGCCCAATTCCTTTCTCACTTTATGAGCTGCCAACTCTCTTTTAATTCCTCCAACGTTATATTTTATATTTTACTGGTCTTTATATTTTGAAATATTTTGTTTTTCTATCGTTAATTATTTGTGTTGATGTTGAATTATGGGTAGATGTCATGTAGGAGCCACACGAAAGTACATCTTCGTCTCCTAGCTCAAGCTGAACGTGCACATAGAAATCTAGCACTGGTATGGTGCTCTGCCAATTAAACTTCGATGCCTCAATTAGTACTTAAGATAGGACAAACCAGAATAGAGCATATAGCTAGAGCAATTGCAAGAATCTCATTGAGAGTCTGTTTAGGTGTGTGTAAAGAATTCGCGTAAAGGTTCGCGTAGATATTCTTACCTAAGAGATTTTGCTTTACTTCTTTTAAGAATAGAGTGTTCTTTATACATAGACGGAGGGGGAGGGAGAGCGAGGTTCACGGGGTGAGCACTCTTTTAAATCTCATAGTTTCGTTATGTGTATTGATTTTATTTTTCATCAGACTTGTACTATCATAAAATGTTAACATTTAACAATGATGTGATGTCTCATATATATATATATATATATATATATATATATTATTTTTGTTTTGCCAAATGTTGTCAAATATATTTAATTAATTGGGTTGAAAATATCTCATGTATTATTATTATTGTTATGGGCGAGAAAATCCCAATTTTCAAGAAGATATCTTGATGGTCTTAAAGATATCCTATATTCAAAATGAGAAGATATCCTGATTGCCTCAAGATTTCTGCGGCCAAAACCATAATACCCTACACTTTATACTCAACTACTCCTATTCCGACTTAAGCATCGGAACCTGTGTGGCAAGAGCTACACCGGTCTTTAGTGTTATTCTGTTTTGTAGGTCTCATCGATCCCTTTTATTCTAAAAGATTGGTGCGAATTTGGCGGAATCTCAGGAGGTCAAATTTCTGCATCAACAATTATTTTTTTCAATCAAACCCGTATAAGATAATGTCAAAATATAATTTATTGATTGATTAGTTGAAATTATCCTATAATTCAGATTGGTGCATACCTTCTTCCCCTTTTTATTTTTATAAAAGAACTTTCATTTAAGAAGAGAAAGTTACACGGGCGCAAGTGAAGAACTACTTTTCCTTTCCAAACTAAGGAGAAGCCAGATAGGAAAGTTATAAATCCACGAGGAAGAAATACAACTATGGAGACTATGAGCAACTAAGAGATCAGCCGAGCGGTTCTCTTCTCAACGAACATGCATGAACTTATAATCAGCTAATAGAGAAAGTAGAGCTCGGATGTCATGAATCAAGACTCGTTCAGCGCTGAGGGTTTCCAAATCTCCACGGAAGAGGGAAATTGGCGATAGGGAGTTCGATTCCATTGTGAGATGTGCAACAATTAACTTGACCAAAATGACATATTACTACGGAAAATAATGAACCCATTAAAAATATTATTAATAAGGTTCACACATAGGGGTGAGCAAGGGTGGCCGAAAAACCGAGTCGACCGACCAAAACCGACCAAACCGACGTCGATCGGTCAGTTTTCATCCATTGTCGGTCGACGGTCGATTCTGATTTTAGAACTGACATATGGGTCGGTTGGAAGCTGCAGAATCTCAAAAACCGATCGACCAACCGAAGTTTTAAACACCTCGAAGTTTTTTTTATTTTTTAGTAATTATAATATTATTTTATTTTAATATTTTAATATTATATTATTTTAGTATTATACTTGAAGGAGCCTTAAAATTAAAACACCCACATTCAGTTCTTCTTCTTGCGCCACCCACCCCTCCTTGATCTTCATGTTCTTGCGCCGCCCACCCCTTCCTTCATCTTCGTCTTCCTTCAAAGTCTATTATGTCTATTCATCCAAATAAATTTATAATTTTAGGTTAAAACTAATTGTTAATAGCGATTTAGTACTTGAACTTTTATTTGTGACAATTTAGTCTCTGTACTTTCAAATTTGTATTAATTTGATCTCTGAATTTTTGTATTTATCAATTTATTCTTGTAATTTAAAATTTATCAATTTAGACCCTAGTGTGATAACCGTTGTGAGGATTGAATAGAGTTTCTTCTATATATCTAGATGGATAAAATGATGAGGGACAAAATGTGTTTATAACTTACAACTCTTAAATTGTTACATAATAAAAATCGACACTTCATTGATGAGATTGCCTGTAGGGACTAAGTTGTTGCAGGTTTAAAACTACAAGGAGAAAATTGTTCCATATTAAAGTTTAAAGCGGGGCCGCCACCCCATAGCATGTTGCCACCGCTTTCCAATGCCTCCTTCCTTGCCGCCAATGGAGAGTAAGCAAGCAACCTCTTGATAATAATGGAATTGTGGTTGTTGACTAGGTTTGAGACGTGTGGAAAAAGGGGAAACTAATTGAGGCTGCTGATTGGACAGTTGATGGGGAAGTTTGGAGGGCCTCCCTTTTTTTTTTAAGACTTTTTGTTGCGCCCCTATCTCTAAAGGGCGAGGGTGGCGGCCGTTCTTCTTGAGTCAAAGTGCTTCCTATCCTAACCTTTTGGGGTTCGTCTCCTGTCCCTAAATGAATGGGTTGGGTTTCTTCCATGTCGGGGGTCCTGAAGGGATATGAATCCCGGAGTGGAAGCAGACCATCGTTCATGATTTTTGGGAAACAAAATCAAAACGTTCATGAATGAAAGTACAGGGGAAAACTAGTTTTTCCTTACCTTTGAAGAACTCTTCTTCGATGATTCAATCTCCCGAACAACACCAAACGGTCTTCCATGCTATCCTTTGGGTACCGGAATCGGGCTTGTGGGAGCAATTTGTTTGGAAAAAGAGGGAGTTGAGATGCACCGTGAAATTGAGAGAGATGCTGGAAATTCTCTATTTTTCTTCGTGTTGCAGCACAGTACTGCAACAAAACAGAAGAAATAAAATGATGTGGGGTAACTCCCCACGTCTTCTGATGTGGGGTAACTCCCCACGTCAAATTAAGCTCCCACCCCCTGCAATTTTGCAGGGGAGTTTAATATTAATAATTAATATATAATTAATTAATTAATTAATTAATCATATTAATTAATTATTAATCTAATTAATAATTAATTAACATATATATATATATCAAATAATTAACACTTAATTATTTATCACATAAATAGAATCATATTCTATAGCATTTCTCTTGTATAACCTATAGTTCTAATGTACATCTTATGCACATTATTTTTAACCTATAGTTTTAATATGAATCTTATTCATATTAATTTTATTTGAATCTCATTCAAATAATTTCTCTCATGATATATAGTTTTAATTTAGAATTAACTAAATATTATAATGTATCAATA
>NW_019104514.1:932652-960317 GCF_001995035.1 Momordica charantia
CAGGAGTCCATAACTCACTCAGGATTGAGAATGAGTTGTTTGGTCATCCTATGAAATAACAATCTGTTAGTCAACGGCGTTACATCTAAAGATTGTCTATTTCGCAGTCCGGTTTTATACAAACTCATTGTACAGGATACCCCCACTCGCATGTCTCCACACGAACGACCTGGATCGAGTCGTCTGTAACATTTACAAAGTGGGTCGTATCCATAGTGTTGCCAAAATAAGATACCCAGCCTTATCCATATACTATAGACCCTTTAGGTTATTCACAAGACATTATCCACTTGTATATCAGAGGTATATCAAATATATACCTCGTATATCAGGGGTATATCAAATATATACCCAATATATCAAATATATACCAAGTATATATACTGTCCCAGTTACATTAAAATAACCTTGGATGTTTAGTTTATTGGATTTTTGGACAATGCAATGCTATAAATTCAATAACAAATTTATTGAATATACATTCGTTTTTACATAAATACAAACTACAAGTTTAGGGCAACACACCCAACAAACCCCTCCCCTGGTCATCACCTAATTGTGGAAGAGGGGAGGTGAGTTGAGTATCAACTCTCTCTCTCGTGCCTTTCTTCAGAGATGTGTATAAGAGACAGCCCCTGGTCTTCACCTAATTGTGGAAGAGGGGAGGTGAGTTGAGTATCAACTCTCTCTCTCGTGCCTTTCTTCAGAGATGTGTATAAGAGACAGCCCCTGGTCTTCACCTAATTGTGGAAGAGGGGAGGTGAGTTGAGTATCAACTCCTGGGCTTTCTCCCTTCTCGATTAGACGAAGCGACTTTCGTGCATCTCAATCCCTTGCTTTGTGTCTGGAGAGGTAGATAGATAGGACTACTAATTGTTCGATCAGTGCCCTAACCGGAATAGAGCTAGGTTGTATATATTCGAATTATGAGAAGGGGTCATCTGAGCCTATTTAAATAGAGCAAGGGGTCACTCTTTCGATGTCATGCCATTGTGGTGATATGGGAACCACTGAATGGGGAAACTAAAATAATGAATGTTTCAAAAAAAAATAATTAAAAAATTGTTACATAACAAAAATTTAAGAATTAAATCATTTCCTCGGTAAAAGCCTAGAGAACAAAAGTATTTTTTAAAATTTGAATACTAACTTTTTTTTTTCTCTTTTACTAAATTTTTAGAATCCATCTTGCTTAGCACTAAATTTTTAGAATCCTATTTTATTTTCTCTCTCCTTTGCTAAATGGAGATAGAACATACGAGTGGGTGGAAAATGAAAAACAAATAAAATTAATAATAATAAAAGAAAAAAGAAAAAAAATGTAATACCGCTTTTTATCAGATATATTCTCAGCCGTCAGATGATGCAATCCAACGATTCAGATCACCCAATCGAATCCCTAAGTGGGTCCCGCGACCCATGCAACACAAAATTCTGTTCCCTTCTCTCATTAGGTAATCGTGGTCCCCACCCAGCCTAAGGTTCTCGTGTCGTCCACTAAATCCAGCCCTCCACCGTCCGCGGATCACAGCCGTCCGTTCAACACATGAAGGACTCATGCAATTCAGATCTAACGGCCACAATCGACAAATCCACAGGGTCCTACAAGACGTCATTGTACGCCCAAACAATCCTCAAATTTTATATATATTTATTTTTAAATAGTCAAAGTCAGTTGTTGTACGTTCAATACACGTTACAAATAGTATGGAGTTAATTTCATTTCACCTCACAGAAATAAAATAATGATCTCGCTAAGTCAAGTATACCTAAATTGGTTAAACCGATAAAAAAAAAGTCTCGAGTTTGAAATTATACATTCAAGTGTACTAAAAAAAGAAAATTTTCTAGTCAACCAATGTATTTTTTTTCTAGGTGATAACTATTTTTATTTTTTATTTTAAAAAACTATACTTGATTCTTTTACCATTTATTTGACTTATATAAATTTAAGTCGAATTTTTAAATAGATCAATTAAAAAAAACTATTCTTTTAGCTCATTTGACAATCATTTGATTATTAAAAATTTGAAATTTAAAAAAATAGCTCGAATGTTTCCTTAAGAAAGGTGAAAAACAGTAAGCGTCGAAAGATCGCAGTCTGCAACCTGTAACTGTGGAGGTGGGGATCGAACTCACACTCCCTTACTTTTTTTTCTTTTTTGAATATTAAGAATCCCACAATGAAAAGAAAATAGACTTTACAACGATTTATAATAAACATGGACTACTCAAATATTAATATATTATCAGAGCCCAAAATGTTCAATAGAGCAACCGATCCAAAAATGGGATTCGACCAATATCGAAGAGCCACGGTCTTGAGTGTACATGTTGAGGATCTCAATTACAGCTGAACTATGTTTTTGCTTTTGGCTCTCACATGTTGTACTTATTATTAAAAAAAAAAAAACCTTTATTAAAATGCAAGGAATAAGAAAGTATGTATTCTAAATTTATGTTGTTTAGAAAAAGAAAAGCAAATAAGAAACGTAGAGTTGACGAAGGAAAGGAAGTGAATAAAGGGGTAGTGATGTGGGCGTACCTTTTTTACTCTCTCTGCTCTGCCTTTAAACACAGCTCTGCGCTTCCACTTCCCACTCTCTTAATTTTCCCCAAAAACAAAAACCAATCTCTTCATCACCATGCACCTTCTCCCCACTCACCACTTCGTTCCCACTTCCAATCTCATTAACATTTCGTCACATTCCATTTCCCAATCCAACCAAATCGCATCCCTCCTCCGCGATTTCGACACCATTCGAGACTGCTCTGTTTCTCTCTCCAATCTCCTCTGTTTCGCTGAACGATCGGACCACAACGCGGGAACAGACGGCCTCGTGCCGGTTCTTGTTGGCGTTCTTGGAGCAGGGGATTGTTTGAATCTCGTGGTTAGGGTTTTGGATTTGATTCGGGCCGAGATTGGGGATCGGGAGGAGTTGGTGGATTTGATTTTGAAGAGAAATCGCAATTGCTTGAACTCTCTGACTTTGGTTCTGCGGCGAGGAACTGCTGAATCGCGGAGCGCAGCTGCGAGGCTTCTCGAGTTCGTCGCCATTAACGCCGAATCGAAGCTCGCGATCGCGGAAAACGAGGGGATTGTACTCGAATTGATAGGGCTAATCGGTGCGGATGAAGATCCGAGGGTGATCGAATCGGCGCTGTCGTGTTTGATTTCGATTTCAATGGTGAAACATGTGAAGATCAAACTGGTTCGCCTCGGGGCGATAAGATCGCTGACGAAACTGCTGCTGCTGCGGCGGCGGAGCTCGAGCGTCGGCGTGACGGAGAAGGTTCTGAAGCTGCTGGCGGCGGCGGCGGCGGTGGAGGAAGGGCGGTCGGAGATGTGCGAGAACGGAGGGGAATGCGTCGGCGGGATTGTGAGGAAAGTGATGAAGGTGTCGAGCGCGGTGACGGCGCTGTGGTGCGTTTGCTTCTTGTTCCGGGAAGAGAGGGCGACGGAGGCGAAGGGGGCGGAGAAGATACTGCTGCTGATTCAGAGCTACTGCCCGGCGCCGGTGAAGCTGATGGCTCAAGATCTTCAAGCTCAATTCAAAATCCTTGTTGTCGTGTTACGATACCAGCACTTCCCACATTATGCCCTTCTGAATTTAAATCAAATATTAACAAAATAACGTGTAGAATTTGATGAACAAGACCGTTTTAGGAATTTGTAAATTTGAGACTCGTTGATTTTTGGAAGTGAATACAAATTGGGATTCATTTTTATTTCAATTTTGTCCTGTGTTTTACTAGGTTCTCTATTATTTTATTACTTTTTAGGAGTATAACAAAGTACCACCGAACCTCCCTCAAGTAGTCACTCATCCGTTTACTCTCGGATTTGAACGAAAGTCTGTTTCTATCCAAGGCTTCTGAGCACAACTTGATAGAGCACATTGATGGATTACACCATGACCATATCTTCTGAGGCTCACCACTTCTTTATTCGGTACTTGAGGATTTACCGATACAGCTAGGTTTAGACCATGACTCTGATACCACTTGTTAAAGACAACGGTATCCTAAGTACCCAAGTATCTCCACAATGGTATGATATTGTCCGTTTTGAGCGTAGCCCTCACGACTTTGTTTTTGGTTTCAGAAAAAATGTCTCATACTAATAGAGATAATTGTCTCTGTTATATATCCATGATAGTATTTTGTTTGCAATTGCTTTACAAACCCAACAATAGATTGGTTCAACCATCATACGAGTAGGCAGTAATTACTGTTTAGTTTATCTCTCGAAAAATGTATAAGAATCTGAAGTTGTGATATTGAATGTGGTCCACTTTATTATACACTTTTTGCACTATTAAGTGTTTTATAAGCCATATAAATGAGTTTGGCTTTAAATAATTTTATTTTATTTTATTTTTACATTTTACCAAAAAAAAAATCTAAAAGTAACATGCTCAACTAAGTATTTTATAAGCCTTATGAATGAGTTTTTCTTTAAAATAAATTTATTTAAACTCTTCTTTTCTTAAAAAAAAAAAGTTAATGGAACTATAATTTTATACCATAACTAGTTTTTCATAATTTATTATTATTATTTTTTTTTTTTATGTTTTTCAGCTTTCTTATAATCTAACATATTTGATTTCTTGGGTCCTATTTGATAACGAGCAGGTCTAACTTTCTTGCTGCTACCGTATATTTAATTTTTTTAAAGTACAACATGTGGGGATGGAAATTCGAATTCTCATCCGATGGTTCATATGTCTTAATCTGCTGAGTCATACTATGGTTGGTCACTGTAAATTTGTTGAGAGAGATAAAAAGGAGGGAGGATAAGGGAATGCTATGCCAAAAATAAATGGGAGGAAGGCGACACAACTAACTATAGGTAAGGTAGGTTAGGGTCTGTTTGGATGACAATCCACATAACTAGGGTCTGTTTGGATGACAATCCACATAACGTTTTTGTTTTAGAGTCATTTAATCAAATGAGATTGGGCTAACTAGAGGAAGAAGCATAAAAAATAATGCGGTTTGAAAAGGTATCAAATATTGTGATAGTCTCTAATAATAGTATTATGATCTAATTCCTAATTTTATTTATGACAGATATGCCCTTAAAACCAAATTACCAAAATTATCGTAAAATTTTACATTTTATTTGAGACATATATACCTTGAAACAAAAGGTCATACATCGACTGGATTTTAGGAAATTTCTAAGCAACTTATAGATAAAAAAATGTAGAATCAATATTTAAAAAATTAACTTGAGATCATTTTGATTTGATTCTTTGAAATTCTAAATTAAAAAAAAAATACACCAACGTAAAAGATGAACTATGAACTTAATAAAGATTTCATTCAAGTTATCTGAAAACTTAATGTAATATTAAAATATTCAAAATTACTAAAAGAAAGTTGGTAATGTAATACTAAATGATGTATTTTGGGATTTGAAAAATGGAGGAGGTAGTAAAAATTGGTACATTGGGAGATTAAAAATGGAGGTATGTAATCATACCATATCACGAAAACCGTTTTTCCTCCAGAAAATGAACAATGGTCTTTCATTGTCAAAGACAACTTTTTCTTGTTTTTATCCTCTGAAGAACGAATTTTCTGGTGTCATTGTATAGGAAAGCTTGGCCATCTTCGTAGGATATATGTTCACTATTAGTGCATGTTTTGTTGAGGGAGTTTCTAGGGCATATGCGAGTTTGGGTTTCTTGAATATAGTTTTTGTGGTGTGCTAGATTTTATAGAACATAACGTTGAGGCTACACATTAAAATTAGATTTAATAGATGTGTTGTTTTTATAATAAAATATTGTTTTTTTACCAGTCCTATAATTTTTTTTTTTTTTTGGATTTTGTTGGAGATGTAGTTGAAATCTAAGACCTAAGGATTAAAATATCATGTTTTAATATTGTTTAGATATGTCATATTTTTGTAGTAAACCAATATGGTTTACACAATCTCAAATCTTTCTTTTAAAACTATATGTTATGTATATATTGAGTAAATCTAATTTCATGTTATCTAGGAACGATACCTTATTATCAAATCTTTCTTTCGAGTAAAGTATATATTTTTAAACTACACTACTATCCAAAGAACACTTCAAATTTTGTGATGTTGCTAATTTTTGTGATTAAATTTTGTCTTCATATTTAATTTTAGTTATTTGTGTTGTCTAAGTAATGCAATGGATGTTGTTCAATTACTCTACCAACTACGATTATGGTTAAAGTAATAATACAAATTGTTAGGGTAATAGTACGGACCTACTCGTATGAATAGAAAATTGTGTCCTTTCATATAATGACAGATAGAAGAATATCTAGAGACTCTGAGAATAATTGGAAAATTTTTTCTTTTTTTTTCTATTTCATAGAAGCCACTAACTTTTCTATATAACAATTAAAAGAAAATTCATTGTTTATTGTTCAATAGAAATTAAAAGTTTCTACCAAATTATTCTTCAATTACTCTACCAATTATGATAATATAGACTATAAAGGTAATAGTACATATTGTTGGCTTTTTAGCCCTTAATCTCAAATTAATTAATTTTAATTAATTAATTAATTAATGTTTTGATGATAACAAATTTAATTTAATTTATTGATATTTTTAGTATTGTAAAGTATCCACATCGTAGAGCTCGTTAGAACGATTCCAACGACTATTGGATCATACAAATCGGAGCTCAGACGGAGAAGTTATGATCGAAACAAGAAAGGAAAAATACCCAAAAAGATGACGTGGACAATTCGTAAATTGACAAGTGGCAAACTTAGTTTTGTTAAAATATATATATAGAGAAAAGGAAAAATAAGAAATGGTAACTTTGAAAAAAATAATATTAAAAAAAATTACATCATGTCAGCATTAAATGCTAACATGTGTCAGTGTTAAAAAAAAGTTTTGAAAAATTTTAACCGTTTCTTCCATATATATATTATTTGATGATTTTTATTATTTATCATATATATATATATATATTTCTTAATTTTTTTTTAATTATCTCAACCCTTCATTTTCAATTATTAAGATCTAATGATTTAAAATTAAACTTGATTTTTTTTTACCATTTTCTCTCCTCTATTTAAACACTACTTCTCCTTCAAAATCAAATACAATTCTCTTATTTTTAATCCTCCATAATCTCAAATTTTCAAATTGTTATTCTCTCCCAGTTCTCAATTTTGCCTTTTCATCTTATTTGTGAGAGAATTTTATTGTTGTGAGGATTGAATTATTTGTGAACTCAAATTTGTACATTTACTCTATTTGAGAGTTTGTAAGTGTGTTTCAAAATTTCCAACTTATTGTAACGGTGTGATCCTCACCGTGGAGAGGATCGCCTTTGCTCTTGTGAAGGGCAGTGTACCGGTTTGACTCCTACCGTGGAAAGAGTTAGAAATTTAAATTTACAACCCAAGAGATACTTGGGAAGTGGAGTAGGACAGCTGTACCGAACCACTATAAAAATTTCCGGTGTCAAATTTCTCTAACCTTCTCTCTTATTTATTTTTACAATTAATTTTAGAATTTTATTGTTTGCTTTAAATTTCTCTTGTTTGCCTTACAATTTATTTTATATTACCTTGTTAATATTGCATATCTCAAAAAATGTATTATTTTTATTTAAATTGGGCTCATTTATTAAAAGGTTTACATTTTGTTAATTAAACCCTATTCACGCCCCCTTTAGGATTGTCATATCGCTCTAACAATTAGTATCAGAGCAAGGTTGTTCTTCTTTAATAAACTTAATTATTTTTTAGCTCTGGCAACTTAAGGTTTCATCACTTTTACTGATAGTTAATCTATTATTAAGCCTAATTTCTTTAATGGTACTGATTATAATTATTAGAAAAATACAATGAAAATTTTCTTGCTTTCTATTGACTATGATTTATGGGATATTGTTGAAGATGCATGGATTTGAAATTCCAACAAAAGATGTTAATGATGTTAGAGTTGTAAAGCCTAGAGAAGAATGATCTATAAATGAAAAGAAAGCATGTTCGTTAAATGCTAAAGCTATTAATTGCTTGTTTTGTGCTTTGAATGAAGTTGAGTATAATAGGGTGTCTATTTGTAAAACCGCTAAGGATGTATAGGATAAATTATAAATTACTCATGAAGGAACTAGTCAAGTAAACGAAACAAAGATTGACATGTTAGTTCATTAATATCAAATGTTTAAAATTGATGATAATGAAGCTATTTCCCATATGTTTATTAGATTTACTAACATTGTTAATGCTTTGGAAGGACTTGGAAAAGAATACTCAAATCTTGAGAAGGTAAAGAAGCTCTTATGGTCATTGCCTAAACAATGGGAGCCTAAAGTCACCGCCGTTAAAGAGGCAAAAGATCTCAAGACTCTCTCCATGGATGAACTCATTGGTTTGTTGATGATGCATGAGATAAAGGTAAAGATTAACATGGAGGATGAGAAGAAAAAGAAAGAGAAGAGCATAGCATTAAAGACCATCACCTTGGAAGTTGACTCCGAAGGTGAGAATGCCCTTGATGAAGATAATGTGACCTATCTCTCACGTAAGTATAAAAATTTTATCAAGAGGAAGAAATAATTCAAGAAGCATTTCTCCAACCAAAACGAATCAAAAGGTGAAAAGAGCAAAAAGGATGAGGTAATTTGTTATGAATGCAAAAAAACTGGGTCATATTAGAATCGATTGTCCTCTTCTTAAATCATCCAAGAAATCCAAGAAGAAAGCAATGAAGGCTACTTGGGATGATAGTGATGAAAGTTGAAGTGAAAGTGAGAATGAAGAAATGGCAAACTTTTGCTTCATGGCTCATAGTGACAAAGATGATGAGGTAAATCTTGACCCCCTTTCTTATGATGAGTTGTTTGAAGCTTTTGAGAATATGCAAAATGATTTAGAAGAACTTTGTTCTAAATATATTATGCTTAAAAAGAAATACAATGTCTTAGTTAGTGAAAATAAGTCTTTACTTGATGATATTGCTTGCTTAAAGAAGAATGAGCATGATGTTGTGAATGTCTCCTTGTGATAAGAATGTTCTTGATTGTGACAAGAAAGATGTCTTACTCAATAAAATTAGATTTCTTGAGCATGATGGTTGTGAAAAAGATAACTTGATTAAATTACTTAAGAAAAATGAATCAAATGTTTTAATGGAACTTGATAAGGCTAAAGATTCTATTAAAAAGTTAATAATAGGTGCTCAAAGATTGGACAAGATAATTGAAGTAGGTAAGCCTTATGGTAATAAAAGAGGTTTAGGCTATATTGATGAATGCTCTACTCCCTTAAGTTCTAAAACTATTTTTGTTAAAATATTTCCTAATATGTCTAAGCTTGTTGCTCCTAAGGTTGTATCTAAACATGCTAAAATTAACTTTGTGCCTATTTTTTATTATTGTGGTGTTGAAGATCATATAAGACCTAAGTGCTTTAAATTAAAATATGTTCAAACTATTTCTCCTAAAAGAAATTTGTCTCAAAGGGCAAAGTTTCACAATGCTCCAAGAAAGAATTTCACCAAGAAAAGTAGGATGCATAAATGTGTTGTAAAAGATAATTCATTGCATAATGTTATTTGCTTTTCACGTGAGAAGTATGGACATAAATCATATTCTTGTTACTTGTCTAAATCTTATGCTTTTCAATGAAAATGGAAAAATGAAATGGATCCCCAAGTTTGTTAACGCTAACCTTCTAGGACCCAAACAAGTATGGGTACCAAATGATCAAATTTAAATTTTTGTGTTTGTAGGTTTGTTTGAAAGCTTCCAAGAAAAGCAAGTGGTACTTGGATAGTGGTTGCTCGAGGCACTTGACGGGAGACCAATCCAAGTTTGTCACTTTCTCCAAAAAGGATGGAGGTTTTGTGACCTTTGGTGATAACAAGAAAGGTAAAATAATAGGTAAGGTAGTATAGGTAATGAATCTTCTATTTTGATTGAAAATGTACTTTTGGTTGATGGTTTAAAATATGATTTACTTAGTATTAGTCAATTGTGTGATAAAGGATTTAAAGTTGTGTTTGATAAAAAGAATTTCATCGTTAAAAATGCTAGTGATAGAAAAGTTTTATTTGTTGGAAATAGAGATGATAATGTGTATACTCTTGATTTGAATAATTGCCGAATTAGTGACAAATGTGTATCGGTCATGCATGATGATTCTTGGTTATATCATAGAAGACTAAGACATGCTAGCATACACTTAATTTCAAATATTTCCAAGAATTCTTTGGTTAGAAGTCTTCCCAAATTTAAATTTGAAAGGGATAAAGTTTGTGATGCTTGTCAAATGGGTAAGCAAACTAAGTCTTCTTTCAAATTTAAAATTATGATCTCTACTACAAGACCCCTACAACTATTATACATGGACTTATTTAGCCCTTCTAGAATTGCTAGTTTTTTAGGGAACTATTATGCCTTTGTGATAGTGGATGATTTTTCAAGATTTACTTGGGTTTTGATGCTAAAATACAAGGATGATGCTTTGAAATTTTTTTTTTCTAGTTTTGCCAAAAGAGTTCAAAATGAAAAAAGATTTTTGATTTCTAAAATTAGGAGTGGCCATGGAGGAGAATTTGATAGTAATGCTTTTAAAAAATTTTGTGAAGAAAATAGATTTTCTCATAATTTCTCTACTTCAAGAACTCCTCAACAAAACGGTGTGGTTGAAAGGAAAAATCATACTTTGTAAGAATTTGCTAGGTCAATATTGCATGAATATGGTTTACCTTCATACTTTTGGGCAGAAGCCGTTAGCACCTCTTGTTATGTTTTAAATAGAGTTTTAATTAGACCTTATTCAGATAAAACTCCTTATGAACTTTGATATAACAAAATTCCAAATATTGGGTATTTCAAAGTTTTTGGTTGCCAATGTTTTATTTTGAACAATAAAGAAAAGCTTGGAAAATTTGATTCTAAGACGGATGTTGGTATTTTCCTTGGTTATTCCTCTACTAGTAAAACTTATAGAGTTTTCAATAAAAAAACTTTGGTAGTTAAGGAATCTATGCATGTGGTATTTGATGAATCTTGTAATGTTGTTTCTAATGATTCCTTTTGTAGTGATTCTTTAGAAATTTTTTTTGGAGATTTACTTGTTAGTGACAAAAGCAAAGAGTCTGCTTGAAGTAAGCAAGAAGTGAGCATCAACGAAAATAAGGTGGACAATTTTTCATCCATGCCTAAGGAGTGGAAGTATGCTCCATCTCATCCTAAGGATTTAATCCTTGGTGATCCCGAAAGGTGTAAAAACTCGTTCCTCTCTTAATATGTTTAATAACATTGCTTTTGTTTCTCAAATTGAACCAAAAAAGTTCTAAAGATACCGAAAGTTATGAATTTTAGATTTTAGCTATGCAAGAAGAATTAAATCAATTTGAAAGAAACAAAGTTTGAGAATTAGTCCCTAGGCCTTCTAATGCTTCTATAATTGGGACTAAATGGGTCTTTACAAATAAAATGAATGAGAATGGAAATATCATTAGAAATAAAGTTAGACTTGTAGCTCAAGGTTATTGTCAAGAAGAAGGAATAGATTATGAGGAAACTTTTTGCACCCGTTACTAGATTAGAAGCTATTATAATGTTACTTGCTTTTTCTTCTTATAAGAACTTTATTTTGTATCAAATGAATGTGAAAAGTGCTTTTTAAATGATTATATTATGGAAGAAGTTTATGTGGAACAACCTCCGAGATTTGAAAGTTTTGATTTTCCAAATCATGTTTTTAAGTTGAAAAAGACTCTTTATGGTTTAAAACAAGCTCCAAAAGCTTGGTGTGATAGACTTAGTAATTTTCTTCTTGAAAATGGTTTTAAAATGGGTAAAATTGATACTACTCTCTTTATTAAGTCTAAAGAAAATGGTATGCTTTTAGTGCAAATATATGTGGATGATATTATTTTTGGTTCTACTAATCCCTTCTAGTGAATAATCTTCTAAATGCATGCATAATGAGTTTGAGATGAGTATGATGGGAAAACTTATCTTCTTCCTTGGACTCCAAATCAAACAATTCAAGGATGGTATCTTCATAAGTCAAGAGAAATACACAAGGGATTTGTTCAAAAGGTTCAAATTCAATGAAGGTAAAATTGCCAAAACTCCTATGAGCACATCCACTAAGCTTGACAAGGTTGAGAAAGGTAAATGTGTGGATGTAAAAACTTATTGAGATATGATTGGCTCTTTACTTTATTTAACCGCTAGAAGACCCGATATTATGTTTAGTGTATGTGTTTGTGCTAAATTTCAATCTTGTCCTAAAGAATCTCATGTGCATGCCGTTAAAGGAATATTTACTTGGAACTATTGATTTAGGTTTGTGGTATCCTAGAAATGTTGAATTTAATTTGGTAGGATATTCCGATGCGGATTTTGCGGGTAGTTTACTTGACCGAAAGAGTACTAGTGGGACTTGCAAATTTCTTGGTAGTTCCTTAGTTTCTTGGTTTAGTAAAAAGCAAAATTCGGTTGCTTTATCCAATACCAATGTGGAATATATTGCGGTTGCTAGTTGTTGTGCTCAAATTTTTTGGATGAAACAAACTCTTTGTGATTTTGGATTAAAGTTTGAAAATGTGCCTATATTTTGTGATAATACAAGTGCCTCCATAATTTTAACTAAAAATCCTATACATCATTCTAGGATTAAGCATATTAATATTAGGCATCACTTTATTAGAGAACATGTGCAAAATGGTCATATTACTCTTGAATTTGTGAGCTCAAATAATCAATTATCGGATATTTTTTACCAAGCCTTTAAATGAAGAATGTTTTTGCAAAATTAGGCTTGAGCTTGGTATTATTCGTTGTGATGCATCTTTATTTTGTATTTGTTATTTTTTTAAATGCATATTGATAGAGGGAGCTTTTATGCAAGATTTTATTCATATTTTTAGGAGGAGATTTTATGTTATTAATTATTTTGTTTTGTTCTTTTTGATGATTCCAAAAGGGGAGAAGTTTAAGAAAAATTGGCTCTAAAATTGTTTCTTGATTTATTGGGTTTTCAATCCATGGATGTATCAATTGAGGGGGAGAAATGAATCTTTTAATAATTTCTAAGTATGATATTTTGGATTTAATCTGATGATTGTTAAATGTCTATGTATTTTTCTTTGGAAGTTTGTCACCATAAAAAAGGGGGAGATTGTTGGCTTTTTGACCCTTAATCTCCAATTAATTAATTAATGTTTTGATGATAACAAACTTAATTTTATTTATTGACATTTTTAATATTTTAAAGTATCCACAGCGTAGAGCTCGTTACAATGATTCCAACGGCTATTGGATCATCCAAATTGGAGCTCAAATGGAGAAGTTACGATCGAAACAAGAAAGAAAAAATGCCCGAGAAGCTGACGTGGACAATTCGTAGATTGACAAGTGGCAAACTTGTTTTGTTAAAATGTATATATAGAGAAAAGGAAAAGAAAAGAAATGGTTAAAAAAAAGTTACAACGGTAACTTTGAAAAAAATAATTACATCAACATGTGTCAGTGTTAAAAAAAAAAAGTTTCGAAAAATTTTAACCGTTTCTCACACACACACACATATAAATTAAACTTGATTGTTTTTTACCATTTTCTCTCCTCTATTTAAACACAACTCCTCCTTCAAAATCAAATACAATTCTCTTATTTTCAATCCTTCATAATCTCAAAATTTCAAATTGCTATTCTCTCCAAGTTCTCAATTTTCTCTTTTCATCTTATTTGTGAGAGCATTTTATTGTTGTGAGGATTGAATTGTTTGTGAGCTCAAATTTGTACATTTACTCTATATGAGAGTTTGTAAGTGTGTGGTTCAAAATTTCTAACTTATTGTAACGGTATGCTCCTCACTGTGGCGAGGATCGTCTTTGCTCTTGTGAAAGACAGTGTACCGGTTTGACTCCTCCCGTGGAAAGAATCAGAAATTTAAATTTACAACCCAAGAGTTGGTTGGGAAGTGGAGTAGGACAGTTGTGCCGAACCACTATAAAAATTTCCAATGTCAAATTTCTCTAACATTCTCTCTTATTTATTTTTGCAATTAATTTTAGAATTTTATTGTTTGCTTTAAATTTCTCTTGTTTGTCTTAGAATTTATTTTATCTTACCTTGTTAAAACTGCATATCTCAAAAAGTGTATTATTTTTGTTTAAATTTGACCCATTTATTAAAAAGTTTACATTTTGCTAATTAAACCCTATTCACCCCCTCTAGGGTTGCCATATCGATCCAACACCTATATACCTCGTATAAATAGAAAATCGTGTTGTTTTATATAAGGATTGACATAAGAATATTCGACGACTCTAATAAAAATAATTAGAAAAAATATTTATTATTGAATATAAACATCTAAATGTCAAATAAAAATTAAAAGAAAAATTAATCACTATTGTTAAATGGAAATTAGAATTTCTACCTAATTATTCTTTAATTACTCTACCAACTATGATTATGAGTCGGGTAATAATACAAATTGTTAGGGTCATAGTACGTGTATACCCGTATGAACAGAAAATCGTGTCTAAGAATGAACATAAAAATATCTAGAGACTCAGAGAATAATTGAAAAAAAAGTTTATCTATTATTTAATAGAAACAACTAAATGTCAAATAACAATTAAAAGAAAACTTAGGATTTATTATTTATTAGAAATTAAACAAAATTCAACCAATTATTCTTCAACCTATTTGAAAGTGAAAAAAACAAAATTAGAGTGAATCAATGAACACAAATTTTCTTTTCTTATAGGAAATGAAGGTATTTGGAGATGCATCCAATGAGTTGTTGTAGGGTGGAATCGTGGGGAATTCAAACTTGACCACCGCTGAAGTCCTTGTAGTTGTTTTGTTCATCCTAAATTCGATCCTATAGAATTGGACTACTAGCGATTCCATTTCTTGATTAAAAATTCCAAAGAATGATTAATTTAAAATTCCAAACTGTGGATGAAAGAATGAAACGAATAGTATAATTGGTGAAATCGGTATAATAATATTTAAAATGATAAAAGTAAAAATGAACGAGTAGGTGAAATTAGATAGGTAAGGAATTAATTAGTAAAATTTTGGAATTTGCATTTATATAGGAATTTTAGAGATTATTTGATTTTGAAACAAGTTTCAATTAGTTTGAATTTGAAACAAAATCGAATTAGTTAGTTTTATTTTCTAATTTCTATTAGAGATTTTAGGGATTCATTTTACTTGGAAAACAAAATCTAGAATCTCTCGTGTTAACTGTGGTAAATTTGAGAATTGACATATTAACTAATTTCCATTTAAGGGAGGGGATGTGGGTGGATAAAAATGGAAATTGACTCTATCCATACTTTTCGTAGAATAAATGTTGGCTATTATTAAAAATTATAAAACTTATGGAAATTATAAATCTGTGTGGTTGGTAGCCATTAGTTAGGATTTCACAAATGAGATTTAGTTAATATGCCTTGGCTCATTTGTTTTCCAAATATGTTTTTGGATTATGCGAAAAATAGTAGAAATTCAAAAAAGAACATTTTTATGCTTTTAGTTTTTCAGATTTTGAATTTGATACTTTAAAATATAAAATTATATTAAAAAAATAAGATAAAAAATTTGATAAATATATTTCATGTTATAAACACATCTCATATTTGGTTAAAATTAACATGTAAAATATAATATATTGTAAATTATAGAATATTATCAAATAATAATTATACTAATTTTATAATAAAAATGTTAATAAATTAATTAATATTATTTTTGTTTGAACTATGGCTAACTACCATAAATTTTTAAATTGAGATTTAATTTCTAAATCTATTACCAACCACACAGATGTAGGGATGTTCATTTTTTCCCATGGAGCCTTCTCCCCACAAGGACCCGCCTAAATGGGGGATAGGGACGGGGAAGTCTTCCCCATCCCTACCTCACCCCATGAACATCCCTACACATATTTGAAAAACTAAAAACAAAAACTATAACTCCGTTTTTCACTGAATTCTTTGTTTTCAAATTTCTATTTTCAAATCACCAATAAAAAACACCCTTGACTTTTAAAAAAATCGATTTTTTTTTTACCCGAATCGATTCTAATCAATGTTTATAATAACCAAACCAAACCAAACCAAATCAATTTGGGTCGGTTTATAGGTTCAATTCGTGCCCTTACACCCGTCGATGAAATATCTTCCTTATCATTTTTAGACGAGCTCTTCTCTCCTCTCTCTCTCTGTATTTCCTTGGCACTTCTTTCAAACTCATGAAGGGATTTGGGCAAACCTATGATTAGTCTGCTAAAATTCATTTGAATCTATTTTTCCTCTCCTCTAATTAGAACATAGTTGTATTATTTGTTTTCAATGTTTTGAAATATGTGTTTAGTGGTAGATTTAACCTCAAATTAAAAAATTGTTTATGTACTTAACAATATATTTGTAAACTAGAAGTAGTTACCAACTAAATATTTAGTCTAATCTAAAATGAGCTCGTGTTCATGGTTGCCGGAATTGCGCTGTAAATCGCCACCGCTTGGGTCATTGGAGGACTGGCTTCACGAAGCAGAAGAAGAAGAAGAAGAATGGGAAGGGGGTGGCTCAACGTGAAACAAGAGGGAAAGGGAAAGACGAGATAACACTTAGAGGCCGTTTGTTTTTCGGGAATGTAGATGCCCGACATCTATAGATGTCTGAAATTTCAGATGCCTAGAATTTTAGATGCCACGTTTGTTTTACAGGATATTCTTGGGGATGTGTTAAATTTATAGAATGTTCAAAAATACCGTTATGAATATTTATATAATTTATAAATTTATTTAATATAATAGATTTATTTTAATTAATTTAATATTTTTATATTTTTATATTTTATTTTGTAAAACAAATTAATTCATAGTAACTTAGTACAAATTTCATTTTCAACTTTAATAGTTTTTCAAAAAGACAGTCACATAGTTTATGCTATCTTGGGTGAAACTAAAATTTATTTATCCTATCATCACATCTTTTTAAGAGAAAAAATATAACAGGTATGTTGGTTGTAAAAAATGTTGCTTTAAAATTATATATTTATGATAATAAATATTATTAATAATGTAATCCCTTCAAAATATTAAAAATAAATGGAGATATTATATAATTTAACTTCAATTTATTTTACATGTAAATATAATGCAAAATATACTTAATAGCATAAAAATGTTTATTAGACGATGAGTACATTAATTTATCTTAATTATAAATTTTAAAATAAAAAATAAAGAATATTTTGAGGAAAAATTTTAAAAATTTATGAGAGAAAAAAATGAAGGGCAAAAATGTAAAAAGTGGATGGCCTTAACACGAGAATCTTGAAAAAGGGCATCCAGAACTCGTAAGATGCCTCCGGTATGGGGATCCTAAGATACTCGGACATCTTAAAATTCTCCAGTATCCTACATTCCTACTAAACAAATGTGGGAATCCAGATGCCCGTCTAATGGGAATTTCGGATTCTCACAAACAAACAGCCCCTTAGGGGTTCTTTTTTTCTTTTCCTATTTTTTTTATTTAAACTAAAATGATTCCCAATTCCGTAATTTAAAAAAAAACCAAGGGTTTTAAAACATAAAAATACTCGCATCAAAACAATCTAAGGATGTCCAATTAGAAATAAAAGTAAAAAATAAAAATAAAAATCTAATGGCCCAAAACAAAAGCCCAAAAGAAAATACACTTCAGCAACCAAAATAAAATTCACAATAAAACACCACAACAACCGAAAACAAAATAAAATAAAAGAAACTCGGGATAAAATCTCAAGAACTGAGATTCATCTAACCTAAGTAACGCTTACACACATCCTCTGTCACATGTTGGCTCCTAATTGGTTGGACTGTCAACGTCACTAGTACATGTGTTTTTTTTGCCAAATTTATTTTGGCCATAAATTGTTCGTTTGAATTCCCGTTCGATTGATTCAAAAGGTGTTGGATTCGCCTTTTCGAGCTCCATACAATTGACACTTTGAAACACTAAAATCATTAGTAAATAAAATTTATTATCATCAAAATATTTGACATTATTGAAGCTCACAAAGCTAATAAAATTTGAAAATTTTGAGCTCTAAAATAGGATTGATCTCATTATTGTGGGATACATTACATGTGCCTTACCAACTACTACAACATTGGAGAAATAGGTGTGCATCTCAAAACAAGGAAGGCCAGAAGAATCTACTTTGCAGAATCTTTGATAAAATGGCAGTAGAATCTCACGTGTCTCAAAACAACGAAGGCTAGAAGAATCTACTTTGCAGAATCTTTGATAAAATGGCAGTAGAATCTTACGTGTCCTAAAAACCTCTTGGTTGGGGGAGGGGGTAGTTTAGCAATTAAATCAATTTTAGCTTTATCAACTTCCATACCCTAACCCGAGATCATATGTCATAGCACAATTCTCTCCTATTCCATGAAAAGACATTTTTTCGAGTTTAACACTAGATTATTCTCTTGAAATCTTCTTAAAATATTATCTATATTTTCCGAACATTTTTCAAAAGATTATTTGTGAAAATTTCTAGAGTTTGTTCTATCATGTTTGAAAAGATTACCATCATCCATCGCTGAAAGATAACTAGAGCATTGCATAACCCAAATGACATCCTTCGAAAGGCAAATGTCTCGTAGGGAAACGTAAACATCGTTTTTTTCCTGATCCTCCAGGGTGATGGTAATTTGGTTATGCCTAGAATAACTGTTTAAGAAACAATAACATTCTTTTCCTTCAAGTTGTTAAAGCACTTGATAAAAAAAAGGTAATGGGAAATGGTATTTTTTTGTTATCTTATTCAATGGCGGTAATCCATGTAGACTCACAAACCAGCCACTCGTGTAGGTATCGATTAATTCTCTTCATTGGTCACAACTGTCATTCCATCCGTTTTTAGCACACATTGTACTGGGCTCACCCAACTAATATCTAATACGGGGATAGATTACTGTTGCGTCTAGCCATTTAATGATCTCATTTTTTTACCACCTCCTTCATCTTCGAGTTAATCCTTTCATTTTCTATGGATTTCGTTGCTCTTTCTTCCAGAATGATCTTGTGTATGCACAATGCAAGGCTAATTATTCTTATGTGTGCTATGGTCCAGCATATGACCTTTTTGTATTTAGACAACACCTAAAAATCAACAATTCATTTTCATTAGATAGATAAAAAGAAATTAAAACCGACAAAGTATCATTCAAACAAAGATGCATATTTTAGATGAGAACGTAATGGTTTATGTTCCAATTATGGAGGTTAATTAATTGATGGCTAAAGGGTTTTAAGATCAGCTACAGTTGGTTGTAAAAACTAAAACTTTTCCATTGATGTCATGGTAGCGTCAGACACTACTTGAACATCCTTTTCTGCAGCTTTAAAATCTGCTTCAACACTTGCAATGATCAGCTCATAAAACTCTTGTATAAACACCAGCTCTACTATTCCGATTGCCGAGCATTCCTCCACTTCATCGAGGAGACGCATCGCATCCAAGATATTAGACATAATTTGTTCATCATTGACCTTCACTGTGATTTCTCATTTCCTCACATTGAATAAGGTGTCACAAGCTGCTAGGAACGGTTTCCCAAGGATGATCAGTACCTCTAGATCTACTTCACATTCCAAGATAATAAAATTCGTATGAAATTTTAATTTATCAAATTTTACTAACACGCCCTCTATTTTTTCCTCCGATTTTTTTTTTGGATCTATCAACTAATTGCAAAGTTACAGGAGTGGGGTGAACTTCTCCTGTGTCTAATGCTTTAAAAACTGATAGAGGCATCAAATTAATATTTGCTCCAATGCCACACAACGCTCTTCCTACGTTTTTCCCACCTATCGAATAGGGGATAGTAAAACTACTTTGATCCTTACATTTGGCAGATAATAGATTTCTTAAGGCATCACTATTGTTATTTTTTAAAGTTACCACATTTCATACTCACCAAGTTTCTTTTATCTATAAATAATGTCTTTTAAGAATTTAGTGTCGTTAGACATCTGTTTCAGTGCATCAATTAATGGAAACTTTATATGCAGTTGTTTCAACATTTCAAAAGAACTTTTTGAAGTGACCATCCTTGTTTCTTTTTGATAGCTTATGAAGAAAAGGAGGAGGAACTTTAAAGTTACCTGCGAAGTAGAAGCGAAGGCTACTTGCTTACCATCATTATTTTTCTTATCGTTCACTCTCTAACTGACACATTTTGTTCTTAGTTTTGTTTGTGCTGCATATACAAATGTAGATGCATCATTTCCTTTATCTAGAAATATTTGCTCCTCATATATTAATCCACTACTTGTGTTGTTACCGCCTAGTATTGCTCTTTACCTTCCCGTTTGGGATTCTCCATATACGTTGGCAAGCTGCCCCACCTGCATTACAGAGTCAAGTAGATATACTTCAGAGTCAAGCATCCTCTTTACGAAATTATGAAAGTTAGATGGGGCAAACTATGTTGAAGAACTAAGAAAGCAACCATATGAAGCTCTCTCGAGCAATATTGATATACTCAATTGGGACGAGAAAGAACAATGTAAAACTCAAACATTAATGAGTGTCAACACGTTTCTTCCACCAAATCCCACCCTTCAAGAGAACAAGAGCTCCCAAGTCAATGCAGAAACTGAAACAGATAGCCTAATTCAAGAAACTGCAAACGACTACAGCTTAAGAATATCCACAAGAGCATTGCTAGAGTATCTGTCAAAATTGAGCCAAAAGAAGCATCAAGTCTGGGGGTTGAAAAACAGAAGAGAAATCAGATGGGGCAAACTGTAGAAGAATTAAGAAAGCAACCATATGAATCTCTCTCGGGCAATATTGAGACACTCATTTGGAACAAGAAATAACAATGTAAAACTCAAACATTAATGAGTGGCAACATGTTTCTTCCACCAAATCCCACCCTTCAAGAGAACGAGAGCGCCCAAGTCAATGCTGAAACTGAAATAGATAGCAGAATTCAAGAAATTGCAAACGAACTACAGCTTAAGAATATCCACAAGAGCATCGTTGGAGTATCTGTCGAAATTGAGCCAAAAGAAGCATCAAGTCTAGGGGTTGAAGAACAGAAGGGAAATCAATTGAAAAATATATTTGAATCACCAAAGTCAGAAGGAGAACAATTCAGTACAATGAAACCATTAAAGAAGGAAGCACCGAAGATCAAATTTAAAGTATTACCACAACAATTTTAGAAATTGAAAAGTAACATGCTCAACTAAGTATAAGTATTTTATAAGCCAAATGAGTTTCTCTTTAAAATGATTTTATTTAAACTATTTCTTCTTTTATATAAAACAAATTTATGGAAGGATGATTTCGTAACATATCTAGTTTTTCATAATTTTTTTGGTATCTTTTTACCTTTCTTATAATGAACACATTTGATTTCTTAGGTACCCTTTCCTGACCGTTTCGTTTTAAGTTTTAAGTTTTTCATTTTTTTTGTTTACTCAGAAGTTATTACTTATATTTTAACAAACACATTTGAACATGTTTGAATAAAACTCGAACCAACCATAATCAAGTCAGTATTTATTTTTCCGGCATCATCATCCTTCCTTTCTTCAAAATGTACTGCAAGAACATTTTGTAATAGTACGAAAAAATTGAGTAAAATTGTAAATGACATAAAAATTTAAAACTTAAGGAATATAGGAACGTTCCTAAAACCCATGTGATTATAGGAATTACTATCTAATTCTCCTACACCATCTCATCTCATGAATAAGAAACTCTAAATTATTGTAACTCCACAAAAAATTATACTTCAAAATTGAAAAATTGAGCCGGGTTTACTTCAAAAATCGAATAAAAAAACGAAGTTCATTTTGCCTCTATAATATTGAGGGCCTTGATTTTCATCATTATTTTCACCTATAGAAAAAATAATAAATAAACAAATAAACAACAAACAAAAAACTCCTTCACCATTTACAAAACCACTTGATAAAAAATAAAAATATCTTTTTAGTAGGGATTTTTATGGTTCGGTTTGGTTCAATTTTGGAGCCAAACTAAAATCGAATCGAGTTTTTTTTTAAAGTAAAAACTGTGCTGAGCTGAATTTGGTGTGAAACAACATGGAACTGAACTGTAAATCGACGGTTTAATATGTTCGGTTTGCAGGCTTGTGACATAATGCTTAAACCTCTACAAAAGAGAGATTTGAAGAGCCTGAGACTTAGAGGGTTTTTTCGAAATGAAGGACACCTCATATGGAAGGGATCGTGCTCATGGCCGACTGTCGTGGATGTTTCACTAGTCATCGTTGATGAGTTTTACTGCCACTATAGATATGGTATGGAGTGATCACGACGGGTTCTTTTCGCTGGAGAAGAACAAGATAGGGGATGGAAGGTATGTAGATCGAGAGAGAGAGAAAGAGATGGGACTAGCAACTGAAAACATTGATGGGGTGAGAGTGCTTGAGAGGGCACTAGAAGAAGTAAGGTTAAGCGTCACGAAAAACGTTAATCAAGTCGGAAGTGACTTTTCATGATAAAAAGAATGCGAAAGGTCAGGCAAAGTCTGTTAGGAAAGGACACTCCCGACGATTTTCAAAAAAAGACTGGAAAAGATCACTTTTTCTGACCCTATGGAAAAAGTCAGGAAAAGTCATTTTGCTCGATTGTTAAAAAATGGTTAGGAAAAGTGACTTTTTCCCAACCTTTTTGAACCATCTGGAAAAGTAACCTTATCTTGACGATTTATAAAACTTCGGGAAAAAGTCACTTTTCAAGATCCTTTTGTAACTGGTAGTAAAAATCTATTTTCTTGACTGTGGTGGGAAAAGTCGGGAAGAGTAATATTTCCATACAGTTATTTAGGGTAAGGAAAAGTTATATTTTCTCGATGTTTTTCTATATATATATTATATATATACTTCTTCTACTTCTTCTATCATCAAACATGTATGCATATTCGAATAACTATTGAAGGAGGTGATTCACATCTATCCAGACGACGGTCCTGTGAGTTTTGTTGACTCATGAAAATTGCCAATATGGTCTCGAAGGATGCCATCTCCCATGCATTTGTTTTTCATACTGTTGCATGCTAGCCAACCTATCTCTTGTCTGCTTCAATCATTTATCTGTCTGATTCAGTCGTTCTTCAGTATGTCTCAACTTTTCTTCAGTCTGTCTCAACTTTTCCTTTGTCTAAGTCAATTCTTCCCTAGTCTGATCTAAGGTTGTTGGGAAAGAGATCATTGCTTGACGACTTTTTCTGCCTAGAAAAAGAACATCGGAAAAGCTTATAATAGTGGGGTGGCTGAAGAGAAGGCAAAGAGAAAAAGTAGTGAGTTAGGGTTTATGAAAAGGGAAAGAGAGATGACATAGAAATAGAACGAAAAAATAAAAAAAAAAATAGCATGGGAATGTGAGAAATAGTTGTGTGGGGGTGGGTCTTGAGGACATCGTAAATCGAGAAATGGAAAAGACATTCACACGTACGCCAATCGATGAAAGATAATACTATTAAATAATTAAAAAACAAATAAATATATATCGTTCGGTTCGATTTGAGGTTTAATTCTTCTTCTTTTACGAAAGCATATGGATTTGGGTTGCCGCTACCTTTCGTTGCCACCGCCATGAATCTATGGAGAGACAGCATATCTATTTATTGTCGCCGCCATGGATTTGTTTACAAACATGATTTTCAACCTTTTCAAAATCAGGAGATTGTTCAACATATACTTCTTCCATTATGAAACCGTTTAAGAAAGTACTTTTGACATAAATTTGATGTAAAGTAAAGTTTTTATGAGATGAAAATGCAAGCAAAATTCTATTAGATTCAAGCCTAGCAACAAAAGCAAAAGTTTTCTCATAATCTATTCCTTCTTCTTGGCTATATTCTTGTGCAACTAACCTAGCTTTATTTCTAACAATATTAGAAGACTTGTCCATTTTATTTTTAAAGTACCAATATCAAGATGATCGTTAGATGGGAACTAATTCCAAACACTATTTATTTCAAACTGATTTAACTCATCTTGCATAGCAATTAACTAAAATTCACCAACTTCAACTTCTTTAAAAGACTGCAGTTCAATTTGAGATACAAAAGCAACATTATTTATTTAATGCATTTAAACAGGAGCGAGTTTTTATACCTTGAGATACATCACGTACAATTAACTCCTTTGGATGGTGAGTTAAGAAACTCCAATCATTAGGAAGTTCCTCTAGGACTTATTGAGTCTCATTTACTACAGCTTCAGAGTCCTTATATTTAAAGTTAAAATCCTCAAAAGGCATTTCTAACTCTCACTAGCAAGAACTTGATTAGCAGTAACATGCGATTCATCAAAAACAACATTCATTGACTCTTCAACTACAAGGATTTTTAAAAACTCTATATGATTTACTACATGCTGAATATCCTAATAATATGCTAATGTCAGTTTTTGACTCAAACTTTCCAAGTTTCTCTTATTTTTCAAAATAAAACACTTGCAACCAAAATTTTTGAAATGAAGTTTTATCATTAAAAATCTCATAAGAGGTCATTATTCAACATTGGCCATATTAAAACATGATTCATCACATAAGAGGCAATATTAACAAGTTCAACTCAAAAATATTTTGGTAAATTATACTCATTTCATAAAGAAAAAGCTAATTCTTGCCAAGAGAGATTTTTACGTTCTACAACACCATTTTATTGCGACGTTCTTCAAGAGGACAAATCATGAGAGAAATCATTTTCATCACAACTTTTCAAAAGTTGCATCGTCAAATTCTCCTCCATGATCACTTCTAATTTTCGAAATCATAAAATCCTTTTCATTTTGAATTTTCTTTGAAAAACTAATAGTGGCTTTAAGGCCTCATCCTTATGAGATAAAAATAAAACCCAAGTAAATCATCAAAAATCGTGAACTATAACAAAAGCATAATGTTTTCCACTTAGACTTGCAACTCTAGTGGATCCAAATAGATCCATTTGTAATAGTTGTAAAGGTATAGGAGTAGAAACCATTTTCTTTGGTTTATATGAGGACTTATTTTGTTTACCCATTTAACATGCATCACAAACTGTCTTTCTCAAAACTTCATTTTGGAAGACCTCGAATAAGAGATTTCTTGCAAATATTTGAAATCAAGTACATGCTAGCATGACCTAATGTTCTATGCCACAACCAAGAATCATCATGCATGACAGACAATCATTTATTATTAACAAGGTAGTCATCGTATAAAATTTTTTATCTCTATTTCCCACCAATAGTATTTTTCCATCACAAGCATTTTCAATTATACAATTTTCATCATTAAACACTACTTTATAGCCTTTATCACATAATTGACTAATACTTAAAAGATCATGCTTTAAATCATCAACAAGCAACACATTATCAATCAAAAAATTTGAATCATTACCAATGTTATCTTTGCCAATTATTTTACCTCTTTTATTATCACAAGGTAACACATCCTCCATCTTTCTTTTCTATATATGTGAATTTTTTGTGGTCTATTGTCATGTGTTTTGAACACCCACTATCCAAGTATTCATTGTTCTTTATTGATCTTAGACATCCCTAGAAGAAAGATAATACTCAAGATGTAACTTTAGGTACCCAAGTTTGTTTGGGTCCTTGAGGGTTATACTAAGTAAAAATTTAGGAATTTATCTCTTTTCATTTAATGCACCATTTTTCCTCAAGTTACAATCATAAACTTTATAACGATATTTTTCACATGCATTGCAAACAATAGTAGAAATAGACCTTTATTTAACAAGTAGTTTTACAAATTTCTTTTGTTTTTTTTAACCACTTTTATCAAAGATAGTTTGTTGTTTTCCCATCATCATATCTAAGTTATGTTTATGTTTGTAAACTTTAAAAGAGTATATGATATATCTTTATTTTTCACTTTGTTTTCCCATCATCATATCTAAGTTCTTTTTATGTTTGTAAATTTTAAAAGAGTATATGATATATCTTTATTTTTCACTTATAATAATTTATACTCCTCTTTTAAAGCATGTAAATTTGACTTAGCCGTAACAAGATCTTTTCTAAATATCTCATTTTCTTTATTTAACATATCACGCTCGACTAATAAGTCATGGTTTTCATGAGCTAGTTTAGTATTCTTATTTTTAGGACCTAAATATTTACTACCTAATTTTTCAAATTCTTCCTTGATCTCATTATAAGCATCCATAAGCTCATCAAAAGAAGAATTTTCAAAACATACATCATCGTCGTCATCTTCATCTCCAAAAGTCATGAAACAAGTATTAGAAAATTATCTCCAGTTTCAGAATAACTTTCTTCATCACTTTCATCCCAAGTAGCTTTCATAGCCTTCTTGGTTCGTCTTGAAGATTATTTACGTTATAGAGGACATTCAGATTTGACATGTGCAACCTTTTTGCACTCGTAACAGATGATGATGTTTCTAGTACTCCTTTTTCCTTTAGCATATTGACTGTTCGTTTTCTTTGGAAAGTGCCTCTTCTTAAAATGATTCTCGAACTTCTTGGATAAGTAGGTAAGTACTTCCTCACTTTTAGAAGCCCCTTGGAAGGATGTAGACTTTAATGCCAGGCTTTTCCTCTTTTTGACGTCTTCTTCCATATTGCCTTTTATGATTATCTCATTCATCATTAGGGATCCAATGAGCTCCTCCAATGGAAGTTGTGAGAGATCATTCACTTCTTGAATTGTCGTCACTTTGGGTTCCCAACTTTTTGGTAGAGATCGGAGAATCTTATTCACGCGTTCAACTGTTGTATATTATTTTCCTAAACCTTTCAAAGCATTAACAATATTTGTAAAACTAGTAAACATTTTAGTAATAGACTCATTAGCAACCATTTTAATCAATTCATATTAATGAACAAACATGCTAATTTTGACCCTTTTACTTGCTTTGTTCATTCATGAGTTACTTCAAGCATATCCAGATTGCTTTAGCAGAGTTACACACAGATACTCAATTCAATTCATTAGCACATAAAGCACAAAACAAACTCTTCATGGCTTAACATTAATAGACATTTTTCTTTTATCATCATCATTAAACTCATTTTCATTTTTAGCTACATCAACATTATCAACTTTATTAATAGGAAGTGAGGGACCTTTAGAAACAACTTCCCACAACTTATAATTAATTGAAATAAAATAAATTCTTATCCTAATTGTTGACGGTGAATTTTGGTAGAGGGCCACATGGTACATGGACGAGCAGTTCGACTTGGGACCCAAAGGACCTAAAACCAAAAAACTCGATGCCGATGCAGTGTCCTGCCTAAAACATTCCAACGATCAAGTCAGTAATAAGGATTGAAATAAGAATAAGACACTAGAGGTATTAGTGATAGGTTTTTTACTTCCCTGGTGAAGATGAAGGTCCTTCCTTTTATAGCAAGGACGACGGTTAGAGGAGGTAGAGGTGCCGCGCGTTGTACGTCCGGTCAGAGGGGAACGTGCCTCTAGCAGGCGCAGACTGGCACCGCCACCTATGGCTCTTGGCATATCACTCACGGCTGTGGAATGTGTCTGTCGTACCGACAGCGTTGATTCCCAACCATGCCACATACGGGGTGTAACCGCCTGTGGTCCTCTGCTCCCTCTAGAGCGGACATGTGTTTTTCTCTGCGACATCTTCC
>NW_019104514.1:960602-978278 GCF_001995035.1 Momordica charantia
TTTTTTGTGGCAGGATCGATTTTCAACATATACGACCATCTTCGTGGAAGGACACGTGCCTGTAGCCGTTTCACAGACGGTCGCGTCTCCTGCGTCATGCTCGAAGCGACGGAGTCGGTAGTCGCGATTCCCTATACCTTTAGGATTCGGAACGACACTCATAGATCTTTTAAATCCACTGGCAGGCGGGATGATGATCGCTCTTTCTTCGCAACATTGTTCCTTTGACATCTCCCTTGGTTGATCCTGATCACTTCTTTAACTCCAATGGCTCACCCTCTATTTGTTAACCATATTCCGTTGCAGGCCACCGAACAAGACCATTTGGAGCTCTACATTAGGTACGTATTCCCGTCTACGTTCTCATGCGTCTTCTGACTGCAGATGAAAGGGTAGATATTCCTCCGCTTATGTGTGTATGTTTTTACCCATAGATGTTCTGGAACGGGGTCAGGCTTCCTCTTCCTCTCTTCACCCAGTCTTTCATGACTCTTGACTGTATGGCTACGGCACAACTGGCTCCCAACGCGTGGGGGATTTTGATGGCGCTGGCCATCCTTTGGTCGGAGTTGGGGGAAGCGAAACGATGTCCCTCACGTTGCTGTCCACCCTAACTCTAATGAAGTCCATCAGGGGTTTTCCTGCGTTTTACAGCCTGAGTTCCCGCCGCAGGACGCTCTTCAACATTCCGTCTTCGACTAAGAACTGGAAAGATCATTGGTTCCTCGTAGAGGGTGATGGCTAGTCGGCGATGGCCTGGTGGCTGGACGCGTGGCTAGTTGCTATTGTACGATTTATGTTTCCTTGTGCAAGTATACACAATCGTCGAAGCAAGAGATAAAAAGAGATCGTATCCACAAGGATTGATGGTTAAACACTTCAAAGCTTCACTTAAGAACACACACTAATATCAAAAATGTTTGTAATACAGTGAAATCAAATAAAACTTGAACCAAACAGTATAATGATGATTCGCTGTTTTAAAATAAGTTGGAAGCAAATAACTCTAACTTACTAAGGAACATATACAAATAAAAACTCGAGCACTGATGTTAAAATGACAAGGGGGAAGAGTCTATGCGACTTTTGTGGAGATATGCAGACAATCCTATAACATAAATGATGATAGAATACTGGCAAAAACAGACGTGGAGTCCTCCCAGACCTCCTAGATTTTCTGTTACTCAAGATTTAGATAAACTTGCTAGCATATGAACACAGTTAATAACCTAGCTAGGTGAGCCCTATTCTTAAGTACCCACATAAAAGCAGAATCTAGCACGAGTTGAAGTTAAACACATCCTATTACAATTTCCCAAGAGTTAATAGAAAGGTATCTCAACATGTTGATCAAGCACATTGACAATATAATTAAAAACAACATTCAACTCAATATTCTTCATCATTTAAAACAATAACAAAGTCTACAGCCCATCAAGAGTTCACAACATCCTCCCTCTCACAAATAGGGTTTAGCTATGCACGACCATAAAGAGAAAACAACGACAAAATAAGAAAAAATACAGAGATGAAGCTAAGGAGAAAAACATGGAGCTGAAGTGTTTAGCTCCAAATGGGTTCGCTGGTCTCAGTCTGCTACAACTTCAGGGTCATCTTCTTCTTGTCTTCTTCGACTTTTGGGAGCTTCCTCTTTTTTAGTGAAGTGAGAGTTCTTTCTCAAAAAGGTGTGTGGGGGCTACCTTCAATGTAGGTACATATACCCGCTTGGTTTTTAGGGCAACATCAGATACAGTGAGGTCCCAACTCTCACTCCCAAATGATTCTCCGTTTTTACTGTGGTAACTCCCATTTAAATTCTTGTCACTGTCAGCTTTGGTCGTTTTCTACTTTCTCTAGATTCCGATGCTGCAGCATCAACAATGCTGCATCAAAATACCCACGATGAGGCTACTTCCTCTAAATTCTACATAGTCAACAAAAACAATAAGGACAATGAACTTATATTGTTCCCTACACAGACATTAGTGTAAATTGGGCGCTATGGACTCTACTTTTTAGCTAAAGTATATGAAATTTACCCTAAAAAAACTCTCTTTTGGAGAGTTATCAGTTGCTTAAGGGAGAACGATATGCATTTAAGAGTTCCCTTTTCCTTTTGGCTGCTGCGACCTTTAACCTTGATTTTTCTTGGTAGTGTTCCAGGGTGGGGCTCCTCCTCTTGCATCTCAGTCGGAGAGTGTTTTTAAAAAGATCCTGGCTGTCCCTTAGGCTGATAGGGTCCCCACGCTTATCATCACGGATGAAAGGTTGGTCAATCATCGCTTGGTTGGGGATCCCAATGGTCCGACCATAGGTAACGACGAGCGTCTTGCCCCAGTAGGTAAAGATGCTAACCTCTTTTCTTCGTTCAGTTATTACTTGTTAATGTTTTCCGATACATTTTCGTAGGTTCAACGTGACCACCATCTGTTTTGCCTACGAAGCAAGAGCTAGTTATCCAACCCCTCATTCACATAGGGCAAGCTTCTCCCGGCGGCCTGGGCAATAGTGGGAGTGCTGCATCAACTAGTGCACAGTTCTTGGCTATCCAGGCCCTTCTACCAGGGCTGGCGAGGGGAGCCCCTCCGTCGAGATACTTTCTTGCCCGGAGGAGTTGGTTCCTCAGCTCAAACGTCGCTGTTTGGTGAGGCTAGGTGACGATTCACCTTCGTCTCACCCTCCTACCTGATGAACTGGTCTTTCGTGTCACAGAGATCGTTGAGCCTAGCTCGAGCGAGGCAACCTCTTTAGACCCCCCAAATGCCGACCAGGGGTTAGCGTTAGCAATGAGAGACGCTTCTAATTTGGGCGGAGGAGTAGAGGGACTTGAGGATGCGGCGCTCGATGAGGATGAGGCCTTCAAGGATGCTCCCTCTGAGAACGCTCGGTTAGTGGCTTCTTCCCCTCGACAAGAGGAGGAGTAGAGGACTTGAGAATGCGGCGTTTGATGAGGATGAGGCCTTCAAGGATGCTCCCTCTGAGAACGCTCGGTTAGTGGCTTCTTCCCCTCGACAAGAGGAGGACGTCACGCTGGCTTGCTTTGATAGTCCTTACAAAGTCGCCCCTTTGAACCCTTAACGGTACATGGGTGACATCCGGGTATCTGCCAAGAAGATGGTTCGTCATTCCTTCGACCACGGATATGTCCCTCAAGCTTTCCATTTCAGGCAGGAGTGCCGATATGGGACCTTTGATGCGATTCACGTGAGATATCCCTCCATTCCTCTCTTTCTCATTATTCCTGTTCCACGTATGACACCCTCACTGGATTATTTTTATCAGCTAGTTGGTCGCTTTCACGCTCTATCCTTGGCCTTGTAGGACGAGCTAGTGGCTAAGAGGGTTCGGAACAGGAGCACCAAGCGGAGGTACAGTGTCTCCAGGCTTTATTGAGTGCAGCTAATCAATCCACCCTTACTCACGCCTCGGCTGAGCTTATTTAATCAGAGAAGAAGACCGCTTGGGAGGATGTGACGCGAGTAGAGGAATGGACAACTCTCCTTTATATAGAACGGGACCGTATTCAGCGCCCAGTGACTGCTGTCGAGGCGTGTATTAGTGAGCTCGAGTGGGATGTACGGTCTCGTATGACTCAGGTGGAGTTTCGCGCTAAGAAGGCCTTGGAAGCTTTTGAAATGGCACGTAAGAACAACGATGAGGATCTCTAGATGGCTCAGACGGAGTCGAGTTCTCGCGATAGCCGGATCACCGAGCTGGAGCGACGTTTGAAGGAAACTGAGGATAGGCTACTTAAGGCAGAAGAGGGGCGCACGGTTGCAGAGTATGAGTTGCTTTAAGCAAGGAGGGTGAGGACAGGGGTTGAATATGCGAGGGTTCATCTAATGGAGAAGTGTCTGACTGAAGAATGGAGACGCTTTCTTGATACCTTTAAGCATTTCTGGTTGATGTGTGGCAGTCTTAAGTCTGAGGAACACCTCCAGCATCTCCTCTCCGAGGGGTATAGCTACCATGATGCTTTGGATGCGACCACCGTTCAATTTGTCATCCCCCCTCCCTAGGCTTTCTGCTTTCCTTGTACTCGTGTTTCTTTTTTTGCTTATGTATGGGATCTTGTGTTTGTACCCTTGTCTGCTGCTTTTCAATGAGACACAAGATTGTTTTTTGTTTGTGATATGCTTAACGAATCTCATTTTGCGATGTCTCCAATGGTCATTTTCCCTCAAGTGGCTTCCTTAGCCATATTTGTGGGAGAGAAGTTGTTAGGGTTTACTTTTTACTGCAGAAACATGTGTTGATAGCCTTATTTGTTGACCATGTTTTTTACCCATTTCCGATTATTATTTGCCAAAAATAACCACATAGTCTTAAAGTAGAACATGCATAGATGATTTATGCATAAAAGTCAAACTATGGTACTTTAGGAAAAATATGAGAAAAATGCGGTCAAAGTTGGAAGAAAATAACATAAATTTATTTTTGTAGAATTGCGCCTGGCACATCTTTGGAGGACAAAATGTCAAAACACACGTTTTGATTAATGAAGGGCAAGGAGGACATTTCCCACATGCTCAAAACCGTGAGTCCAAGTCCAAGTGAGGTGGTTAGGTGAATCTCAACCGATTTCCACTTAAAATGAAGGGGAGTTTCAACCAACCTATGGTGCTATAAAAGGAAGCCATCCCTCCATCAGCAAATCATCCCTTCCAAGCTTCATTTCATCTTCTTTTAGTTGCTCTCTAGTTGTAGAACATGTTTTTAGGGTTTATGTTTATGTTATGGTTGCTAATTTCTTTGTTTTTCACGCTTTTACCTTTCATATTGCTTTTAATTCAAGTTCTTACTTCTGTTCTTTGTTCATTCTGTTCTTTTAAAGTTCTTTAGCGAGTTTCAACTCCCGTCATGCTTGAGAGAGAAGAGGGTCAAGCTAGAACTCATTGTACGACTTATTTATTCATTTAAATTCAATGAAAAATACTTTCTTTATGTTTCCGTGCATTTAATTTCCTTTAATTATGTTCTAAATTAGTTATCAACCTCTTTGTGGAATGCCTTAGTCAAAATGATTTGATTTCAACACGTTTGGGATTTACCCAGAATTGCGCCTGACACTTTTTTTGGTTGGTTTCTAAAAACTTCCCTTTACGTCTTTTTTTCATTTGGCAAGTGGGAACTTGACTTATACACCAAAGCCCAACCTTGGGAAAGGTGACTTAGGTAAAATAATAGGAAACCAATATGGGATATGACTTAGGAATAAGCGCATAAAACATGGTCCTAGACATAGGCTCTCTGACCCCTAATGCAAGTGAGTTGGTAGATATTCTCTAGGATTGCAATCAAACATAGACATATGATTTTAGGTTAGCCTAGTCTATTGAAGCAACCAAAAGCAGTTGTGAAAGAGTAGAACTCAGTTTCTCGAGAAAAGCCAAAATTGCAGTTGGTGCATTTTCCCAACAAAGTGTGTTTTCCATGTTTTGCATCAAAACTAAGGTAGGAAGCAAAGAGGTTGAGTTTTATTAAATTGCTTGATAGTTAAAACCCCAAACGACAACATTTCATCACATTTTTCTTCCTAAATCACAATTGAATATTTGAACTATTCACTTCTTTAAAATTGTTTTGAAAGCAAAAAGTCCCTGAAGATTCGACCTTGGATTACTACCAAGTATTCCTTGTGACCGTGTCTGCTTGCACGAGTCTCTAATCTTTTTGAAGGTAGAGAAAGTCCCAACAAGTTTTTGGCGCAGTTGCCGGCGACTTATTTTTGAAAATCATATTCTTTTCAAGTGAATTGTTTCACGTGTGATTGTTGCATACCTCTGTCATTGGACTAAATTGTTATGTCTAACCCTTAAGGGAGTTGTATATGAGCACAGGGTCTGGTTGGTTGACCTTTGATCTAGAGATTGAAAGAACCCTTAAGAGGATAAGGCATGAGTAGAGGTTGAGAAAAGATCGAGAAAATAAAAAAGAGAAAGAAGTTCAAGAAGTAAAAGTTGAAGAAGAGACCATCAAGATGAATAGGAATCCACAAGATCCTCCACCTCCACAAAATCCACCTGTGAACGGAGATATGGCAGGTGAAGGAGCAGCAAATCGAGTAGGATAAGTTCCTAATCCGATCCTTCTAGCAGATAACCGAGATGTAGCCATGCGGAACTATGTCACTCATGCGTTCCACAACCTAAATTCAGGGATAAATAATCCTTTACCCCAAGCCGCACAGTTCCAGCTCAAGCCAGTCATGTTCCAGATGTTACAGACGATGAGCCAGTTCAGAGGACTGACTAACGAAGATCCTTACTCCCATCTCAAATCCTTTATTGAAACAGCTATGCATTTCAACTTTCTGGTGTCTCTGAGGATGCACTAAGATTAAAAATGTTTCCTTTTTCTCTCATGGATGGTGCAAGGATTTGGCTAAACGCGCTAGAACCAAATTCTGTCAACACGTGGGCAGAACTGACGGAGAAATTTTTGGCGAAGTACCACACTTTGACCAGGAACCCAGACCTTCGAGAAGACATTGTGTCTTTCCGACAAAAGGAGAATGAAGCAGTACAAGAAGCTTGAGTGCATTTTAAGGAGTTACTTAGAAGATGCCCAAGCCATGGATTGCCCGCATGTGTGCAGATTGAGCAGTTCTATAAAGGATTAGATCATTCATCAAGAATGATGTTGAACACCAGAGCTAATGGTTCGTTGTTAGAAAAGTTGGTTAATGAGATCGTTGATATCTTAAACAAGATAACAGACATTAATGACCAAGGTGAAATAGGAAGGGCATTGCCAAATAAGTAAGTATCAGCTGGAGTCTTTGAGTTGGACATAGTAGCTTCAATGCAAGCCCAAATGGCGGCTATGAACCATATGTTAAAGCAGCTGACAATGGAGAAGGAAACTAAAACTGCCACTTCGGTGATGCCTGAACCCTCACATGTTTTACAAATTTCAGATATATCTTGTGTCTATTGTGGTGTAACCACCTGTATGAAAATTGTCCAGCTAATCTAGCGTCTATTTTCTATGTAGGTCAAGGTGCCCAGTGGAATTTCAATTCATATTCAAACACTTACAACCCTGGATGGAGGCACCATCCAAACTTTTCTTGGAGTAATCAAGGAGTAGCTAGTAGCAGTGCGCAAGCACCCGCATTGCCGCCACAACAATACAATCAACAACGAGCTCAAAATACTACTCAACAAGGTGGTGACAACGCAAGTTTTGAGGCCATGATGAAAGAATTCATGACAAGAAGTGAAGCTACAACAAAAGAGTTCATGAGAAGAACTAATGTTGCGATAAGAAACTTGGAGATGCAAGTGGGGCAGATAGCAAATGACCAAAAATCTAAACCCCAAAGCACATTGCCTGGACACACAGAGAACCAGAAGTGAGACCGGGAGGGAAAGGAGTACTGTAAGGCGGTTATCACGAGAAGCGGTTTGAGTTATGAAGGACCCTCACTTCCAGTGGAAGGAATTGATGCAGTTACACCTGTTCCTGCATCCACCTCCAATCCATAACGAGAAGAGAAAGCAGAACCCGTATGTTCAGAAGAAAAAGGTAAGAAGGCGGATAAAGGTAAGAAAGTAGTGCCCATCACTACTCCACATGTAGGTAATATAAGATTCCTCCACCTTTCCCCCAAAGGCTAGTTAAAAAGAATCAGGATAGTCATTTTAAGAAGTTCTTTGAGATTCAAAAACAGTTGCATATAAATATACCTCTCATAGATGCTTTAGAACAAATGCCTAACTACACCATGTTTTTGAAAGACATCATGTCTAGGCGTAAGAAGTTAGGAGAACATGAGACGGTAGCCCTAACAAAGTGTAGTAGTGATGCTCTAGGGAATCCATTGCCTGTTAAACGTAAGGACCCAGGTAGTTTTAATATCCCTTACTCAATAGGTGGTAAGAACTTAGGTAGAGCATTATCTGACTTAGAAGCAAGCATTAATCTTATGTCTCTTTCTGTCTTTAAAGAGTTAGATATAGGAGAAGCTCGTCCCACTACTATCACTTTACAACTAGCTGATAGGTCCATAAAGAAACCGGAAGGAAAAATAGAAGATGTGCTTGTTAAAGTCGATAAGTTTATTTTTCCCGCCGATTTCATAATTTTGGATTGTGAAGCAGATCTTGAGGTGCCGATCATTATAGGGAGGCCGTTTTTAGCAACTAGAGATACGGTATTCATTGTTCGGAAATGAGAGATCACGATGAAGGTCAATGATGAGCAGGTAACCTTCAATGTCCTCGATGAGATGCGTCTCTCGGATGAAGTCGAAGACTACTCTACAATAGGGGCAATCATGGAGGAACTCCAGGAAATGATTGTGGAAGACTTAGAAGGTGATTTAGAGGCCGCAGAAAAAGAAGCCAAGTGCAATTTTGCCCCAATTTGAGCGTTTTAAGTTTCTGCAACCAACTATAGCGGATTTGAAGACCTTGCAACCTTCCATCATTGAACCTCCAGAATTGGTGAAGAAACATCTACCTTCTCATTTAAAATATGCTTATTTGGGTTTAAATAATACTTTTCCGGTTATCATTTCTCCTTACTTAACTAATGAAACATGAATCTTTGCTTTTGCAGGTTTTATCTAAGTATAAGAGGACTATTGGATGGACCATAGCAGAAATTAGAGGAATTAGCCCTACTTTTTGCATGCAGGAAATCATCCTAGAAGAAGGAGCTACCAATTCTGTCGAGTGCTAGATGAGGCTTAACCCCAAAATGAAAGAGGTGGTCAAGAAGGAGATCATAAAATGGTTAGACGTCGGGGTGATCTACCCCATTACTGATAGCAACTTGGTTAGCCCGATTCAATGCGTTCCCACGAAGGGTGGTATGACAGTGATTACAAATGATGACAACAAGTTGATCCCAACAAGGACGGTGTCTGGTTGGAAACTGTGTATGGACTACCGTCGCCTAAATAAGGTAACTCGAAATGACCATTTTCCATTACCCTTTATTAACCAAATGCTTGATCGTCTTGTAGGGAAGGAGTGCTATTACTTCATAGACGGGTATTCTGGTTACAACCAGATTACAGTAGCTTCGGAGGACCAAGAAAAGACCACTTTCACATGTTCCTACGGGACATTTGTGTTCCTGAGGATGCCATTCGATCTTTGTAACGCTCCTGCCACCTTCCAAAGATGCATGACAGCTATTTTTTCTGACATGATAGAAAGCACGGTAGAGATTTTCATGGATGATTTTTATGTGTTTGGTGAGTCGTTTAATGTTTGTTTAGAGAACTTAGAGAATGTTTTAAAAAGATGTGAAGAGACTAACCTTGTGCTTAATTGGGAGAAGTATCATTATATGGTACATGAAGGAATAGTCTTAGGTCACAGAATTTTAGAAAAAGGAATTGAGCTCGATGCGACTAAAATAGATGTGATTGCAAAACTACCCCTTCCTACAACTGTAAAAGGTGTTAGAAGTTTCTTAGGACATGCGGGTTTCTACCACCGTTTTATAAAAGATTTTGCGAAAATTTCTAAACCTTTGTGTCAGTTGTTGGAAGTTGATCGACCCTTTGTTTTTTATGAACATTGTTTGAAAGCTTTTGAGACACTTAGGAATGCACTTAGCTCAACACCTATCATAATTGAACCAGATTGGAACTTGCCATTTGAACTAATGTGTGATGCAAGTGATTTTGCTGTAGGTGTGATGTTGGGTAAAAAAAAAGTAAAGTTCTTCATCCTGTTTATTATGCAAGTAAAACTTTGAATAGTTAGTTTTTACGGATCATTCTGCACTTAAATACTTGTTTGGTAAAAAAGAAGCTAAGCCTAGGTTAATTAGATTGATATTATTGCTACAAGAGTTTGACTTAGAGATAAAAGATAGAAAAGGAACACAAAACCAAGTTGTGAATCATTTGTCTAGGCTAGAATCTTCTTTGCAACATGCTAGTTGTGAGATTAGAGAGCATTTTATTGATGAGCATCTATTAGCTATTTCTGAAGTCCCTTGGTCTGCTGATTATGCAAACTATCTAGTTAGAAAAATAATTCCTAATGACTTGAGTAAGCACCAGGTAAAGAAGTTCTTTCATGATGTTAGGTTTGATAGATGGGATGAACCTTTCTTGCTTAAACGAGGACCTGACAATATTCTTCGCAGATGTGTTGCTGAGCATGAACAGAAGGAGATTCTAAAGGCGTGCCACAAATCACCATATGGTGGATATTTCGCTGGACGTAAGACTGCGACAAAGGTTCTCCAAAGTGGTTTCTTTTGGTCGTCCCTATTTCGAGATGTTCACATATTCGCTCAAGGTTGTGACCACTGTCAAAGATCAGGTAACTCAACACGGAAAAATGAGATGCTGTTAAACCCAATATTGGAAGTTGACCTTTTCGATGTTTGGGGCATCGACTTCATGGATCCGTTTCCACCTTTATTCGGTAAGAATTAAATTCTCTTGGCTGTTGATTATGTCCCGAAATGGGGTGAGGCTCTGGCCACCCCTACTAACGATGTTAAGGTAGTTTCTCTCTTCTTGCAAAAGTTTATCTTCACTATATATGGTACACCTAGATACTTGATTAGTGATGAGGGTACGCACTTTTTAAATAAGGACAGTAAGTAATTTGCTTAAAAAGTATAACATTCACCATAAGATTGCTACTGCATATCACCCTCAAACAAATGGACTAGCGGAGGTATCAAATAGGGCAATAAAGTCAATTTTAGAAAAGTCCGTGAATGTGAATAGGAAGGACTGCTATTTAACTCCAGATTAAAATAGTTTCCAAGTAAGCTTAAGTCTAGATGGTCGTGCCCACTCGTAGTCGAATATGTTTATCCACATGGAGCGGTGGATTTAACAAGCTCCAAAGGTAATATTTTTAAGGTAAATGGGCATTGGGTCAAGAAATATTATGATGAGTATATTGACAGAGGTAAAACCTCTGTATTACTTAAAGACCCGTGAAAAAACAGTGGAAACAATCTTTTGGGCAGTTTGGGGGGTGTTTTTATGTAAAATATTTTTTGTCTTCTTTTTGCGAAGTTTTTACATTTTCTCTAGGGCCTTTCTGTGTAGATTACAAATCTAATTTTTGTTTTTGCATTTGAATTGTGTAGGATCAAGATTCGATCCTCGTCAAAATTGCACCAGACGCAATTTAAGAGAAAAAAAATTGATTTTTGAGTTATGGATTAGGGCTTTCGTGGGCTTTATGTGGGTTATGCCTAAATGTACTTTGAGTTGTTTTTAAATAAAAAAGAGGCCCAATTTTTAACCCAATTATGTTTTCAATATTTTCTAAAACATAAAACAAAAAGCCATAGAATTTCAAATTCCCCCCCATTCACGGTTTTCACCAAGATTTCCTCACTTGTTTTCAAATATTCTCTCAAGAAATCTCAAAGAATCTTAAAGTCTCTCTCATCTATCTCTTTTCCGGCACACTTAGGATTTATTAGAGGGATTTTAGTTGTGGATCGTGAAGCAAGCTCGAGAACCATGGAAGGTTCATCTTCCTCCAAGCCACACGACAAAAACAAGGAGAAGAAGAATGTGTTGTTGCCTCCACCAACTAAACCGGATATGATTCCTCTTAAATCTCCTAGGATTTCTCACGAAAAGCTAGTTTTTGACCCTAGGGAACAAAGAAGAAAATATGAGGAAGCTATAAGAATGAACCCTAGGAGAAATTTATCCATAGGTGGTACAAATTATGAAAAAATCAATATGGAATCTCATTATGCTAGGGTTAATAAAGAAGGTTCTACTAAAAAGAAATTAGGATGAGTTAGTAAAGTCTATCTTCAAAAAGATCAATCTTTAGAGGAAAAATGTGCTGTTTTAGATGAGGAAATTGCTAAACTTCATGAGAGAGTGGCGATGTTCAGTAAAAATAAAGAAATTAGGGATAAAGGGAATGAGAGAGTTTATGCTAAAATTGAGGAACTAAACATAAAATGGGAAGAATTCATGGAAAACTCGAAGAAAATGAGTGAGGAGATTCAACTTGAGTCGGCGTCGTATGATGAATCTTTCTGAAGATAACCCCGTTTCTAAGTCTTTAGAATGGTCTATCCTCCCCCTTTTTCCACTACTGTTGTTGTGCATGTTGAAGGTCAAGAACATGTTAGTGGAGACTCAGAACACAACACGGAGCCCTTGGAACATTCATATTCGGCCACAGTCCAATTCAGTACCAAATTTTGGATGAGACTCCACCGGCCATTCTACAAGGTATTTTGTCTCCATCTTTTCCAGATCCTATCTTGACTAATCATCCCCTAGTTTTTGATGATATAGAACAGGAAAGGACAATGTCGAAAATTGCCGAAATTTTGGTGGCGTTGAATGAAGCAAGGGGAGAGGATCCATTTGAGGATGATGGAAATAGTGGAGTAGCACAATGATAATTGAATGTTGATGGAGAGGATGAAGATCTTGGAAAATTACACTAACAAGTGCATGAAGATGAGTTTGAAGAGGAAGAAGACAATAACAATATATCTCAATATGAAGTGAGAGTACGAACTCCGGTGCACGAATCTCAACAAGATGATGATGAGCCCCCTGCACAAGAGCAAGAAGGAACATCTGGTCCTGTGGATGTCCCTAGTGAGGCCATGGAGGAATCATCTTCCTCTTCTTCACAAGGTAAGACCCCTTCTTTATCGAGTTTGAATGTTTCTGACCCAAACTTTATTGCTGCTGCTGATACCTCAGATGAGGAGGTGAACTTGACCGAAGTGGTGAAGAAAACAAAAAAGAAGAAGAAAGTGGCAGAAATTGCGCTTGGCACAATTTCTAGGCCTAGGACCCAAGCCGCTATAGCACGTTTGGCTGCACAAAAAGAAGTCAAGGCTGATCCATCTAAAAAAGCCAAGAGGGCTAGGGTGCCTAGAGAGGTAGAAGAGCCACTTGAGGAGGCCAACGAATAGGAGCTCGATTCTATCGAACAAACACCATAAAGAGTAAAAGGGTGAGATTGGAAGTGCGAAGGCCCAACTTCATAGCATGTGAAATCCTACTTGAGAGGGGCTTTGATGAAGCATAAGAGCCCGTGCCGGAGTATGTTAGGAGGAGGCTTGTAGAGAATGGTTGGGAGACGTTGTTTGCCCCAACTACACGTGTATCTGAGGCCTTGGTGAAAAAATTTTACACTGCCATCAACCCCAACCAACGGGATGAAGTGAGAGTATGGGGTAAACTGGTAAAATTCTTGCCTTCCATTATTAATACTCACTATGGTTTGTTGGATGTGTTTAATGCAATAGGTAATGAAATTTTGGTGTATCCATCGGACGAGCATGGAGGAGACGTGTAGGCTTATTAGTAGACCACACAAGACTTGGATCGTCTCAACCACGGGGAAGCTTTCCTTAAAGCCCCATTGACATCAATGAGCAAGCAACTATTTGGGCGTATGTGGTGAAGAACCGATTGATCCCCACTTCTCACGGTTCCTCCATTAAGCGCAATAGAATGATGATGGTGTACATCCTCATGAAGGGTATTGAGTTCAACTTTGGGGGATCAGTCGTCCCTCGAGCGGGGCTCTTTTTCTTTTGGGGAGACAAAGTCGTCCCCTCCTCTACGTTCTTGATAGCCCATCTTTAGAGATGAACCCGCACCACATACATTTTCTAACCTTTGAACCAAAACCCCCAACTAGAGATGGAATTCCAGAACCGGTGTTCTAGTACAATAAGGTAACCCAGTAGCATATGAGAGCCGAAAACTCAATGAGACCGAAAGGTGTGGTCCAAGAGAATGAGATGACAATATCAAGCGTGCATCTCTGCTCAGGGAGTAGGTCAAAGCTTTTATTTTGTTTAGAAAAGTAAAAAGTTGGAATTCGAGAAAACAAGACCTGAACTTGATGAGCGAAATCTGCTGACGAAAAAAAAAAGCTCTTTTTTTTTTAAACAACTCATTCGTCTCCCTTTTTTCCTTTTATGTTTTTATCAAAATGAAATGGAAACTATTTTGTTACATGCCCTATACCACAACAATTTGTTCGTACCTTCTTGGTTTAGGCTTCCAATTGAACTAACTTTATGGCCTTGTCGCCCGCCGCTAGCAGAAGCTAAGCACTTGAAAAGCGTGCTAAGAAACGTTGCCCGTCCGCTTTGAACAAATAGGAGGCGTGGGCCACATGTCGCACACAAGCCACCAGGTCGCGTGCTTTAGCACCGTTTCACATTTGAAACTGTAGAGGGCGGTTTGTGACCTTCCAGCTCATAAGAAACGAGATACAGAGTTGCTCTGAGAAAATGGTAGGCCCTCTTGTTTTTCTTGGACTAATAACTGAGTTATGCTTGCAGGCGGGAGTAGAGGCCGATGATGCGAAAGTAGTGAGGCCGATGATGCGAAAGTAGTGAGGCCTAAGAAGCCAGTCACATCCCTAAGAAGAGTTCGAGGATATTCGCTAGTTCGAGAGGGAGATTCTCCCATCACCACCACGGATCCTGAGACCCTAGGAGTGGTGACTAGGGAGCAATATGACAAGCTTAGGCACAAGTACGAGCTTTTTTTGGTTACTCAACGTACCACATGTGACTTCCTCAAGAAGATATACGGTGATGAAGCACCTTCGTTCCCCGATGAACTTGCGGCCGATTTACCATCCTCTTCCCGTCTTCCTACCGATTCCACCGACGATGAGTCTTCCATGATGAATAGGGGAGTATATCCTTCTCTTTACATTGCTATTTGGATCTTGATTTTGTATGTTAGGTTGTGTAGTTTAGGTTGTTTAGATTAGTTGGCATGTTAGGTTGTGTAGGTTGTTTATGTTCCTTTAGTTTGCATGATAGGTTGCTTAAGCTTAGTTTTTGTTTTAGGTTACTTATTGGGATTTTGTGCTGTTAGGAATGTTTATAAAGTGTGTTTTTGCATATGTTTAAAGTTCAAACTTGCATGCTTCCTTGTTCTAGCTACTAGCTTGTCTTTAGCTTCTTCAATGCATCTTTTCTAACCTCTCAACATGTTCATCTTTATAATGAAATGCTTTCCTTTGTTCTTTGTTTTTGTATCATGTCGATGAGGATTATTAAGGGCGTGAATAGGTTAGATTTCCTCATTTTATGATCAAGCCACGAGTCATTTTTCGTTCTTTGTTTTGGTTATTAAACTGTGTTCTGCTTCTTTTTGTTTTGAAACTTTAACTTTTTCATTGCTTTGGAAGTCCTTGTCCTTTTTGTGCCAAAATTTTGCATCTCTCAAAATTTCTTTCCCCAGTGAGGACACTGCTTCCCTTAAGTTTGGGGGGGACAGTTTGTGTCATTTGTTTAGAAAGAAAATGCTTTTTACATTTCGAAAAAGAGTCATATGCAAGAAATTTTTTTGAAAAAAGAGTACAAAAGAAGAAAAGCAAGTCAAAAAAGAGTCCTGAGAGAAAATAAGAGTGGGGGAAAGAGAAGACAAATAAAAGTGAGAGTAAGAAAAGAGTGGTAAGAAATATGAGAGGAAAGAAAACAAAATTATTTTCGTGAGTACCACTATAGACATTCATTTTCTTTAAATGGTGGCGTTAGCATCTTGGAGGGTAGTAGCCTACATATTAACGTGACTTCGTGAAAACCATTGCTGACATCATTTTATGCCGGGTCGCTACCTAACAAGTTTCTATGAGTGGCTGTGGTTTGAAACTGATGTTAGTGTGTTGAAAACCTCATTGGCTAGTAGCCGATCCACTTGCTGTTAGAACTTTTGAATCAAAATGGAAGTGTGCATATTCCTCGGTTTTGTAAAAGAGTTTTGTGTTTTAGAAAAAAAAGAGGATTTAGAATCATTTTTAGTTTAAAAAAAAGGATGGTTTATGGTTCGTTGGCTTGAAAGTAAAGTTAGGACGTTTAGCTTGTGGAGCCTTTCCTCATATACTTTGAAACTTTGGATTGTTGATTATTTTAGATTTATTGTTGTTGTTTTTGCTTGAGGACAAGCAAATTACTAACTTTGGGGGTGTGTTAGGGTTGACTTTTTACTGCAGAAACATGTATCGGTAGTCCTGTTTAACCACGTTTTTTACCCCTTCCCCATCATTATTTGCAAAAAAAAACCAGATATTCTGAAAGTAGAACATGCATAGATTATTTTTTCATAAAATTAAAACTATGGTACTTTAGGAAAAATATGAGAAAAACGTGGTCAAAGTTGGAAGAAAATAACACAAAACTGTTTTTGCAGAATTGCGCCTAACGTATTTTTTGAGGACAAAATGTAAAAACGTACATTTTGATTAATGAAGGGCAAGGAAGACATTTCCCACATGCTCAAAATCGTGAGTCCAAGTCCGAGTGAGGTGGTTAGGTGAATCTCAACCGATTTCCACCTAAAATGGAGGGGAGTTTCAACCAACCTATGGTGCTATAAAAGGAAGTCATCCCTCCATCAGTAATTCATCCCTTCCAAGCTTCATTTGATCTTCTTTTAGTTGCTCTCTAGTTGTAGAACACGTTTTTAGAGTTTATGTTTATGTTCTAGTTGTTCATTTCTTTGTTTTTCACGCTTTTACCTTTTGTATTGCTTTTAATTCAAGTTCTTACTTCCGTTCTTTGTTCATTCTGTTCTTTTAAAGTTCTTTAGCGAGTTTCAACTCCCCTCACGCTCGAGAGAGAAGATGGTCAAGCTAGAACTCATTGTACGGCTTATTTATTTGTTTAAATTCAATGAAAAATACTTTCTTTATGTTTTCGTGCATTTACTTTCCTTTAATTATGTTCTAAACTAGTTATCAACCTGTTTGTGAAATGCCTTACTAAAAAAAATGATTTGATTTTCAACACACTCGGGATTTTCATAGAATTGTGCCTGGCACTTTTTTGGGTTGGTTTCTAAAAACTCCTCTTTACGTCCTTTTTCCATTTTGCCAGTGGGAACTTGATTTATACCCCAAAGCCTAACCTTGGGAAAGGTGACTTAGGTAAAATAATAGGAAACCAATATGGGATGTGACTTAGGAATAAGCGCATAAAACATGGTCCTAGACTTAAGCCCTCTGACACATAATGCAAGTGAGCTGTTAGATATTCTCTAGGATTGTAATCACACATAGGCATATGATTGTAGGTTACCCTAGTCTCTGCAGCAACCAAAAGCGGTAGTGAAAAGTAGAACTCAGTTTCTCTAGAAAAGCCAGAATTGCACCTGGTGCATTTTCCCAACAAAGTGTGCTTTCCATGTTTTCCATCAAAACTAAGGTAGGAAGCAAAGAGGTTGAGTTTTATTAAATTTCTTGATAGTTAAAACCCCAAACGACAACATTTCATCACATTTTTCTTCCTAAATCACAATTGCATATTTGAACTATTCACTTCTTTAAAATAGTTTTGAAAGCAAAAAGTCCCTATGGATTCGACCTTGGATTACTACCAAGTATTTCTTGTGACCGTGTGCGCTTGCACGAGTCTCTAATCTTTTTGAAGGTAGAGAAAGTCCCAACAGAAGTCACTGTCGCCGCTCGGAGACTTCCACACTTATGACAAACACTTACAAATGTGCCTTTTTTTCCTTATCTTTTGTCGGTCCTTGGTATTGTGTTCGAACTTTGGGGTGACTTTGGAACTCAGAGCATTCCAAAAGAGGCAGGATAAGTCCGATTGGGAGCCCTATTCAGATCTTCAACTCAGGAAGATGCCTCGGAACATTTATCATCCAGAGGTTTGCTCATAGCCGAGTGGTGCCACGTGGGCTATCTGGAGTCAGGGTGGCCTTGG
>NW_019104514.1:992892-1012536 GCF_001995035.1 Momordica charantia
TTTTCTTTAATGGGAAAAGGGTGAATAGATATTATGGCAACATTACCCCATTCTTCGTAGTGAAATTGGGGGGCGTTACATCCAGAGAGTTCATTATTTCTTCCTCGTTCCGGTATTTGTCGAAAGCTTGGATCCTTCGTGGAGGGACTTCCATTTCCACAGGAACCACTGCTTCCATTCCGAAGGATAGCGAATAGGGAGTTCTGCCTGTCGAAGTTCTATGCGTGGTCTTATAAGCCCATAAGACGCTTGGAAGCTCCTCGGCCCATTGACCTTTGTTTCAAAGACTTGGAAGCTTGACCAAGCCTTGCTTTCAGGATCCTTTTGATGATCTTGTTTACTGCCTCTACCTGTCCATTAGTCTGGGGTGCACAGGAGTCGAGCTGCGCTGTTCGATTCCGAGCTCTAAGCATAACCTCTTGAAATTACTGTTGTCAAATTACTTCTCATTGTCTGAGATTATGGTGTTTGGGATGCCAAATCAACAGATAATGGACTTCCATACGAAGGTCGTTATGTTCCGCTCGGTGATGGTGGTGAGGGGTTCGACTTCAGCCCACTTAGTGAAGTAATCGACTGCGACAACCGCGAATTTCGTCTGGGCTTTTCCCACGGGCAATGGACCGATCAGGTCGATCCCCCACTGCACGAATGACCAGGGGGCAGTTATGCTCGTGAGTCGCCAATTGGTCGTCATGTTACGATGCGAGTTCGCTGGCATTTGTCGCTACGCCATGCGAACCTCTTGGAGTCCTTACCCATCGTATGCCAACAATACCCATTTTGTAAGATTTTGTTCGTGAGCGCTCGGCCAACAAGGTGGTGCCCATAGTCTCGCTCATGAACATCGCTGAGGATGTTCTTGGCTTCGGTAGGGCTCACGCATTTGAGGAGCGGAAGTGAATATCCCCTTTTGTATAAGGCTCCGTTTCTGAGGGTATAATGGGTGGCCTGTCTTTGGAGTTTTTGGGCATCTGCTTGATCCTCCCGCAGTTCTCCCGTTTCTAGATGCCTTCTGATTGGGATTCTCCAATCTGGGGCATCAGGCTAATCGATGTCCATCATTTCCGATTCGGCAAGGCTTGACTCACCCCTAACTTAGACCAGCACGGTCCAAGGTAGGTTGGTTTCATAAGACGATGCAAGACAGGCTATAGCGTCTGCGTTGGCGTTCTTTGAGCGAGGGACCTGCTCGACCGAGCTTGTTTCAAAGGCGTTCAGCAGTGCTCGCACCTTTTTGAGGTAGAAAGCCATTCGATTGTCCCTGGCTTGGTACTTCTGATTGATCTAATTGACGATTAGCTGAGAGTTGCTGATGTGAACCAAGGAAGCACCATTGTCATGCCTCAAGTACCCATAACGAGAACAAGAGCTAAGAAGCTACAACAAGCTTTACTTTCTCATGTTCAATACTTTGTGAGCTCGGCTAGGGATGATCAATAGAGAGATGAAATTTTTCAAGTCAATATCTTCCAAGTAGAGCTTAAGGGAGGCGTTGCATTAAATGAACTCTAAGTTCATTTAAAGGAGTTGAAATTGAAGTGGAGTTTAACTCAAGTTGCATTCAATAAAGCAAAGTTCAATTCAAGGAACTCAAGTTGCATTAAATGAACTTAAGTGCATCTCAAGCTTCATTTATTGCAAGTCATCCATCAATTAATGGAACAACACTTCAAACTACTTCAAGTGAATCTTCATTTACAATTGAGAGGTTACAAAGACTTTGAATGGTGACCAAGACTTCAATTCTCGGATTTAAATCTCTTTTTATTATATTTTCAGTTTTAAGCATTTCATTTAAGTGTTTTAAGTTACATTTTAGCTAGTGGATGTTATGGCCATCATGTAATTGGGAGTTACAACCTTTCAAATGCCTTTAGGTTACTTTTATGGTTGTTTTGAAGACTATAAATAGTCTAGCTTGATTCCTTTATAAAACAGATTTTATGATTGAATGAAAGTTGCTATTTTTTCTTCAAAAGTCTGGAGCTTGTTTTTCTTTGCAATTCTTGAGTGTTAGATTTGCATGCTAGAGTCATTCAAGTAGCCTTGATGAAGCTATCTTGTGGAATGGTTCGAATAATGAGTTTAAAAACAAGTTTTCTCTACTATTGATCTTGATCATCAAGGTAAATTCGTTCTAACTTCTTCCTTGGGTTGAAATCATCTTGATTTGGGGGTTTTAGCATTTGTGATCTAGGGGTTTGCATAACCATAAGGCTTTTTAGATGCAATTGGCTATTGTTTTCTTATCATTTGGTATCAGAGCACTAGGCTCTAGATCACATATATGTTTCCATTTTCGTATTGCTCTTCTTGTTCTTTGTTTTGAAATTTTTGTTCTTATTGTTCATCTTATTACATTCTGTCCACGTATCTAAAATATAAAAAAAGTGTCATTTCCATTATTCTTTTCGTCTTGTTGTCTTCTATGAGTTTGTAGATCTCTATCTTATGTACAACTTTGTCTTCTTTCATATCTTCTGATTCAATTTGCTTATGGGTGAAAAGTTCGAAAATTGACATTCTGTTCTAGAAAACTGCTATACCCGAGAGCATGTGTTCTTCTTTGTTCTTTATCGGTTTTATAATTGTTTTTAATTATTTTTATAATTTAAGTATAAAAAGGTGTAATAAATATATATTAATTATTTAAAAAATAGAATCAGGGATGGAGACGGGGTCGGGACATGCATTTCCTATTTTTGGGACTCGACCCTACGAAATTTTTTATCTTCCCCATAATGTAGAGACATCAAAATACAAGTTTAGATAGATGTAAATAAGCTTTTGGAAGATAAATTTTAGAGAGATAAATAAAAAGATTTAGAAAAAAATTGTGAAATAAAAGTTAAAGACAAAAAGAGAAAAATTGTAGAGAAAAAAAATAAAGTCGAGAGGAAAAGATATGTTAAAGAAAAAAAGAAATTATAAAGAAAGAGAAATATTATAGTGGAAACAAATTTAGAGATAAAAACAAGATTTAAAATATAATTTTTAGAGAAAATAAATAAATACAAAGATAAATAAAAGTTACAGTGAAAGAAAATTGAAGGAGAAAATAAAATATAATTTTCAGAGGAAAAAATAAATTACGAAAAGAAAGAAAAGTTATAAAAAATTAAATTTTAGAGAGAAAAAGATTAGGAAAAAATATTAAATTTTTAGAGATAAGTGAAATTGGTCTGTTAGAAAAAAAAATACAGAAAAAATTTAGAGAGAAACAAGTAATAAATATTCAAAATATGAAAAATTTTAGACGGAGAAAAATAAAGTTTGTACGGAGAAATTTAGAAATAAAAAAAAGAAAGTTAGAGTGAGAAATAAATTTTTTAGAGCTAAATGAGAAAGAAAAAAAAAGTTGATTATTAGATGAAAAAAAATCAGATTTTGAAAAACAAAAACTTGTTTTTACTTATTTTTTTTTTTAAACTTACATAGAATTTTAAAATGATTTTTGAAAAACAAGAAAAAAAAACAATTTTTGAAAAACTAAAAATAGTTTTTAAAAACAAAAAACAAACAACATTTATCAACCATATATGAGTTTTGTTTTTTAAAAATTGAAAATAAAAAACAAAAAACTTAGGACCGTTTCATTTCATTTTTTGTTTTTAATTTTTGGTTTTTGGTTTTTAGTTTTTTAGAAACATGTTGTTTGATAACCAATTCAATTTTCTGTTATTTGTTTTTTAAAAACAATTTTAAAATTCTATGTAATTTAAAAAAAAAAAAGTAGTTTTCAAAAACAGGTTTGTGTTTTTCAAAATCTGATTTTTTTCTTCTAATACTCAACTTTTTTTTTCTTTCTCATATTTATCTCTAAAAAATTTATTTCTCACTCTAAAATTTTTTTATTTCTAAATTTCTCCGTACAAACTTTATTTTTCTCTTTCTAAAAGTTTCATATTTTGAATATTTATTATTATTTGTCTCCTTCTAAATTTTTCTAAATTTTTTTTTATTTTTTTTAATAGATTAGTTTCATTTATCTCTCTAAAAATTTAATTTTTTCATAACTTTTTTCTCTCTAAAATTTCACTTTTTATAACTTTTCTTTCTTTTCGTAATCTATTTTTTTTCTGAAAATTATATTTTATTTTCTCGTTTAATTTTCTTTCGCTGTAACTTTTATTTATGTCTGTATTTATTTATTTATTTTCTCTAAAAATTATATTTTGAATCTTATTTTTATCTCTAAATATGTTTCCACTATAATTTGTCTTTCTTTATAATTTTTTTTCTTTAACATATCTTTTCCTCTCGACTTTACTTTTTTTTTTCTCTAAAATTTTTATCTTTTTTTCTTTAACTTTTTCTTTCACTGTTTTTTTCTAAATTTTTTTATTTATCTTTCTAAAATTTATGTTCCAAGAGTTTGTTTACGTCTTCATGTCTCTACATTAGGGTATAACAAAAATTTCCGCAGGGTCGGGTCCCAAAAATAGGAAATGCATGTCCCGACCCCGTCCCCGATTCCCTTTTTTTATAATTAATATATATTTATTACACTTTTTTATACATAAATTCTAAAAATAATTAAAAACAATTATAAAACCGATAATTTTTCTCGAGAACATCTCTCGGGCCCAAGAACAAGGTGAAGATGGAGACTACAAATTTTCACGAGTACAAGAATGGGGGAAAGCATCCTCACTCCCACCCACATCATTGTCATCCCTAATGTACCTAAAATTTTTTCTCTCTAATTGTATTGTAAATTTTGTAACTTTTTAAAAACCAAAAACCAAAAAAAAAATTTGTTATGAAACGGCCCTTAAAAACAAAAAACAAAAAAAAAACCAAAAATCAAAAAGTGAAATCATGTCAGTTTTTCCACTTTTATTTCTCTAATAAAATCAAAGTTCAAGTACCAGCCTGGCACCTCAAAAAAAAAAAGAACCCAGATTGGAAGTCATCAACAACAATATTTCATAAAAAAATTATTTGGATGAATTTGAACTTATAAATGCCATGGTTTTGAAGAACAACAGTTTTATAATGTTTATTTTTCAAATCTCTTGAAAGCACCACAATATTTTAATGCAATTAGACACACTTTAATAGGTAGATTTGGATTTGTTTTATACAAACAAATACAAGTTGCAACTTGCAAGTGGGTTTATAGATAAGTCAAAAGGAAAGGCCAATGAAAAAAAAAAAGTGTTATCATTAACTGGCCTTCATTTCTTTCATACATATACTAAATTATATATTTAATCCTTATACTTCAATATACTTCAATGTTTCAAAAAAATTTATTATCGATCATATTTTCTTATATAGCAAAACAATATCGACCAAATCTAACCCTATTTGAATAAAGAAATAATTTTTTGATTTTGTTAGATCGCAACAACACCTTTTTATTTATTTAGGTAACAAAACTTTCATTCAGATAAAAATAAAAGAACAAAAATGAGCCAACCAACACAAAGAGGCTCCAATCTAACAAAATAAGATCTAAGGGATAATTACTAAAGTTTTTAACCACTCAGAATCAAAGTGAAACATGAAATCTACCGAGAGATTAAACCCTTTTCCCAAGATCTCTCCACCCTCGAATTAAAAACTCTATCGTTTCTCTTCATCCACGAATCCCATAAAATAGCACAACTCCAAGCGAGCCAAAGATAACACCTCTTATCATGAAAGGGCGAGCTAGTGAGCAGCTCCCCACTAGCACACGCACACGTACAATCGTTCAGACGAGCAAGGCTGAAACCAAACTCTTCAAAAAATTGTTCAGATGAAGTAGGAAAAATAGCAAATCCAAAGAAACCAAGACGTTTTTAATGCACACATCATAAAAAATAAGGTATCATACACAAAAATGAATAAAGGAAAGAAGAAAAAAAATTAAAAAGGCACCTAAGGGCTAGTTTGGTAACATTCCCGTTTCTTGTTTCTCATTTCCAATTTCTTTAATAAATCTAAGCATTTTACGACTAACTTTGTTTCTTGTTTCTTCTTTTCTGAAACATTCTCTCAATTATATAGAAATTTTGAAAACAACCCTCCTTTATTGTTCTCATTTCCAATTTGTTCTAAAACATAAATAAAAAGATTGTGATGTTGGAACCATGCCATACATTTTTCTTCATTAAAAATGAAGAAACATAAACAAGAAACAAGAACGTTACCAAACGAGTCCTAAATTTTTGACAAGGACATAATGGAATTATCATGGTCATCTAAAGTTTCCATTATTATATAACTAAAGTTGGAAAGGAATGTAAACTCTGGTGCAGCTCAAAATTGTTTTAAGTTAGATCACTTGATTTTTTTGGCATATCAGACATATTTTTTGCCATTATTCTCTATGAGGAATTACAAAGCAATTATTGCGAAAGAAAACAAGAAAATCAACTTTGAAAAAGCAAAAGCTAAACCCTAGTGCACATTTCTTTTGGAAAACCCTATTAATGGTGGGTTTATTAATTAATTAGACATTTTAAAATTTTAATTTATTCAATCTGTTCAGCCACTTTTCTGAAAATACCTTTTGCCATATATATAAAAGAGAAAAAAACCCTTTAATGGTTAAAATCAATTTCTTTTCGTCCGGATGGATGGCTGGGATGTTTGGAACCTCAAGAAATATCCTTTCAATCCTGGATTCAAGTCCCGTGGAACGCAACTCTACTAAGCGATGACTGTATGTACGGGTATGGGTCAAAGTACCGTCGACTCCTGGATAATAATAATAAAAAATTCAATCTCTTTCCTTGGGTTAGATGCATTAATAATTCAGTTAGAGTCTTCTCTCGGTTAGATATGTTAATAATTCCGTTAGTCATCTCAACTAGACTCATTCACGCCATATTCTTTCTTCAGTTAGATCTGTTAATGATTCCGTTAGTCAACTCAACTAGGCTCATTCACGCCATGTTCCTCCCCTTTAAATCTCATATATATATATATATATAGATTATTTTTTATTTTTTATTTTTTATTTTTTAATGTCGTAGCCATTGAAAAAGATTGATAGCCAAACCAAAGGGATGAGGGAAGGAAACAGCAATTAAATTTGAGGGAAATTTGAAGGTGACATGCCTACATCTCCCACCTTTCTCGCAACTGCGTTTCCAACCTGCCCCTTTTGATTTTCTCTACTACCAATTTATTCTCCTCTCTCTCAAATTTAATATAATAATTGCTATAAACATAAAAGTAGACTATATATATATATGTATAATGTTTAGGGCTTCTCTTTCTACGACATTCTATTCATCTCTTTGAGCTTAGACTCTCACTCTTAAGGTCACGGTCTCATCTCATCTCTCTCACGCCGTTCGTCGACATTTTATCGATTTCTTCTATCGTCGTTCATCTATCGTTGTCGTTCGTTGTTCGCCGTAGGCCTCACTCTCATCTCTTTCACGTTGCGGAGTCAACAATTTCATCCATCTCCATTCTCCGCAATCAGCCACACGAGGTACTTGTTCCTTTTCTTATCCTTTTTTTCTCATTCTCTATTCTCTAGCCAACTCTCACACTTGTTTTTGCTTCAAATCTATCGTTGGGTTTATGTTCCATCTAACCTTGTTTCTGTTCGGTGCGTTGTGAAGTTTCCATGATTTGTTTTTGGGTTGATTGCAAACTTGATGGTAAACTTTTCTAGTTTAATTGAACTTACTGGTGCATCGCTCCTCATTATACCAATCCATAACCCGATCCAACAAATCTCTCTAACACCGATTTTTCCTCTCTTATCGCTTCGCTCCCCAACAAATCTCTTTCTTCCTAAACAAATCTCTTAAACGGTTATCTTTCTCTTCTTTCTGTTACTCTCTAATTTTTCTCAAATCTAAATTTTCTGTCTAAATATTTATTTTCGTATAAAAAATTTATTTACCACCATTTTCTCTCTCACGTTTTGGTCTCCATCTCTCTAAATGCTGTCTATAAAGTTTTTCACTTTTATTCCCTGCTTGAAATATATTTTTCTCTGTAACATATATCTATTTATTTAACTTTACAAATAGTAAAAATAATAATCAAATAAGTTTTTTTTTATTTTATTTTAAACAATCCAAACATAGCAGTAGAAAACATGAATTAAAAATCAGGAGGTCATTCCTCCAACTAGATGGAATCTAACAGCAGACTTCAAACCTCTTTTAGCCATCTTGTGAGTCACCTCATTCCCTCTCCTTTTGACAAAACCGATAGACACCACCGCCTCCTTCAACTCCCTAACCTTTATCATTGCAACAAAATGACCAATCTCATAAATATCATCGGCTTCAAATTGCAATAGGCTGAAGATACGGTATGAATCCATTTCCAAAACACACAGAAACAAAGCCATCTCCCAAGCTTAGCCGAATTCCAAAGTTCACCGCCATAGCCTCCACCATATCAACACCTACCACATCCGCTACCTGTAAAGCTGATGATTAAAAAAAAACTAAAACTAAAAAGGTCCCGAGAACTTATAAATATTTATAAAAAATGAAACATAAGCAAAAATAAAATGATAAAAATGACCTGTAATCGAACTAAATTTTTTAAAATAGGAAAAGTAAAGCAAATTTATTATGAAGTAGAGTCATAGTTCCTAAAACTCTATTTTTAATTTTCAGTAAACATGTTTCAAAAATTTAAATTCCTTTATCGTGAAAAAAAAATATTTCTTCGGGTAAGATTTTGCAAATAGTGGAGGGGGAAGGGAGTTGCACCGGGTGGCTATGTCTTTAGTCTTATTCGTAAAAATGTCAACCTCTTTTATATTTTATAAATAAGGCAAAAATTTTAAATTTTTTTATTTTGAAAGTTTGATTATTTCAATTTTACCCATATAAGTACATCTGATATACCTATGATATATGTACCTGCAATATACATATGATGTATATCGTATATCTTATTTCTAACATATTTATAATATACCTCTGACATATATACGGGATGTTAAAGGTTAGTCCATCTCTTAGACGTTTTTTTAGATAATCTTCTCAACTTCTTATTTTACAAATGAGCAAGAGATTTAAATTTTTATTTTTGGAATTTTATTATTCCAATTTTTATAACATCTTACAAATATAGCAAGAGATTTTGGCTTTGCAAATATGGCAAAATTATTTGAAATATTATTTTTTTTTAATTCGAAATTTACGGTTCCCTATTTTGTTTGAGACCTCACATGTTTATTCCCTTTCTTGGTCCTTTTCCGAATCTAGAACTTCCAACTTCTACAACCAATTGTAGAATCTAAAATTTTCATTTTCTACAGAGCTCTGCAGCTCATTATCATTCAAGCTGAATTTAAAACTTTTGGCTCAAACTGAAACTTCCGACTCTGCTACAAATCTTCTTCTTCGTTTAAGCGTTCTTCTTCTTCGTCATTCACATTGAAACTTCCAGCTTCACACTTATCATTGTTCAAGCTCATCTTCTTCTTCACTTTTTTCTCGGGGCTCATAAGAGAAAATGAGGAAAATTGAATATAAATTTTAAAATCATGGGTTAGTTGTTTTTTTCTTTTTTTTAATTGAACCCACTTTGGAGTCTATCCAGATTTTCTTTTTTTTTCCTTTTTTTTTTCTCTTAGTCTCTTGGTTTTTTTTTCAAAGGATTTGATTCTTATTTTCTGTTGGTTTATTTGTCAATTAGAGCTTGTGGAATACAATGATGAATATCAAGTATTATTATACCTTTGATGAATATCAAACATTGGTTTCTAACACCACTGTTTTCTATTTGAAACATATATTTCTTATCATTTCAGGAAAATACATGATTTTCAAGTTTCAATATTTGCAACCAATTTATTCATTTTCAGTGCATATCATAGTTAAAACAAGAGATATCATAATTATATTAGGGACAAATCAGTAGTATATCAGTGGTATATCAAGTATACATTAGACAATATCATAGCTATATCAGTAGTCAATCAATGATAAATTAATATGATATCAATAAATTATCAACAAATTGGCAAACATATGATTAAATTCAAAATACCTTGCATATTAAAAAAAAGACTCATTGTCATATCATTCAAAAAACTAGTGGATATATTAGTACTATATCAAAACACATATTAGAGTTAATATATTTGAAATCATTGGTATAACAATGATATATCGTTACTGTTCAATCAATATTAAATCAATGGTACATCATATAATTATATCAGAAGTATATATCAAGATACATATATCATAGTTATATCAGAGGTATATCAGTGGTAAATTAGAGGTATGTCAAATATATGTTAGTTGTAAATCAATGACAAATCATATAATCATATCAGAAGTTATATCACTATATCTTATAGTTATAACAAAAGTAAATCAATTGTATGTCAGTGGTACATTAGTGGTATATCAAAGGTATATCAAATATATATCAAACATATATTAGTGTTATAGCAATAGTAAATCAATAAAAATGATAAATTATATAATCATATAAGAAGTTATATAAATAAATATTATAGTTATATCAGTAGTATATCAATTGTATATAAGTGAGATATCAGTTGTATATCAGTGACAAATCAGAGGTATATCAAGTATATATCAAACATACATCACTGATATTAATATTTTGAGCTTTCAGAGTAAATTGAACCTTTTACAATTTGAGCCTCTGTTTTGTCTTTTAAATTGCCATGTTTGCAAAAGCTAAATGTGTAGGTTAACTGTGTTATTTTACTTAATTTGTTTTGCAATTATTACAAGTGTCCCTTAAAAAATTAAGACTAAAAAGTTTTCTTTCTATCTTACCCGTTTACATTTTCAAAATTTTCAAAGTTATATATATATATATATAAAGCAAAAATGTAAAATTTTTCCCATCCCTTTAAAAATTTATTGTTCCCGTCGCGTGCATATAATTCGTTCTATTTTAATCCACTATTCTTACAATAATAATATATTTGTTTCATTTCATAAATATTTAGATCATTTTACCATCTCCAATCCAACAACCTACAGGGACAACCAAGTATTTGAAGGGAGAAAAGGACAATAATGGATGTTTTCATCTCAGTTGGAGCAAAAGTTGTACAATACACAGTTGCACCCATTGGACGTCAACTAGCTTACCTCTTTTTCTACAATAGAAATATTAAGGATCTTGAAAAACAACTTGAAAATCTTAAGGCTACTAGAGAAAGAGTGCAAATGTTGGTCAATGAGGCAAGAAGCAACGCATATGAAATCTATGACGAAGTCTCAACATGGTTGTTGGTTGAAGTGGATGTTGAACTACCCAATATGCCACGACAAAAAGAAGATGGATCACATAGGAACAGTTCTAATCTATCGTGCCTTAATTTTGTCCAACGTCATAAGCTAAGTAGAAAGTCAAAGAAGAGGGTGAAAGATATTCTTCAACTCATAGAGGAAGGAAAGAAGTTTGAAAAAGTTGGTCATCCGGCACCTCTTCCAGATACTAAAAGTTCTACTCTTCCTGCAGATTATCAAGTTTTAGAATCAAGAACGTTAATGGCCGAAAAAATTAAGGATGCACTTTCAAATCCTAATGTTAATAAGGTTGGAGTATGTGGTATGGCAGGTGTTGGAAAAACTAAGTTGTTGGATGAAATTAAGAAATTAGTATTGGAAAATAAATTGTTTGATCGAGTGATTGACGTGACTGTAGGGCGATCTAATGGTGTAGTAGAGATACAAGATCAAATTGGAGGAAAGTTAAATATGGGACTAAGTATGAAGGCAGAAACTAAGGAGGGAAGAGCGCCTTTCCTACGAAATAAGTTGGTTGAGATGAAAGATAAGATCCTTATTATGTTGGATGACTTGTGGAATGAATATGATCTTGAAAAAGAGGTTGGGATTCCTTGTCGTTCTGAATCAAGTAAAGAAGGATGTAAGATACTTATGACAAGTCGATCTCGAGATATATTAACAAATAAAATGAATACAAAAAAGTGTTTTCAGGTGAATTCCCTAAGTGAAGATGAGTCTTGGAAGTTTTTTATGGCAATAGTTGGAGAGTTTGATAAAAGTCGTATAGAACACATAGCGAAGAATGTGGTAAAAAAATGTGGAGGATTACCAATTGCACTTAAAATTATTGCAAAAGCATTGAAAGGAAAAGAAATACATATTTGGAAGGATGCTTTCGAGAAATTGGAAAAACATGTTTTAGTGAAAATTAAAGGAGTGAGTGACCAATTGTATTCTTGCCTTAAGTTGAGTTACGATTGGATAGAAGATGAAGAAACTCGATTGCTATTTCTTCTATGTAGTGTATTTCCAGATGATCACAACATTTGTGTGAAAGATTTGCAGATGTATGCTATGGGTATGGGATTGCTAAATGACATAAATAATTGGGAAGCAACAAAGAATAGGGTAATTGACTTGGTTGATGATCTTAAATCGTCCTATTTACTTCTAGAATCCAATTCTGGGGATAATTATGTTCAAATGCATGATGTGGTTCGCGATGTTGCCAAATACATTGCATCAAATGATGATAAAATGTCTTCATTGAGCTATGGGTGTGGACAAAGTGAATGGCTAGAAGAGGATAGATCCGGATCTTATAATGCAATCTTTGTAGATTGTATGGACTTTTCCAGCCTTCCTTCAAACTTCGAGTTTCCAAACCTTCAGTTGTTAATATTAGGAATGCCATCGTTTTTTGGGGAAGGGGAAGCTATTCAAATTCCGGGTGCTTTCTTTGAAGGAATGGAAAAGCTTAGAGTTTTGGACATGACAAAAATGTGTTTTGAACCATCAAGGACATCAGTAACTCACTCATTAAAGAACCTTCAAACATTATGTATGTCATATTGTGAATATTATGATATTGATACAATTGGTCAGCTAAAGAAATTGAAAATTCTGAAAATTAACGATTGTACATTTGAAGAGCTACCTGCAAATATGAGTCAATTGACACAGTTAAGGTTGCTAGATCTGTCGAATTGCTCCAACTTGAAGGTGATTCCTATAAACATTATTTCAAGTATGACAAAACTGGAAGAGTTAAATTTATGGCGGAGCTTCAAAAGATGGGGGGAGGAAATATCATACAGAAATAAATTGATTCAGAATGTCAAACTTTCTGAATTGAATCATCTATCACGTCTTTCTAATTTAAGGTTAGAAATTCCAAATGTTAACATTTTTTCAGATGATTTGAGTTTAGAAAGAGTTGAGAAATTAGAAGAATTTTGTATTTGTGTTGGTAATGACTCTTGGGGTTTTAGAATATGCGACGGATATGCAAGAAGGTTGATGGTTAATATAAAATCACAAATTGTTGCAATTGGTGGGACACTTCAAATACTATTGGAAGGATGTGAGCAATTGTATATAGAAGATACAGTGGGCTTTACAAATTGTCTTTTCAAACTAAACGGAAATTATTGTAATCCCCGTTTGAAGCATCTCCACATTGAAGGAAATTCAGAAATGCCACGTCGAATTGATGTTCAGGTAGTAAAAGCTCATTCCCATTTTTTCGCTTTCTCTTTTAAAAAAATTCTCTCTCTTTACATCCAAATTCTAACAAAAACAAAAGTAGATTTTAAGGGTTTCTTCTTAATTTTTTCCCTAAATTTTCGTAAAGATTTTAAAAAGAAAACCAAGAAATTGTTAGTGAACAAGTTTAGTTTTTTAAATTGTCATCAAATAGATCATATAAATTGCAACTTTATATCTTTTAAGTTTTATTTACTTTGTTTAATTAAATGGTTATAAAACTGCAGGTTTCATTTCCTGAGTTGAAGGAGTTAACAATCCAAGGAGGAAATAATTTGGAGATGTTATGGCATAATAATAGGCTAATTGCAAATTCCTTTTGCAAACTCCGAAGTATATGTATTTCATGTTGCAACAAATTAACGTACATGTTTACTTCAAATATGGTGACATCACTTGTTTTCTTAAATACATTAGAAATCGATAACTGTGAGTTATTAGAAAGGATATTTGAAATTGGAAAGTTGGTTGATGATGCCAAAGTACTGCCATTGACAGACTTAAGTTTAAGGTCTTTACCGAATTTAAAGTACGTATGGAACAACGATCCTGGTGAATTTCTTACCTTTCCAAATCTCAAAAACGTCAATGTTTCTAGTTGCCCTCGACTTAAATGTCTTTTTCCAGCTTCCTTCATCAAACATATTGAAGAAATTGAAAGTTTATGCGCATATGAGGTAGATGAAATCTTTTCAGAAGATGAAGCCTCCAAGTTAGGGTTCCCCGAGGTAATGCATCTTTGAAACTTATAACCTATTTATGCAACATTTTATATCTGTTTCTATTTGGTACTAACTTTTATTTTACTTCTTTAAATAAAACATTTACGGATAAAGAACCACTGTTGTTTACATTTTTCATGATGCTGAATAAAAAACAGTTATAATTAAAATAATTGTTAAGAAACTTTGTTCGTTTTCAGATTGTCTTTCGAAGCTTGCAAATTTTGGAAATGGTAGTGAAGAGAAGCTTTTGGTTTAGATCAGGGTCATTTCCAAAATTGCATAATCTTAAATTGAAGGGCGGTGAAGATGACGATCTGGTTACTTTGCCATTGGAAATGAGTCAAGAATTATACAATATTGAAGTGAAGAAATGTGACAAGTTGAAGTTTTTACTGCCATCATCAACCACATTCTTCAACTTGGGTTCTCTTATCATTGAAGATTGCAATGGAATGATGAATCTATTCAACACTTTGGTGGCAAAAAATCTAGTAAATCTTTGTTTAATAAAAATATGTGATTGTAGAGGAATAACTTCCATAGTTGCAGAAGAAGTAGAAGAAGAAGAGGGAGAAGAAATTATTTTCAACCATTTGATTAGATTGGAACTTAGAGATTTGCCAAGACTAGCAAATTTTTACTCTGGAAAATGTGCGCTTAAGTTTCCCTACTTGGAGCGGTTGATAATAGAAGGATGCCCAAAAATGAAGACATTTTCCTTTGGAATAAAAAGGTAGGCCAAGTTGGAATACATAAAGGTGGGCACGTCAATTAAACAATGGAGACTAATAGCCAACCATAGTTTGAGATACACCGAGTTCATTTTGGTAGACCGTCGTACCATTAATTGCATCAACACTTCCAAACAATTTGATTCTATTAGGCTGGTCAAACCCCTTCACAAATTGCAAGAACTTGTAGTAAAAAATGGAGAGAGATGTTCATGGTACACATCATAGCTGCCACAATCTGATTTCTACGATTGCAAAGGACGATCCCCACTCCAGTTTGCAGAGAGCGAGAATAACAAGCTGCATCTGTATTCCCTTTGATTACGCCATTATTTGGAGACTTCCATTGAGAATTACCAGGTATGGATTTCTTAATCGTACTATTCTTCCCCTCTCAATTTCTTCCATAGAGTTATGAAATTCATCACTATACAGCAAAATCCATTTCATTTATCATCAACACACACACAACATATTTTCCATTAAATGCCTCATTCCTATCATTCCAGATCGTCATTTCAATATGGTTCAAATTAGTCATCAACATGTCGCAGAGATCAATGAAACTACTGTATTGAGGTTAGCGTCAATCTCCGCTGCTGGGAGAATTTTTCTTTTCCAAATATGCTTTTGCTCTCTTACACCTCACCAACCCACGGTCTACAATTTCCATCTTCTTCACACAACAGGGGTAGAAAGTTACCACCCCCATCCCTTTTCTGTACAAATATTTTTCTTTACAAGAAGTCCATTATGGATAATCGGTCATTTGTTGAAGTATTAAAGAGTTTTTGCAATATGTGTAGCTTATAACCACTTTTTATCATGTATAGAACTTGTTTATCAAAATGTCATGTCAACCTGTCCTCCCATTTGTCTAACTAATTGGAATTTTAATAATGGCTTGTACATCTGCTTCATTCACCCTTAGTTTAGGTAGATTCCACACGTTCGTATGGGTAATATGATAGAAGTGTGTGATCAACACTCACAAATTTAAAATAACATGACTTTTTTTAGAGTAACAACTTCACTTGTATTGAAATTTTCTCATAGAATACACACTTGGTTCAACAATCTCTGTCAAATTCTATTGGTTTTCTTATCCACACACTCCCTCGTAATACATTAAAGGCAATTCTAGTTATAGGATTCCATGAAATAGTATAGGCTCCATATTTACTCAAATCTTATGAACCCATACATTCACGAACATATAATTAACCTACCATCAACACCTAAATATATGAATATACTTAATTAAATAGTAGTTCATGTACATGTATAATGTATGTAGGAACGTAGTGGTTCATGTATTGGAAAATTAACGTTTTTAATTTTGAACATCCCCTTGAACATGTCTTCCTCAAAACTCCAAGTAAATTCCTCAACTTGTTAAAGACAATAACTTTGAGTGGCTTTGTGAACATATCAACAATTTGATATTTGGTCTTCACAAAATCCACTTGAATCTCCTTTTTCGAAACACATTCTTTGATGAAGTGAATTCTCGTATCAATGTGCTTGCTTCAATCACGGAACACTGGATTCTTCGCTAGAGTAATTGTTGACTTATTGCCTTAAGCAGGTTTCTCAACCAAACTACATGACATACATATGTTGATGCAACAATCTATTATGCCTACTTTTTAGAACTCCAAGTAAAAAAGCAGTATTGCCAATAAAGAACACAAGTCTACTGGTGCTTTTTCGCATTTTTGGAATCTCCAACCCAATCACTATCACAATAACCTTCAAGTTTGAATTCTCCAGATGAAGAATAAAATATGTTATAATCCAATGTAGTTTTGAAATAACGAATAATTATCTTCGCTACTTCCAAATGAGGATTCGTAGGAGATTCCATAAACCGACTCACAAATCGAACAGTGAAAATTCAAGTCTTGTGCACGTTAAAACATCTCAAGCTCCTAATTACGTTTTTGAAATATGAAGGATCAACAACATCTCTATCTGCATATTTTGACAATTTCATTCCATATTTGATCAGAGTTACAACTGGTTTATAATTGAACACCCGAGTTTCCCAAGAATTTTTCTAATGTATCATTCTTGAGAGATAACAATTTCTTCCTCTGATTGATTTACCTCAATGCCAAGATAATATGACATCAGGGCAATATGACTGGTCTCAAACTCTTAGATTATTGTCTTTCTAAATTCATCAAACATGTTTGGATATTTTCCTGTAAAAATGAAGTCATCTACATATAGACAAACCAACAAAATATCTTCATGATCGTTAGTCTTTATATAAAGAGAATGTTCACGAGGGCATATTAAATACTCATTGTCATAGAAATATTTGTCAATTATACTATTCGCCATCCTTAGAGTTTGTTTCAACCCATACAACGCCTTGTTCAAGTTTTTAACTTTATCTTCCTATAGTTTCACCACAAAATCAAAGAAGCTATTCAAACTACATTTCTTCTTCAAGATATTAATTTAAAAATGCTAACTTGAGATCGATATGAAAAATGTTTCATCTATTTTGAGTAGCAACTGCAATCAACAATCTTATGGTCTCCAAGTGAGCAATAGAAGCAAATACTTCATCATAATCAACATTGTTTCTCTGAGAGTAGCTTTTCGCAACTAATCTCACTTTATGTTCTCTCCACTTCTCCTCTTAATTTATCTTTGTCTCGAACACCCATTTGACACCTACTGCTTTCTTTCCACTTGGAATAGTAGAAAGCTCTCACGTAACGTTCTTCTTTAGAGCCTTTATATCGTCATCCATTGCGATCTTCCACTTTTCATCACATGCAGCTTCTTCAAAATGTAAAGGTTCACTATCACCAAATAGACAAAAGAGAGTAAGATCATTAAAACTTTCACTTAACTCTTCAATTTCATCATATATGTCTCGTAAACTTCTCATGTGATGAGGCCCTTCATTTAAACTTGATGTAGATGATGATGGTGTGGTTTGTAATGACGTGATTGATGATGGATGTGGTATTGATGAAGAAGCAATATGACCAGTTTCATCACTATCTTAAAAAAAAAATTGATACTTATAGTCTTCTGCTTCATCAGTCAAGATCCATGTAGCTTATTCATCAAACATGACATCTCCGCTTACCACCATCTTCTTCGTAGCAAGATTGTAAAGCTTGTAGCCTTTTGAGCTTACATCTTAGCCAACGAAAATATGTTTCTCACCTTTATCATCGAGCTTACCACGCTTTTGATCTAGTACATGGGCATAAGCAATACTCCAAAATACTCTAAGATGGAAAATAGATGGTTTTCTTCTCATCTATGCTTGTTGCAGAGTTTTATTGCACACATTTGTAGTGGGAGAATGATTTGATAAATATACAACCCATTGACCGCTTGTTATCACAACTCTTCTAGCATCTTCTTACTCTTCAACATGCTTCTAGCATATTGAGTATAGTTCTATTTTTCCTCTCAACTACACCATTCTATTGTGGAGTCCATGAAACTTTCATGGGCCGACAAATTACATTTTCTATGCAAAAATCTATGAACTCATTTGACGTGAACTCTTCTCCTTTGTCAGATTGCATAGCTTTTATATAAAGATAACGTTATTTTTCGACAATAGCTTTGAATCTCCTAACATGCCAACATTTCTAATTTATCCTTGATAAAATAAACCTATGTTTTCAGCTGAAATTATCAATAAATAATAATAAATAACTATTCTTACTGACAGAACTTGACTTGATAGGTCTATAAAGATCAGTGTGAACAAGCTTTAGTGGTCTCTTTTCTCTCTCGAAGATTCATGTGGAAAACTATTCTTTGATTGATTGCCAAGAACACATCCTTCACAGAGGTTATCCGGATGTTTGACATGTGGCAATCCTTTCACCATGCTCTTCTGAGGTCTTAATCTCAAGGCATCAAAGTTGAAATGCCCTAGTCTGAAGTACCAAATCTAGTATGAATCTTTCAAACATGACTTCAAACATTTTTCAATATAAGTTTGAATGTTTAATGTGACGGAAAATATAGATACACGTGCAGCGGAAGCGAGCAAGGATCGAAATAACAATTTAGATGCATATTACAACCTAAGATTAAACATGCATGATCATACATTATGATGCTGAGACAAAGGTAGAGAAAATTACATACCTTTGAAGCTTTTTCAAAAACATCAAATGGCCAAAGGTTCTAAGAGTTTTCAATGTTTGAACAAAGGCCTTCTTAAATCGGCAAAATACATGCAACCATGTCAAAGTTCACCAAAAGCTTACAACACATACTCCACTCATGCATGGCATGGCTAAGTGTCAAAATGCATGTCTAAGTTCACCAGAAGCTTACAACTAGGTGAGCATATCAACCCGAAAAACAGAGCCGACCGACCAAAACCAACTGGAAACAGGTCGGTTAGTCAGTTTTAGCAGCAATCGATTCGGTGTCGATTATGAAAAAATCAGAACCGACAAGTCGGTTGGTCGGTGGCAGTGAACTAGGCGATGYCGAYYGACCGAYCRAATATGTATTWAWWAAAAAAAWTTWMMWTTTTTCCRGTTTTATAATTTAGTTAATAAAATAGTTAGGGTTTCTTTTTGGTTTTATCCTCACGCCGCCCCCACCCCCTCATTCTCAAATCTCACCCTCTCTGTCTCTCTCTCACCTGCATGAGATGTGTATAAGAGACAGACGCTACTCTAAACATTTTTAGTTAATGTCAGGCGAATCGTACCCAAC
>NW_019104514.1:1033587-1053389 GCF_001995035.1 Momordica charantia
GGGGGGCAGAGAACTGCTTGGCGCCGACCACTGGTTGGTCGAGGGATAGCTCGGGTCGTTAGGTACCGGGCTCCTTTCCTGGTTCGTGCCCACTTCTTGGCTTTCTTCCGGTCTCCTGTCGCCTAGCTGGATCTCGCTTATTTCCCTATAACAATATCAATTTCAACATGTTTCGTTCATGAATGAAGAACCGGAGTAGCGGAGAGATGGACCGAGCTGAGGTTATCGCACCAAAGAATTGGTGATTCGGGGATCAAACTCTGCAATTCTGTGAAGAGCGTCTTCAACCAACCAGTTTAGAGGCTGATAGAACAAATGCACAGAATTCTACTTCTATACTTGAATGTGAAATTATTTCTTGTTTCTTAGATCCCTACTATATAGGATTATTACCTAAGTAAATGCAAAAACCAGATGTGGATTTCTTGTCATCTAGGTCAGAAGCCCAATCTCCAATCGAGTAACCCTGAAGTATCAATGGTTGCCAACATGAGCAAGCTCAGCTGTAATTGGTATATAATTCTTCCGTCGAGGTAGGAGGTTGATCCCTCATATCCCCAAATTGTTGTACTAAAAAAACAATGTAGTAATTTTAGCGAGTAAGCCATGATCAAACGTTATTTATAGATACCGTAGGATTCTTTTAACGAGTTGTCGGTGAATTGCTGCAACAACATGGATGAACGAACATGCTTTGTTTCCTGCAAATTAAATTTTTGGTTTGCTAAGGTAACACATTGAAGAGCTTCAATAAGGCTTGTGTATAGGTAAGGGTATGATAATGTATCACCCTGTTGTGTGCAGAAACAATGAAGCCACCAATCAAGTATAGCTATAGCATTTGCTTCAAGAATCTTTGCTTTCTAGGGTAAGTCAGTGATGTATTTTGCCTAAGATAGAAATATACTAGTGGCTGTAGGATAGGACACCTCAATGCTGTAGGATAGGACACCTCAATGCTCAGGAGTAACTGAGTTTGACCAAGATCTCTTAAGATAAACTTGTTAGTGTAGTAGAGTAATGAGATTTTGAATTTCAGCTGTAGAACTCCCCGTAATTACTACATCATCAATAATATATTATAATGTAATAGCTTTGACCACTCTTACTTCTGTAAAATGCCTTAGATCCAATAAAATCAAGAGTATAAAGAAATGTGTTGAATCGTTCAAACCAAACTCTGGGTGCTTATTATAGTCCATATAAGGTTTTCCAAAGTTTAAAAATCATATGTTTGAACTCAATAGTTACAAAATCTGTAGGTTGTTCCATTAGAACAGTTTCATGTAGTAGCCCCTGTCGCAACGTGATCGCGACGCAGAGCGGCCGACGTCCTCTTTTAAGAGTCCCTTAGAATAAAAGATTTTGGAGTCAGCCACCAATCATGTTGAGGGTATGATTGGTCACCCAATTAGAAGAAAGGTAAATTGGTCTGCATAAATTAAATCGAGTCTGAGAGTCACTTGTGTGTAGGGAAGGTGTTAGCACCCTACAACACTCAAGAAAACGGTTGCCAGTATTTTATTTTTTAGTATCCAATTTATTAAATTATTGAAGCTCCGAGAAAAAGTTTATTTTATTTTAATTTTAAATATCTCATGTTTATTAATTCACATTTTAGAAATAAAATATGAATTAATTAATATTGGTGACATAAATGTCATTCAAAAAATCGAAAAATTATTTCTGGGAGAAATTTTATGTATTTAAAGAATTAAAAAAAAAAAACAAATCAACCTCCCTTTATTTTGTTTTTTTAAAATTTATTTTTAATTATTTTATGGAAAACGTTTTGGACTATTAAAAATCATTTTAAAAGGGGAATTTCATGTATTTATGAAATTTATAAAAAAAACCCATAAAGAGAACACTACTTTATTTCCGAGAACTTTCATGTATTTGTGAGTTTTAGAAAAAATTCACAAACTGAACACTACTAGTTCTGAAATCTGGTTTTTATATTTGTGAAAACAAAAAGGTTTTTTTTTTTACTTTATAGAACTAACTTGAAATAAATTGACATATTTATGACATTTTAGGAGGAAAGAGGAAAAAAACTATACTAACATTACTGCAATTTCAAAATTTTAATATTTAAAATTAGAAACATTTAAATCTTTTTGACATCTTGAGGTACAACTTGGAAGATGCATTTACCAAATCTCACTATTATAGCTTTTATTAAAAAACTACACAGAATCTCTTGAGATAAAATTTAATATTCACCAAGCTCTGCAATCTCAAAATTTTAATATTTAAAATTTCAGGTTTCACAATTTTAATATTTAAAAGACTAGAAACATAAAAAAAAAATTACATTTTGTGTAAGCAAAATGATTTTTTAGATTTATAACAAACTAATTTGGTGGAGAATTAAATGTTTCAAATTTTGAAAGCATTTTGAAATTTAGATGCACGAGATTTTATTAGGTTAAATTGGGTTTAAAAGCCTACAGCAGAGTATAAAAGAATATGAACATGGCCCAAGATTATATAATTATACGATCTTAAATCCATAAAAATGAAGTAAGCCAAGATTCAAATCATCTGCAGATTATTCAAACTACAAAATTTAAATGCATACCTCATACATTCAAATCTAAAATAGAATTGGCATGGAAAATGAATTAGCAAATCAGTTAAACAAATTTCAACTTACATGGAGGGGAACAAAAATTAACAAAATAAGGCTAAGTAGACATGGAAGAAAATAATAACAGCATACTAAATGAGACTTTTAAAAGAAAGAAATTCTCCTACTAATCTCATGACATATATTTTGTGAATTTAAAAATAAAGAATACCACAAACTTTTAGTGAAATTCCACCAAAATTTGGAGGAAGAGTAACCCTGCAACCTCATCGGATCAATTTCAGATATAAGTTTTTCCTTCTTACGGAGATCCCCAGTTGAACAAAAAATCCGTGGGGAAGGAACGGTAGAATAGTCCTTGTACGTGTGAGAAAGAGATCCCTCCCTCAGAGAATTTTTTGGAAGAAAATAAGGAATTCGGGAGAGTTAGAAATTGGTGGGGAAGGAGGAGCATCTCACAGGGGAGAACGTAGGGAAAGAGATTTGAGGGAGAGAACAGAAGAATTGTTGGGAAAGGGAGAATGTGAGAGAGAGAGGGAGATATTGATGGGAGATAGGGGAAGTTACGTAAGACTGGGAGAGAAAAATATGGAAGGTGGGAGAAAACTAGAAAAGATGAAATACACGAGAAATTGGAGAAATTAAAGGAAGACGTTTTATATTTTTAAGATTCTCTTCCTCTTTTCATTTTTAAAAACATAATTGTAATTTAATATTATTTTAGTTTTTGTTATTTTTATATTTTGTATTTTTAATAACAAATGACAAACAACAAATACCAAATAAAAATTAAAATGACCAAACGAAATACGGTATCAACAGCCGTTATTAATGTCTATTTGGCATAAAACCCAGCCATGTGCAAGGGCAGTAATGAATAACACTCTAATAGTTATTGAGTTAACAAGAGGGCTAAAAGTTTCGGAATAATCTATATCTGCTGTTTGATGGAACCCATTAGCCACAAGTCTTACTTTGTAGTGAGATATCGGGCCATCTGTGTTTTGCTTAATCTTGAATACCCATCTACAGTCCACCACTTTATGCTTAAGTAATAGTGTAGTAAGTTCCCAAGGACATGAGAGCATTATATTCTTCAATCATGACCTTTCTCCAATGCTCATGCTTAAGAGCTTCTTTTGCCAGGGAGGATTCTATTTCTTTGTAATTAGTAAGAAAGATCTTAAGTTTAAAAATCTGATTCTTGACACGAATAGTCATGGAATGTGTATTTAGGGTCGTAGGAACACCCTGGAGCAGCAATAGTAACAATAGTAAGAGCATTGGAAAGGGCAGTAGCACGCGCAGGTTGTGGGTTGGCTAGTGATTTCAGATTGTAGGTTAGGAGTGGGTAGCAGATTTGGATTGGTATTGAGTGTATTTGGGAAGTGTGGCTAGGAATAGGTGTATTGAAAGAGCAGTAGGGGCTGGAGGTAGAATTAGGAAGTGACGCAGGGGGTGTAGTAGGTGATGATTTTGGTATAATGGGAGTAGAAGATGACGGCTTTTTGGTATATGGAATCTAATGGTCCAAATTGATTTTGGTTTCAAATCAATTTCAATCATTTTCCGTCCTATTTAATCAATTGTTCGGGTCTCAAAATTTTAACAATTTCCTCCCCAATTTTCTCTCCAATCTCTTCATATTTTTCTCTCTAAAGTTTCAATGTTCTTATAATGTTTAGTGAGAGAAATTTTTAATTTGAGAGATCATTGCTCTTTCAATTATATTTCTCTTAGCCAAATTGAGGGCTTTTATTTGTTTGAATTTTTCTTACAAATTTGTGAGCAAATATTTGTATACCCACTCTTTGAGACAGTTTGTAAGTTCATTTTTCAAATTCCAAATCTTGTAAGGGTTGCTCTTGACCCCGAAAAAGAGCAATTGTAACGGTTTGATCTTGAACCGTGGAAAGGATCGAGTTTCTTCTTGCTCCCAAAAAAAGAAGGTTTTGTACCGGTTTGATTCCTACCGTGGAAAGAGTCAAGTTTCTTAATCGAATACCCAAGAGGCGCTTTGGGACTGGAGTAGGCTTGTTGTTGTCGAACCACTATAAATTTCTGGTATCACTTTCTCTGACCTTTTTCTATTTAATTTTTGCAATTAATTTTCTTTATTATAAATTGCTTGAAATTAATTGCTAGAATTTGTTATTCATGTTTTATGTGCAATATTTATATTTGAATTATTTGGATGGTGAAATTAATCAGGGTGTTTGTATTTTTAATTTGTTGTTTAATTTTGTGTTAAAATCATTTGTTCATAAAATGTTTACTTATTTGTTTAAATTGGGCTCACCGTGTTAAAAAAGTTTATAAAGTTTAATTAAACCCTATTCACCTCTCTCTAGGATTGTCATACCGATCCAACATAACAGACTAAAGAGGAACAACATGTATGTGTACCAAGTGTAGATATGTGTCGGAATGAAAATGAGGTTTCATGAAATAGAAAATAACGGGACATGTATAGTGTTCCATCAAAGGATAAGTATTTATAGCCTTTGTTGATGTTACTATACCCTAGAAAGGTACATGGTGTAGATCGAGGTTGTAGTTTATGATTATTGTAAGGCCGAAGATTTAGATAGCATAGACAACCAAAGGTTTTGAGAGAAGAATAGTTGGGTGTTTGTTAATGCAGTGGAGAGTGCATCATTCCTAAATTCGAGAGGCATGAAGGATTGGGAGAGTAAAGTGAAGTCGATATCAAATATATGCCTATGTTTTCTTTCGACTATCCCATTTTATTGGGATGTTTAAGGGCATGAGAACCGAAGATGGATACCTCATGATTTTAGATAGTTAGTAAATGGTTTGAATTCCTATAAAAGTGTAGAATTCTGGTTTTTAACAAATTTTCCACAGGGACTTTTAATGGGGAAATGCTGAAAAGGCCTGTGGTTTTGATTCTAGAAAATATATCCATGTAAATTTGGAGCATGCATCAATAAAGGTACTCTAGTATTTAATTATTATGAGATATTTTGTAAGCGGGACCCCATAGATCAAAGACTATGAGTTGTAGAGACTATGAGTTGTAGAGGAGCATTATAGGTTGTATTTGAAGAGGGAAATGGGATAGAAATGATGTTTGCCAATGGCACGTGCATTGCAAAATGTGGGGTTTTTTCCTCTAGATGGAGTACAATTTTTTAGACCTTGATGAATAATATGGGAGAGGGCTGGATGTCATATCAATTGAAGAATTACAATTTTGTGTAAATGAAATACCAGGTAGGAAGGAAGTTCAGAGAGATTAGAAATGTGATTGATGGATGGTGTGTTTTGGCGAATTTTGGATGATACATTCAACTGAAATCGATAAGTATAGTCTATTTTGGGGAGACTTTGAAGTAGTGTATTACCATTGGCTTGGTCCTTAACAAAAAAAATAAATAAATAATAAAGGGATGAAACTCGAAGTAAACATTATTTATCTCTAGCAAACTGGTTTACGCTTAAAAGAGATGTTTTATGATATTGGGAACATGCAAGAGATTTCTAGTGAGTGTACGCACTATTCACTGTGTTGCGGAAGTCTTCAAGGCCATTTCCTTCTAGAGCTGCCAGTACTTGAAACTTCCACGACAACAAGTTATCATCACTAAGTTTAAGAGCTGTAATCTTGATGCCTGGGTTCACCACTTGAGTTCCTTGCATTGCAACAACTTCACAATTTTCTTTCATGGAATCCGTCATTTTCTTTTTGCTTGTAAGGGGCTTTACTCGTGGTTAGACATTTGGCTCTAATACCATTCCAGGGTTTGGGATGAATTCGTTTATAAGATGAAGCCTTTAGATGTCCTTGCTGACATCTAGTAAAATTTACTTCCCAAACTCAGTGTTCCACAAAAAGTTAAGAATCTCAAAATGCTATTTTCTTTTTCTTTTTTTTTTCTATGAATTAAAATAGAAAAAAAATATTGCTAGCTAGGCATCCATCCTATTGGTGTTGTTTTCCGTTGAGCTCACAGGTCGGTCACCTATTAACTGGGATGAGCTATCGTGGTGCGATCTCAAGTGAAACCTGCACAAAGAACAAGCAGTCCGACGCCCAAGTTAGAGTGAACTTGAACTGTAGTAGGTTGTTCTTAGAGGAATTTGCATACCTGATCAATAGGGTGGAGTGTCCCTTTTATAAGGAGACGGAGGAAACAAGGTCGTTGGAGTCGTTCCGATCAGCGGTTGCAGCTGTCGGGCCCCCAAGTCAGTGGTCGGCCTGAGGTCGGATTCCTCAAGTCGGTTGATATCAATTATCCATTTCAGCTCGGTATTAATCAGGTCGGCAGATATAGAGGGTCTATTTTCTACCTTTGATGGCTCCGAACTAAGTCGGTGCTTACCCATGTTGATTTTGAATTTGACCACCAATGCATCCTCAAAGTTCCACCTTAAAATTTCCATATCAAACAAGGAGCTGCCAATAAACCAACAAATTACAAAAATACCAAAACACAAGTCAATTAACTACCTTTTCAACAAAATTAACATCGTTGCCTTCAATTTTTCGAAACCTAGTCATTGAAACTACAACCAAAACCACCAAAAGATTGAAAATAGTAAAGAGATCGGTTTATACCAGAAAAAATAGTAATCCTATGAACTTTAAGTGCTAAACACTTGGATCGTAGTTTGTAAAATTAGAGAGTATATGCATCATTCTGGTAGTTTGTGATATGAGCTCCAGAGTTAGCGAAGAATGCACCAATTAGATATTACTGAACGACGAAAATTGATAGAGAGCAAAAAAACGTAGAAACTGTTAAGGATCCCACATTGATAAAAGAAGAGACTTTACCTAGGTTTATAATAGACATGGACTACTCCTCTTATTGCCAATTGATTTTGAGATGTAACTTCATAAATATTAATATGGTATCAGAACCGAGCCAAAAGAGCTACGAGGTTAGGATGAAAAGTTTTAAATACCTCATTTTTTGTATTTAAAGATCCTTAGTGCTGATGAGAATTGAAGTTTGTCTCATCGAAAGATATAAAGAGATAGTGTGCTCACCAAATAGTAGAAGTTGTCCGAAAATTTGGGTAGGGAATTAAAATCCTGAAATTCAAATTCATTTTGAATTTGAAAATAAACTGCTACCCCCTAATATCTCTCAACTCCCTCCTCACTGTGGGTGTGTGTCATTCGTGAGATTGTTTCTGTAAAACAAAATAAAAGGGAGTGTTCTGTAAAAACACAGAGAAGGAATAGTGTTGGATTGTCTCAAAATTCTTCACCACTCGAAGAATTCAGGCGGTGAATCGTGAGATTTTTCCGTTCGTGATTGATCTCCAACTGTGACTTGGTTTTCATGGATTCCGCTGCGACGCTACAAGAGGTTAGTATCCTACCCACGAAAAACCCGACATGTCTTGACCGAACCGACATCTTGCATGGCCGAACTGAGCTAAGTTTATGGAAATACACTCCTAGTTATTTGTCGATCTAATTAACATCATCTCGACTCAACCCCAGTCTCTGACAGATTCCACGACAACATGTCATAATTCACGGTCAACTACTGACTTTCGCATCGGAGTGTGTTCTATTTTGCAGATCATGTTTGTTTCGCAACCCCAGTCGAAAAAGGAGGAAGGCATGTTTGTTTGATTTAATTTTTCTTTCTTTTCCTTTTTTTTTTCTCTTTAATCTCCAAATGGACCGATCTTAAACAGACCTCATAATTGACAGCCATTTCATAATTATGTTAAATTTAACGGTGAGTTACTTTGATAAATCAATTGTCTCGTTTAGTAAGAGCACGTTGAGCTCCATGCAAGCTTCTATATGTTCTTATTAGCTGTGCGTCAGGAGGAGTGCCACACCCGTTATTTGGGTCTTCCTTCGTTTATGCCTCGAAACCGGGGCGGGCATTTGCACTTTATCCAGGACCGTATCTGGTCTCATCTTCAAGGCTGGAAAGGTAAATTATTTTCAGTAGGGGGTAAGGAGGTCCTATTAAAATCTGTGATTCAAGCCATTCTGTGTTATTCCATGAACTATTTTAGATTACCGAAGAGCTTGATCCACGATATTCAGATGATGATGGCCCGTTTTTGGTGGGGTGGTCGAGACGCTGGGTTAGCTGGAAACATATGTGATTGCCTAAATGTATGGGTGGTTTCGGGTTCCGTGATTTAGAACTATTTAATCAGGCCTTATTATCTAAACAAGGATGGCGGGTTCTCTCGAATCCCTCTTCTCTCCTTGTGTGGGTTCTGAAATTCAAATATTTTAAAGACTGTAGTTTTCTGGAGGCTTCTGTGGGGTCCAATGCATCTTTTATTTGGCGAAGTCTCTTGTGGGGTCGGAATCTGTTATGTGCTGGTCTTCATTGGCAAGTCGGTACTGGAGACAAAATCGAAGTTTATGATGACAATTGGATACCTCGTGACGGGTCTTTGGCTATTCAGTCGGTCCCAACTTTACCACGTAATAGCTTTGTTTGTGATTTATGTACTCCATCGGGCGTGTGGGATGTGGAGAAAGTTAGGGCACATTTTGTGGATGAGGAAGCTACAGCGATCCTGTCAATTCCAATTGGGGTTAGCCCGGTTGATAAGCTTATTTGGGATTATGAAAAAAGAGGGATTTTTTCGGTCAAGAGCGGGTATCGGGTTCTGCAGCAAGCTTTGATTTCCCAAGGTCCCTCATCTTCGTCTTTGGATTCAGTGTTGCAATGGTCGAAGGGCTTTTGGAAAATTCAACTCCCCAGCAAAATTAAAATCTTTGGTTGGCGTTTATGCCTTGACAGCCTGCCGATGGGGGAAAATCTCCAAGCTCGGGGTCTGGATGTGTTGTCTATTTGCAGATTCTGTGGATGCACAGGGGAAGGTGCGATGCATGTTTTCTGGGCTTGTACAAAAATCCGACGAGTGTGGGTTGCCTCCAAATTCTCACATCTCACCTGTCAATTGGGGGGTGCTGACTTCACTGATATGTTTAACTTTGTTCGTGGGTGGAAGGAGCTAGTTTCCTAGTCTGAGTTGGGATCTCTGTTGGTCCTGCTTTGGTCTATTTGGAATGCGTGTAACCGAGCCCATCAGCCGCTGCTCAATGATGGGTCTCTCATGGAGTTGGCGGCTTGGTCAGACAGCTACTTCTGCAGCTATCTACTCGCTCAAGGTTGCTGGTCCCCCCCTCTGGCCCTTTCTTTCCAGCGTCGGGTTCCAGTGTGGCGTCCGCCGTACTACAAAAAAATTATGTATTTTCAAAGGTCAGTATAAAATAAACCTTTGATAAATCCTTTTTCGAAGGTTTACTCAACTTTCAAAAAGTGTCGAAATAGGTCCCGTCGAAAAAGTTTTTTCGAAAGATTTGTTAACTTTCAAAAATTCATATTTTTCTAACGTTCAATTAACCTTCAAAAATTCATATTTTCCAAAAGTTATAAGCCTTTCATAATTCTTAAATTAATTGTCAATAATTAGTTAGTTTCAATTACTTTTTTCGAAAGTTTTCATTATTTTCTAAGGATCGTAATCTTATCTTCAACCATTTTTAAATCTTCAAAAAAAGTTCTTTATTGACATTTGTAAATCCTTCGAAAAAAACAAATAGAATGATAGTGTTTGAAATTAATATTAATTTAATATTATTTTTTTGAAAAAATTAAATTACTTTTCCTAGTTAAAATTTATAATTTCAAAACTAGATTCAACCCAAGCAAAATATTACTATAACCACTGCAAAAACAATCACCAAGTAGTCACTGTATTTCTAAAACTAATTCAAATAATACAAATACTTCAAATACCTAAAACAAACAAATTTTCTAACCCCGACTTTAGGATTTCTTTCACATCATCTCAGCCATCATTGCTTGAAATCGATGCTCAAAACGATTTTCTAATTCAATAATTTGATCTTTGAGTCCTTGTACCTCAACTTTTCTTTGCCGTTCACATTCTTGAAGATGTTGTTCTGACTCGTTAAGGCGTCGCTCAAGATCACGAACTTTGAAAGATGATCCAAACAACTCAGAAGGAGCAACACCGGCTCCATAACCTCGAACACGCACATGTTTTTCTGGTTCAAGGACTTGCACTAAAATCCCGTCGTTGTTCATGTCAAGTGTACCATCAATCACTTGAGAGGCATATGATTTGAGTTTCGACTAAAGACATAAATAAAAAGTTTAAAGACAAAAATAAGATATTTTCTAGTAATATGGAAGTAATATCGAGTAGAAATTGCAAAACAAATATCAAATAAGATCATCTCAAATATTGCTCGAGAAATATCAAATTGCAACAAATTCTAAATTCTAAATTCAGTTACCATCTCTTTTCTATATAAAATTTTAGATTCTTGAGAAAAATGTATTATATTCTTCGTTAGCTCCAAACTTCTAAAAAGAAAAAACAACAAATATATAATTTAGACACTGACAAAACAAACCTTGTGTAAGGAGGAGTGATGCAAACAATTGTTTCAAAACTTAAATTGCACAAGATTATGCAAATTCTGTGATTCCTATTTGAGAAACTCATATTCCAACAAATAGCATAGCAGCAAATCCCGAAGAAAAACCAAAAGAAATGGAGAGATTTCAATTTGGTTTTAAACATTTAAGAGATATAAAGATAGGAATCATTTTAACTTAAAGAAATATAAATCCATATAGTATATTTACTCATTTTTCTTGTGTAGTTTCATTCACCGTCGTTTCATCATTTCTCAAGTGAGTTATCTCACAAATTCTTAATTGACTAGGTTCATTATTAGTGTCACGAACCTATTTAAATGAAAAATATATATTAGATGATTGTACTAGATTAAAAGAAGTTTATGTGATTGTTCATTTACCTCTTTCTCAACCCTTTGTTGTATACTCTGTGAACCGCATATGTGATATACATTCAATTTAGAACGGTTCACTTTGTTCCTTTCACATATCTCCTACATTTGAAAAATAGAAAATGAGAATGATTACCATTTAAAGAGATAAACCTATTCTTGTTATATGTACTAGAAGACAAGTTTTAAAATATAACCGGATATTCAGTTGACTTCCACAAGTTTGCAAGATATTCTGCATCTTCTCTTGTAATTTCTAGTGGAATATTAGCCAAAGCTTCTGCAACTGTATCATATTTGTACAACCATTTTTTCTTCAAGCTATCTCTCCAATTATTATAAGATCGATTAAGTTGACGTAAAACATAAGCCTCATGACCTTCAACTTTAAATCGCTCCTACATGGCAAAAAACAATGGTTTCTTTTTATATCACATACTAATGCAAGTTCAAATAGTTTTCTTTTTGTTGCCATGTCAATATCTTTCAAACTTTTCACTTGTAGAGGTGTAAAGTTGACTTGTCGAGCCAAAATAGTACATTGGCTTTTGAAAATATCAACATTATCTCCAACCGGTCTTTTGTTCCCCCATGATACTTCAAATCTAATCCCATGAGATAATTTAACTAGTTTAAGATTGCGTGTGGGACCACGCACTTTTCTTGACCCTAAAAAAGAAGATTCTGAAATAAAAAGAAAAAAGAAAGGGTGAGTTAGAAACAAATCAAATAAAATTAAGTTAACTAAAAAAAATATTACCTCCATTAACAGTCCTTTCATAACTTCTAGACCTGTTGATCCAATTTCTCCTGTAAACAATGATGAAGCTTCTAGACCAACTTGTGTTTTAGATTTTGTTGAAGATATAGATGTAGTCGCCCCTACAGTACTATTCTCATGACTATTTATACTATTTCTATCTTGGAATTTGAACTTTGCTCTATGAGATGAAAAGTTTTTCATCTTTTTCTCTATCATATATTGCACTTAAGAGTAGAAATTGTACTTCCAACCTGCAAATTATAACCTTCTCAAATACAGATAATTCTACAAGTCAGTCTCTAACAAATAAGCAGTACATAATATTCAATTCAAATAATTTTCTAAACATATTAATAAAGTCATATAATTGGGCAATCGCTTAGGAAAATCATTAATACAAGGTTCATAATACCAAATAACAAGAAGTAATTCAAAAAGAAGTCACCATCACCAAACAATTATCAACATTAAATTCCTTCATCGTCATCTTCTTCTTGACAATCTGCATCTTTGATTACAAGGATCTTGTAATAATCTCTTGGATCAACCTTCAACAAAAAATACCAAGTTGGATTTCTTCTATCTTCAAGGTAAATAACTTGTTCAGATTGACATGCCAATATCAAATGTGTAGGTCATATTCACACTAGTCGGTCCATGATCATCAACTCTAATTCCTTTACCACGACTATTGATATCCCACCATTTACATTTAAACAAAACAACATTATTTCCTCCCATATACTGCAATTCAATAATTTCATGCAACACACCAAATTGTCAGTTCCTCTCACTACTACTCCACTATTTTGTGTTTTTCTTAAATCATCAACAACCTTTATACAAAACCTAAAACCATTAACAATATATCCTTTGGTAGTATATATTACTTCTTGTGATGGACCTCGAGCTAAATCTAATAGTTGTTTGTCAACTTCATTGCTTCCTTCATTATATAGTTCAGTAACCTACATAGACAATAGTATCATGTTTAATAATAAGTAGATAAATACAAACAAATAGATCATAACTACTATGTCTTTTCTTACTTACATGACTTTCAAACCATTCTATAAACTCTTTATCATACTTTCTCTGTGCATTTCTGGCATCAACATGTTGTAATGCTTGTGTGTGTTCACTAAAAAGAATTATAAAATCAAAACACATTTTATGTTTCATTTTAAAATATTTATCACTAATGAAATTTTTTCTTACCCAATATACGGTAGGACGTCATCACAATTCTTTAAAATATAAAGATGTGCTTGTCTCCACTCTTCTACTGTTAGCCTTCTTGATTGTTTACCTGATCGCATAGGACGACCAACTGGTTTAAAAATAGACAATCCATCATATGAACTATGATCATTGTCTTCATTTCTTCTCATTTTATTGAACTTAGTTTCAATGGTATGAAAATATCTGGTGCAATATAACCTTCTGCTATAGATTCTTCAGGATGAGCTCGATTGCGCACATAAGCCTTTAGCTTACTTAAGTACCTTTCAAATGGGTACATCCACCTATATTGAACTGATCCAGAAATTCTAACTTCATTTGGCAAATGAACTAATAGATGCACCATTACATCAAAAAATGATGGTGGGAACATCATTTCCATTCTACAGAGAATCCTTATAATTTCATCCTCGATAATTTTTATATCATCAACTTTAACCACTTTGGAGCACAATGTCTTAAAAAAATTGCTCAAGTCAATCAATACGTCTCGTACATCCTTCTTCATCAATCCTTGCAATGCATATGGGAGCAAATATTCCATAATAACATGATAGTCATGACTTTTAAGACCAAATATTTTTCTTCCTTTTAGATTAACACACCCCCCAATAGTAGAAGAGAATCCATCTGGAACCTTTAATGTGTTGAAGTACTCACAAAATGCATTTTTCTCATCTAAAGATAATGTACAACATGAAGCTGCTAGGTGCCATTTGTTTTCATGTTGTACTGGATGCAATTTTGTTCTTATTCCCATTTGCTGGAGATCAAGACGAGACTTCAAGTTATCTTTTGTCCTCCCCTTAATATTCAATAGCGTACCAATCATATTTTCACAAATATTTCTTTCAATGTGCATGACATCTAAATTATGTCGCAACATTAATGTGCCCCAATAAGGTAACTCAAAGAATAAACTTTTCTTCAACCAGTTTTTAGCACGTTTCCTTTCTTTCACACTATTACCAAATATATATTCTTCAAATTGATTCACTTGCTCAAGTATATCACTTCCAGACAATTGCTCAAGACGTAATTCTTCTTCAATATGCCCATCAAACAATTCTGGTTGTAGTCTCCTTTCATAATCTAAAGGTAAAAAACGACGATGACCCATGTAGCACATTTTCCCACTATTTTTTAAATAAAGTGATCGAGTATCAAAATTACATGAAGGACAAGCTAGGGTACCTCTTGTATTCCAACCAGATAAGTTTCCAGATAAGTCTTCATTCTGGTTGCGATGCTTGATTTCCAGTTTTTATCCCACTTTTATCCATGTTGTACAACAAGCTTGTGATAAGAATAATGTGATACGCTTCTCTGTTAAAGTAAAAGACTACCTAAAAAAAAAGAGATCTTAAACTAAAAATTAAATGTTAAACACTAACTTGATCAAGAGAATACATGTACTACAAAAAGCAATTACCAATCACCATATAACAATTGCATGGTAAATAGCAGATCCCATTGTACTGAAAATAAAGATTCCCTTATGAATTGCTACCATATCCTCTTCCCCCAAGCACCCTCGACTTGCTAGATTTTGAATAATAAAACAAACAATAGTCATTCATAAACATCAATCTAACATATGCCTAAATAAGGCAAATGTGGATATTTACAAATGAGCAGCAAGAACTGGATCACTATACTCATTTAACAATCCACCTTCAAGGAAAATAACTAGACAGACATTTATTAATAACTAATATTAATGCTGTCACAATTTTCTACCAATAAAACAAACCAAGGTACCTTCTCCTGAGTGCCTCGAAATCACTTAAAACACTGGAAGGTTTCTGTTAGAGTAGAAGCAGATACCCTGAAGGAAAAACATCAAGGCAGTAAAATTAGTAAAGAATAATAGTTAGTAACTAATTATAAAAACATCAAGAATTAAAATTAGAATAACACATCACACAAACTAAAAAAAAAACAAATTAAAAAATAATAATAGCTAAGCAATTATTAAAACATTAAGACAGTAAAATTACCAATTAAATAATAATAATGATAGTTAAGTAATTATAAAAACATTAAGGTAGTAAAATTACAAAATAAAGAATAATAATAGGCAACTAATTATAAAAACATTAAATAATAATAGCTAAGTAATTATAAAAACATTAAGGCAGTAAAACACTAACAATAAATGGTACAACATATTTATCCTAGAAACTTTATACACATGAAAATCTGTTGCATTTGCCAGTCTTATCAAATGCCAAATAAAGATTTAATATCATTGAAATGTTGCTTTTCTAGTCCAAAACAAGCCTGCCTCTGAAGTCCGTAACTCACACATCAATCAAAATAAAATGTTAAAATGAGGATTAGTTACTGACTAGTCCAACAACTCCCATATTGTTCTGATTCATAGTCACTTACACCACTAAATAGAACAAGTCATAGTAGCCATATAACTAATAATGATCAGGAAGGAAGAATTAGAATCCTGGATTCATTCACCTAATGAGAAACTAGAGAAAGGATGCTATATCCGCTGACTAATAAAAGCAAACATTTAAAAGCCCTAGTGGGGATCAAAATATGATCAGAACAATGCAATGTCTGGTGTGTGCAAATTACCATAAGGACAAAGGACAACTACAATGTTGTATCCTCCACTAACAAAACCAATTCACACGATCCCATATTTCGTCCTCATTTCTAAAAGTTTCATCTAATCATCACCCGTTCAATATATTTTTTCCTTAGTTATTGTGCAATTAATTGCAATAATCGCACATAATATCAAAGAGAGCGCGGAAAAAATGAAATCTCACCTCAAAGAGGCAGCACAATTTTATTGACGAACACCATTTTCCTTCATTGACAAACAAAGATTTCTTAAATCCATAAATTGCATCTCAATAAAATTGTATCAATTATGTACCAGAAACAGAGTAGAACACACTTATATTTACTACATCATATATTTTCAGTAGCTCTAGGGCAAGAACTACCGAATCAGACATAAACAATAGGAATAACCAAAGGTAAATGGGAAATAAGAATAGACAAGAAAAGGGGAGGCACCGGACCTTTACGAACTTGGGAATTGCTTCCGGAACCAGACTCCATTCTTTGACGATGAGCAGCGATCAACTTAATAGGCGGAGAGCAATCAAAGAAAACTACAGTAATGTAATTTACTGTTCTCGGTGCCAGACTGAAAGAACGGAGAAGAAACCTAGCCGCAACTAAGGTAACGTTCCTTTTTAGAAAGGTAAAGTTCTTTTTTTCTAAACAATAGAGTTCTTTTTCTTGTTTAGAAAGTAAAGTAAATTTTATTACTTTTAATAATATTATATATTTGTAGAAGGTTTTAATAACCTTCGATAAAAGGTTTAGGTCTTTTTAAGAGGTTTACAATAACCTTCGATTAAAAACAAAATAATGTTGATGTGTGGATTTCGGTCCTCCGGATCTCCTCCTCGCACACACCTAACTCGATAATTCGATGATGATACCTGCAAAACAAAATCGAGCTAAACCGGTGTAACCTTAGTCACACGGGGCTCTGATGCCTAAGTTAGCAAGGGAAAGTTGAGAAAGCAATGAACTGGAGACGTTTTACTTGCCTTTTCAGGGTTGGATCTCACTGCTTCTTATAGCCGTGAAGATGATTCCAGAACCTTCTGTAGTCAAACCCTAATTCAGTGTTGCAGGGCTAGAGGGGAATCATTGATCGCAGCCCTGCTCGGCCCGGTTGGTTCTCTGCCGATTGCTTTCCTCGTTCCTCTATAGCTTGGCCTTTTGTCGATTTTTCGTTGCATAACAATTGCCTTCTACTCCCAAGACGATGCTTCCGATTTTGTCTTCATCTCCTTGGGAGTATAACTTTTGTCGTGACTTGTCCTTCCTTGTCAGACCCGTGACCGAGGAGATCACGAGCTCCTCGGGGTCCGCACCGAGCATGCCTCGATTTTTATCGTCAAAGATCGTGGCCCGAGCCTATTTAGCTGTCATGTCACTATGGGACCCGTGAGAACTATAGTCGAATTGTCCCATCTTTCATGAAACACGAGTAGATTGATGTTGATTTTCCCCTTCATTGCGAGACCCGAGGCCATCGGCCATGCAATTGTCGCATCAACTGTAGACCCGTTACCTTGAGGTCACGGGAGTGTTGGGTACCGAGCCGAGCACACCTCGGTCTGTTGGGTAAAGACCTCCAGACCGAGAGCTGCGCCTCTGAGTTGAGGGCTATTTAAACCCCTTTATTCTCTCAATTTCTTGGCAACCTCTGTACAAGTTATTCTTCCCTTTACTTTGCTTTTTGTTGTGTTTTCTCTTCATGGTCGATCTTAATTTCGAATAGACCTCCTCGGATGATGGATCATCGTCGAATCCTTCGTTTGAATCTCGACCCTACCATCCGTTCTAGGTGGATAATTCCACTCTCACGGTGAGGGACTTGCGTCGCTTGCGTTCAAAATACCATATCCCGGATTCAGTTAGCCTTCGTCTTCCGAATCCGGGAGAGAGTATTGATGGCTCTTTTCCCGGTGAGGTTGTATTTTATGCAGCTATGTTCCAATTTGGAGTCCACCTACCATTGCCTCTTTTCCTTCAAAACTTTTTAGCTTTCAATCAAGTAGCTCCCTCCCAAATCGTCCCGAATGGGTGGTCTATTTTGATCAGTTGCTTTATTTTGTGGTCTTACTTCGGGGGCGAGCAACCTCTAACCGCCGCGGATTTCATGTTGCTTTATTACCTCAAACACAGTCCCGATGATAACTTTCAATTTTATCTTAGTTCTCGGAACCAGGTTCTCGTTATGGGTCCTTCCTCAGTGAAGCATTGGAAGAGTGAGTGGTTCTTTGTCGGTGGCGATTGGTTAGCCCGTGACGAGGGAGGACTATACTTTCTCGTCCCGACTGAGTGTAGGGAGTTAGCTAAGTAGATTCCCGAGCTCTATCAAGACTTTCGTAGATATCTATTATGATATTTCTCTTTTTTGTTGACAGTTTCCCGTAATTGTGAGCTTACTGTCGAGGCATTCAATTTCTACCATACTGTTATCCAGTACCCAGATACCGAGTGTTGGGGTCCATATCTGGTTAAGGAACAGAACTTATTGGACTTTGGCTTGGCTCCCCCTCATAACCCTCCAGGTACTTGTCGAAATCCTTTTTTCGTTTTGCGTGAAAGTCGATTTTTACATTTATCTCTACTTGTAGAAACGTCGAGACGGAGTGCTTCCTTGTATGAAAGAGAACGCCGCTGAAACGCTCGATGTTCGAGAGCCGGCTCTAGCCGGGCTTTGGATATCGATATGACTAACTTGACCGAGGAAGGACCCCCTTCTCAACATGCTCGCTCCTCTATGCCTCCTACAGTCCCGAGGCATTCCGCTCGACTTCATGGGACGTCTATCCCGTCAGCCCCTCGAGGTTATCCAGGGAGCTCCTTCTGGAAAGGGCATTTAGCCTTTAGCAATGGCTGATGTTGATGGGACAGCCTACCTGGAAAGGGCATTTAGCCTTTGGCAAGGGCTTGGCGACTCATCGAGCGGGTCCGATTTTGGCCTGTCAAATCCTTAGCACAGCATCTGTACGTGCCTTAGCGATCTTCACCAGGTGAGCACTTTGTAGCTTCAAGTATTTGTCATAGCATCTTTCCCTAACGTCGGTTTCTGTCCTTGGCAGGTTTTCAATCGTCTAGTGGTATTCTCGGGTCGCGTTGCCAATGAAATTAATCACCTCCGCTGCCACTATGCTCCTCGGGAAGAGTTGAATCAGGTTCTTTCTTCCTTGAACCAAGCCAACAGTCTTTTGAAGAGTAACCAACGTGAGTTTGAAATGGAGAAGAGAAAATCTTGAGATGAGCTGGCCAACCTGCAGAGGAGGCTTGACGAGGCCAACCCTCTAGCTCTCTAATTCTGAATTCTTGGCTGGGGAATTCAGAAAACTCAAGAGTATGTCGATCTGCAAAATTCTGCCATGGAGTGCTGCGTTTCATGGTCCTGTTGCAACGTCATCACGACGCGGAGCGGCCGACGTCATCCCCTGACGGGTCTCTTTCGAGATTCGGGTTTGGAGTCGCCACCAATCATCTACGAGGTGTGATTGGTCACCTATTTTTAAAAAGTTGGTCTACGAAAACAGAATTTTGGTTCGGGAGTCGACTGAGTGTAGGGAAGGTGTTAGCACCCTACGACACCCGTTCGAAAACGGTACCATACTTTGTCAACAATTATCCTATTATAATTTGGTTCAAAAAGAAAAATATTTTGTGTTTGATTTTTAAATGTCCCAAATTTATTGGTTTGATAAAATATGAACCAACAAGCATGAGTGGCGCAAAGACCATTAGAAAAACAAATTATCCCCTCGAGAATATTGGAAAGATCCAATTTTTGTCATTGGGATTTTCGAAATAATTATTTA
>NW_019104514.1:1090769-1102542 GCF_001995035.1 Momordica charantia
TTTGAGAAGGTGAAGTGAAGGAGGTGAGTGGAGAAGGAGAGATATATATAGAGAGAGAAAGGGTAGAGAGAGAGACTAAAGTGGTTGGATTTGCTTTATGGGTTTTGTTTGATTAATTTAATTGGTTGCGACTTTGGGAGGGGACTAAGATCTCATACACCTTGGAATCCCACAATCAATTGGAATTTGAATGATTTTTATTCTTTTATTTCTTTAATAATTTTTTTAATACTCTTTATAGTAACATTGTTTTGAAAAATATTCAGGTGTACACTAGTCCAGACTCGGTCTCTTGTTCTCTGTCATTAAATTTTTTACTAACATAAGAGAGATAAATGCCGAAAAATGATACTTTTGTCCTATTTGGTATCCAATCTGGATTTTGTTTTTTTATTTTTAAATTTATGGAATCAAATGTATTCTGTGAATGTCTATTTAATAAATTTATTTTTGAAAATTACTGATTACGAGATACAAATAATAAAATTTTGAAAACAACATTTTGAACTACAATATTTTTTGATTTTGAATTTGAATTTTTCAAATCTAATCATCATGAACGACTTATTGGTCCAAAAGGACTAACGTCCTTATGATGATAGGTGCTGATCAATTATTTTTAATCAATAAATATTGATGAATTTTATCTCAAAATCAATTAACATGTAATGAGGAACCGCAGGCACAAACACCTGGCGTGGAACCTAATTTTAATTAACGACACACTATGAAACATTTCAAAAATTTTAGGTTTAAATTTTATTTTAGTCTCTGTAATAGACAATAAAAGATAAGTGTCGACAAATATGTTTTAATTGTTTGCAAAATTCTAAAGGTCATATTTGCATTTATTTTGCAAACCATTAGAATCAAAATGGTCATATTTTCGCGTTCATTTTGGTCTCTATACTATTTTTTTAAATCCATTTTTGTTATTATATTTTTACAATATTACCATTTTAGTTCTAATTATTTGCAAAAGTCTAATAATACAAATTTTATATACAATGAAAACTATTATTTAATATCAATCTAGGACAATATTTAAAAGAAATTGATCAATTTTAATGTTGTGTCGAAATTGTGATTGAAAAAATGAGAGAAAAAATAAAACAGGGACCAAATGACAGTCACATTTTCAAAATTACAAAGACCGAAATATACCTTTTGATAGTATACGGAGCAAAATAGACAAAAGTTAAAAGTACCAAAACAATAAAATATATCAATTATTGTACCAATTTTTTTATTTTTTTATTTTTATTTTTTTTGTTAATGATCACAAGTTTAAGAAGTAAGTTTCATATAATTTGAATATGACCGATGCTTTTCAAGTCTAAGATGAAGATTTGAACTAAAGAAAATGAGTATATATATACACTTTAACTATTGAGTTATGTTCACGTGGGTAACACCAATCAATTAAATTAATTCAACTGTGACTCCAAAATTTGTCAAGTAATTTAATGTGAGAAAAATAAAGTTTGTGACAGCGCAATATGATATTAGATTTATAATCTCAAAATCTTCAGCCAACATTGACCATTGTTCGTGTGGGATGCATCTAATATTGTTTGTATTTTATTGTGATGTTTCTTTAGTGTAATAATAATAAGTGGCAAAACTGGTTATAGATTTTCAATTTTTTTTAATGGTAAATATATTAAACAAAAAAACGGAGAGTAAGGCATAACACCAAAAGGGCTAACACAACACCAAAATAAAGGAAAGTAAATCAACAAAACAAATTCTAGATCGAGATAAACATAAGATTAGAACTCAAACAGGAATCCTCATAAAAATACCACTAGATCGAGCACCAGTGATTTCGTATTCGGTTGTCAAAACTGGTTAATAGATTTTTAAATTTGTTATCTATATAAATAATTTATAAATATGGAAAAAAAATCGGTATACACTATTTTTCTATCCTTGATAAAGTATATTATTGATATATCTAATATAAAAATATCATAGATTTATATGATAAAATATATCCCTAATATTTAATATAAAGTATATTATTGATAACATCTATCATTGATATATCCGCATAAAAGTACCGTCGGTGTACCATTTAATTATCATTTATAGGAAATGTTAATAAATATAATTAAGGCTAAATATAATTTTAAGCCCCAGCTGTTTTAAGAATTTCATTGAGTACATTATATTTAAATATTTTCCAATTTAGTCCCCCGGTCAACTTTCACGGGTAAGAAACTTAAAAAGGTTATTATTTTTTGTGACATTTTTTCTTATGGCAAACAAAAAACGCTCCAATATTTTATTTTATTTTTGAGTAAGAAAAAATTTCATTAAAAAATAGAAATGTCCAGATTGGCCATGATTGGCCACAAGGACTAGCCGATGAGAAACACAAGGCACCCAACATTCACTTTTCTCTAATTCAAAGCTCTCATGCGCTGGATAGTGGGTATAAAAATTACTCATAAGAATCTTATCTTATTAAACGAGATGACGCCACAAGAATCCTTAAGATTCAATATTTCGTTAATTACCCATGTTATTTTAGTAAGATCATCTTCTTCCCTTCGCAATAGTTTTGCCACTGAATCAGTGTTAATGATCTCACAATGAAAAGAAAAGGGACCTAACAATAGTTTATAATAGTCATGGACTACTCCTCTCATTGTCAATTGGTTTTGAGATGATATTCCATGAATATTGATAATCAATCTCCATCAGAATTAGGTAGGATACCAGAAACGGTGTATATTTCGCATCCCTTCCATAACAACCATAGCCTCCAACATCTTCACACTCATGTGGTTGCCAACGAACAGATCGCTCCTATAACAATCATAGCCTCCAACATCTTCACACTCATGTGGTTGCCGACGAACAGATCACTCGTCAGAATAACAACATCTTCCCAATATGCAAAATCCACCCAAAGCCCCCATTTCGATAAGTCTCAGACCAAGCTGCATCCACATTCAACGTCAAGTTATGAGGGGGAGGGGGTCCAATTTATTTTTACCTTTAGGACTGGGCTGTTCTAGCGAAAAGACGCTCTCATATTAAATATTAAAACATATATTTAGCGTGATTAAAATAAAAAAAAATGGTGATGCGTTGGAAGAGATAGAGTTGGTAGCAATCTACGTGGATGCTCCACTCAAAAGCTTTCTGAATGGGCTTTCAAATCGAGATGGGCCCATCCCCGCACTTCCACCCGACCCATTCGCATATCCCCTTGAGAGGAAGCTTCCCAGTCGCTAATCCCACCAATAATTATAATTAATTAATTAATTAATTAATTACCTCCCTATCGAGGATACTAAGAAGAGACAAAAAAATGTAAAAGGATAAAACACTGCGTGCCCTTTCCACAATTATCAAAAACTAAGACTTCTTTTTTTAAAGAAATTGGAGTTTGTCTTTATTGTTTTTGATTGACCTCGAATTTCTTACCCAAAAACAAATAAAAAAAATGTTAAAATATGAATTTGGTCCTTGTGGTCTCAATGGATGTGCTTTATCGTACATCGATTAAATAAGGAAATGATCATGAATATACGAGTACGGAACAACATTATTGGATTTTGGCAAAATATTGAAATAGGAGTTGTCCCACATTTGAACAATACAATGATGGTTCCCATGTGCTAGAAGTTATCTCACATCCTAAAATTATAAGGAGGAGGTGTATTCCAACTACTAGGAGCTCATGTGCTTGGGTTTTAGTCATAATATTTAAGCCTGGTGTACTAGCTCTAGTTAACTGAACGATAAGAGCGTTTTGTGTAATTGGGGTCAGGGAGAGAAATCTGTGTGATTGTAATAATTTTTCACATAGTGAATTTTTCCTTGGACCATAATTTTTTCTACGGTTTGGAGTCTTTCCATGTTCTTTCTTTAAGGGCTCGTTTGGTAACGGTCTCGTTTTCCGTTTCTTGTTTCTATTTTTTTTTAGAATTAGAAACACGAATATGTTTGGCAATCATTTTTGTTTCTTGTTTTTTGGAAAAAAGAAATAGATATAAAAATATATTTGATAACTATCTCCTGTCTTGTGTTTCTATTTTTTTAGTTAAATAAAATTTAGTAAATATAATATAAAAAAATATAATATAGACTATAATATTTATTAAAGAAAATATAATTTAGAATATAAATTTCTTTCATATAAAATATTATATTCAATTATTAATTTAGATAAAGAATAAATTTCAAATTTTTTATTTTAAAAATAGAAATTTTTTTAATAAAATATAATAAGTTTAAATAAAGAATAAATTCTCAAAATATTTTAAGTTAAAAAAAATTTATAATTTATTAAAGAAAATATAATTTACAATATAAACTTGTTTTGATACAAAAGTACACCTTGTTAGTTTAAATAACGAATAAAATTTTAAAATATTTTTAATTTAAAATAGAATTTTTTTTAAGAAAATATAATAGTTTTAAATCAAAATAAATTTCAAAATATTTTAGATTATAAAAATATAAAATATAAAAAAAGAAAAAAATAGTAAAATAGTCAATTATTTTTAATTTAAAAAACAGGAAATTAATAAAGAATAAAGTTTTGAAATATTTTAAATTTAAAATATAAATTTTTTTGTTTAAGAAAATATAATACTTTTAAATCAAAAAAAAGTTTCAAAATATTTTAGATTATAAAAATATAAAATATAAGAAAAGAAAAAAAAATAGTAAAATAGTAAAATATTTTTAATTTAAAAAATAGGAAATTTTTTGTTTAAAAAAGTATAATAGGTTTAAATCAAAATAAATTTCAAAACATTTTAGATTATAAAAATATAAAATATAAAAAAAGGAAAAAAAATAGTAAATTGCATACCTTGGGGTCGAACCCTGTACTCCTTGACACAAATATATTATTTAACACCTGGACACAAAACAAAGAAACAGGAAACGATAACGTTACCAAACGAGCCCTAAATTTCTAAGTTATTTTCTGCTTATTCCTGCAGTGTAGGAGATTTTTTCTCATCAAACATTACATTGTTGGGAATGCAACTAAAGTCCATATTGTCTAGATAAGGAGTTGATCATCGATATATAAGTATGAGACAACATCTCTATTGATGTAAAGGTTTTTGGATATGAAAATAAAAAAAATTACGAGGATTATGCCCAAACCAAACAATGTCATATCATTGTAGAGATTTTTGGAGTATCTTTGTTATTAGCAATATTGATAATTTTGAAAGTTTTAATTTTGTCTATTTTGAGTTAGCTTCAATTTGATTTATGTGATTTAGTCATGCCCAATCTTTGTAGTTGTGTTGAATAATGTGACTCGCTTTTTATTTACAGTGAACTAATGTTTTCTATTTGATTGACAATATTAAAGTTTAGGGCTAAGTAAATATAAGAGAAATTAGGTGCATTTTAACGGGGAAATTTTTTTTTACATACCGTGGAAAAGACTTCAAACTAGAGAAAAATCACAACCCAAGGGAAAACTCAAGCCCATGAGCTATGTTGGAATACACCTTCTCATTTTACCTCAAACCTGAATTTCAATATTTTGCCGAAACCCATTTTTTTTTGTGGTAAAAAACAGTTTAAGAATGGTTTAAGATCAATCAAATTGAAACTTTTCGAGTCTTCATCACTCTTTTATTTGTGATATTAAAACAAAACTAAGCTCTAAACTTTATAACTTAATTGAAAATTTAAGATTAAAGGACCAACTTGAGATTAGCCCAAATCATACAAATTTATTTTGTGTTAGGAATGATAAGTATTATTGAATTGAAAGATCTACAATGGGTGCGGAGAAGAGTTTATATAAAGTTTATATACATGTTTAGAGTGCACTCGAAATATCTCTCCAACTAAAATGTGATTATAAAAGAGGTAACAGTAAGGTTGGATGAAGAATAAATGAGGTTAACAAAATGTCTATCTTATTCCTATAATATTAATTGATGAATCCATTTCAAGTTTGTTTTTTAGGTGGATGAGGTAAGGTAAGGTTGAAGTTTTGATTCTCCATCTTCACATGTATTGAATTGAAGTGAAAAAAAAAAAGAAAAAAAGAAAGTACATTTCAAATTTCAAATTTAATTTCCTCCCTTTAAAACTAGTACGCATGCAAATAGTCTTTATATATCTACCTGCAACTTAAAAAATTAACCAATGGATATATATTCACGATTCAAAGGTTAAATTATACTTTTTCTTACCACAGTAAAATTATACTTATATAGCTAATTTATACAAGAAAAAATTAATGCTATTTTTTTTTTCATTAATGATATTGGACAATTAATTTAGCTTGTTTAGGAAATGTGACCATGGAGCAATTCAAAGATTTAAAAGGTATACATGTAAACAATTGAAGTACAATCTTGAAAAGTTACTAGTAGTTTTTATTGTAGAAAAAATAATGATTACTCAGTGACGATTTTATTGAATTTTATCCCAAAGATAATAATTTATAGAATAGTGATTTGTTCGCCATGAAAATAATCATTTTGTAGAAATTATTTCATGTAAAGTTAAGATGTGATATTGCAGAAAATAATCATTTTGTAGAAAATAATCATTTTATTGAATTATTTCATGTAAACTTGAAAAATGAGGTACTGTTTGATAAAATGATTTGTTAAAGACTTTTATATTTGTGGATTGAATTTTTTTTTTCTTAAAACTGTGATGGAACAATTTTTAAGAAAGTCAATCGGTAAAAATTTTGTTACATTTTATTCTAATTTTTACTCATCTCATTCATCCTTAAATCAGAAGCGTTTTACTAGACTTTACTAGACAAAAACCAGAAGCGCTTTTTATTGAAATATACCTTCAATTGAACTATATTTAGATTCACTCATTTTTTTATTTATCTTATTTAGCATATTTGTTCTGTCTTTATTTTTTTTTATAAATATCTTAATTATTCCGTGCCTTATTCTCGAATTTTGAAATTTTTTATCCTTCTGATTTGGCTCATCTAAGAGGAAAATAGTTAGGTTGGATTAAAAAAATTTATATTTTTACACCTCTCTTAATTGTCAAATATTTTATAGTAGATCGGAGAATGGCCAGAAACTCCCTTTTGAAATCCTCTTCTCCTTTTACATTACACGAGTGGGACCCACTATCCCAGGACTATAGGAAAAGGTTCTCAATCCCTCCACCAAAAATTATATTTATATATTAAAAAAAGGACATTAATTAACATAAGGATATAAAGAAGGGACCAAAGTGAATGGCAAATGTAGGGAGATTTAAGGAGTTTTTTTTTCCAAATAAAAATAAAAAAGGTTAAATTAGGGGCCGTTTGCTTTTTGGGAATGCAGATGTCTGACATATTCAGATGTCTGAAATTTCAGATGTCTGGAATTTTACACAAAACATCCTTACGAATATTCATATAATTTATACATTAATCTAATATAATTTACATTTATATAATAGATTTTCTTTAAATTAATTTAATATTTAATATTTTTTATATTAATTACGTATATATATTAATTTTTGTATATTATTGGGTAGAATTCGTATTAATATAAGAATTTTTTTAAAAGGTAATTAATATTGAAATATAAATTTTATTTTCAACTTTAATATCTTTTAAAAAATACAATTATATAATTAATGTTATATAGGATAAAATTTATTTATTATATTATCAAATTATATTCTTTTAAAAATAAAAATATCAAAAGAAAACTGATTGTTAAAAAAATATTGCTTTAAAATTATGTATTTAAGATAATAGATATTATTCATAATAATTCATTCCAAATATTAAAAATAAATGATAAATAATATCAAAATTTATAAGTGAGAATCCAGATGCCTGTATCACGAGAATCATGGATTCTAGGAAACAAACAGACTCTCGGTATTTTGAAAACAGTTCTCTCTTTTTTCCTTTCTTCTTTTATGGTTATTAGTAAAATAGCATTACTCAAATCCCTATTTCCTAGTGACGTGTAAAAGTTAATATACATTGGAACCATAATTTATAACTTCATGGTAATAAAAAATATTAAAGACTATTATTTCTTATTTCCCATTTTCCTTGTTTCCAAGAAAACATAACTATTTTGGTAATTTTTTTTCTTTATTTATTATTATTTTTTCTTATTGAAAAGATAAACATAAACATGTTTGCTAAAAAAATATTATTTATAATTTTAATAGAAGAAAGTAAAAGTTTTACACGAAAATTCATTTTTTAAATTAAATATTCAAAAGTTTTATGTTTATTTATTTTTACTATTTATTATGCATATTATTATATCAAGAATGGTAAAATAATAATTTTATTTATGTTTTGAACCAATTGAAAACGGGAATAAGAAACAAAAACATTGATTTTGTTGTTTTCAAAATTTTGCATTTTTCGATCTTGTGCACAAGAGTCCTCTTCCAAGCTGGCTTACTCAATGATTGCTACACATAGCCCTAAGTCTTTGAGAACGGTCATATAAGGTTTCCTTGAGGCCTTTTGCTCACCCCGAATTATGCCAACACTGTGTTTAGTACGATACTTCAATTACTTGGTGGACTGTTGAGGGGATCACTTGTAGCGCATGGATTATAGGTCGGCCCAAATATTGCATTGTAGGCCGATCAACTATCGATAACCATAAACTCAGTGACTTTGATGATTTGAGTATCATGTTCACTAAGAGTAATAGGTAACTCATTCCAATTCTTTGGGTAGCAGATTCCCTTGCAAAGCTGACTAATGGAGTGGAACTCTTCTTCAACTAAGCTTTGTTTCAATTTAGAGTTGTGTAGGCAGTGATAGAGAGTATGTTGGTAGATGCTCCCCCATCGATTAATATGCACTGAACTAAGACATGATCGATCAAAGGTGCTATTACCAAGGTGTCATTATGAGGTTGGCGAACGCCTTCAAGATCGAGGTTGGAGAATCAGAAGGGACATTTCGACGACTTGGTGTGCAAGGTGTATACCTCGTGCCTGCCTTCCTTGACCAATGTCTTTCTCTTCTTGTTGTGCAATTGGCCCCGCTAGACTCTCCGAAAATGGTATTTATCATGGCGGGTCGTTCTTGTCGACAAGGGGGTAACCTTGATCGCTTGCGGTATTGGTCTTTGGTCGTTTTGGTGGTAGCACAACCCTCACCTTTGCCGACGTATTTTTTGAAATAGCACTTCTGAATAATGGTTTCAATCTATTGCTTCAAGTTGAAGAAATCTATTAAATTGTGTTTTTGATCCCTAGGGAAGTGGTAGTACTTGAATTTGTCACTTTTGCTTGGATCTTGTTGCAATTTATTTGTTCTTTGGAGAAGTTATTCAAGCCTGTTATCTTCAATGTTCACCAATATGACAGCTATTGGGATATTTATTGGGGTTAATTTCTCGAAATGCCTTCCTTAGCCAATTCCTTGATCGGAATGTCGTTCCTTGAATTGACCTTGAGCCGAGGTATTCCCAATCTTTTCTTTAAACTTTAAAGGTTGACGAGACTTGTCATCCTTTTCAAACTTAACTATGTTTTGGTTGTTGGAGCTGAGCGAATTGTCGGCGTCTACGTACTTTTGAGCTTGGCGCGTTAGACCACATTGAAGGTCGCTATGAGCTTCTTGCGAGGGATAATATGAGGTTCTTATCCTTCAGGCCAACAATGAACCCTGACTTAGGCGTATCATCAGAGCAGTGGGCAACCATGATCCGGTTGGCCTTGATCTTTCTATCTCAACTCTGGTTGGCCTTGATCTTTCTACCTCAGCGACTCCTTCTCTCTTTGCCAAATGGTGAGTAAGTGGGTGTAGAGGGTTGCTTAGCAACATGCCGAGATAAAAATTGACTTATAAATGCCTTCCTTAATTGCTTAAAGTTTACAATCGAACCAAGAGTCAGATGTATCGATATCACATAAGAACTGATTCAATGAGTGAGATGGAGAAAGCTCAGCACTTGGTTGGACAAAACATAGAATTCCATGACTAATTCGTATGTCGACACATACTCATGGAATCGAGGAGCCATCATAGGTCTTTAACATCGGTATCTTAAACTTTGCAGAATTTGAGCTTCCAAGACCTCTTAGGTGAAAGGCAGGTCTTGATGCTCATTATTAATGTCAAGTTCAGACCTTTTACCCTTATAGATTTTCTTTACCTCGTCAAACTCTGAGTTTGTCTTTGATCTTGTCCAACTCCAACTTCCAATCCACATTGTTTGTTGTCTCTAAAAGAGGGAGGCCAACTCGATCCCTCCTTTTACGGGCCTTCTCCATGACTATATCATTTAACTTATGATCAGTTCATCGGCACGTGGCTGGTCTCTTTAAGCCAAACTACGTAGGGAGTTTGAGCTGAGTGTTTCTCTCATATTTTTGACAAGATGTTGAGTCTAAGGGCCGCCAAGGTAAAGCTTATCATCGATAGGTCGGTTACAGGTGGGACATCAACGAGAGAGTCGTCATTAGCTCCACATTGTGAATTGGGATTGTTACCTACTGACAAATGGGTCAGTAGGCCCTTTGCTTCAAGTCGAGTCTTATAATAAGGTACGCTCTACCTCTTTTGCTTGTCTTATTGCTTGCTTGAACGTACGTGCCATTGATTCCATTTGGGCGTTTATTACTGCCATCTTAGCATGTAGAGTAGCTACGGTCACTTGTCGAGCTATCATAGACTGTGTTCCTTGTGGGCAGGTAATGTTGCCACGAGTCCCTTGATTCTTCTTGCAGAGAGGATCAACAATTCAACATCCAAAATTGCTTGGTTCTTGGGAATATTGTTGTCAGCCATGGTGAATTATATGACTTTAGATTGATTTCCGACAGATGACATTAAATGTTTATACCGAATTTCGAGCAGCCTCGAGAACATGTACGAAGTAGATATAGCCGAACTATTTGGAATGAACTATTGATGACAATTAATTTTACACAAAGAGAACACACACTTTAGTGCTCAAATTAGTAAGAATCAAATAAGCATATACATGCATATGGAAAAGTGCACTTATTTATAAGTGAAACGTGGTGGGTCCAACATCGCCGTTCTCTTAGAACGTTTTAAGAGTTTGTTATATGGCTATAGAATGGTTGGACAGCTAACCTCAACGTATCGGTTCTACAAGACCATCAATGGTTTTCTGAGCTATTTGATTGGACTTCAGTCACAATAAGATAGGTCGGCCACAAAATTTTTTTTAAGTGACGGGAAAAGATCGCATGAGATGATCTTTTCTATGCCTTCACATGGTAGGTCTGTCGTATTTTGCCCTCCAACAACCTCTTAGTTATAAATTAATTATTGAAAATGTAGAAGAAAAGTTAGATTATATGACACTTTAAGATTCCATATTATAATAGTATAAACCACCTCTTGTCGATGTGCCATCAACTAAAACATGAAAAACTGGATTAGCTTTTGACAAATCTGTTGTCGGCACACGGTCGTAATAAATAACTAACATTTTATTATTAATTAAATTTGTTACTTGGATGATTTGATACGAACTTTATTGTTGTAACTTGTAAAGATGATAGCCTAATGATTTTAGAGGGTAGAACAAAGTTTAGTAGACAAGATATCAAGTATTGTTTTCTTTACGAGTACAATAAATATGGGGGGAAATTTGAATGTGTGACCCCTTCAATAACTGAAATTGGATAAATGACCCCATTTTCAAAAAACCTAATTTGTGACCCCTCCACCCCTTATTTATGATCCCTTAAATATTTTATTCATGGGAAAAGACCAATTTACCCTCATTGTTAATAAATGTGCATTTATGATTTCCACCTAACCATTTCACCAAACTGTAAA
>NW_019104514.1:1117789-1174616 GCF_001995035.1 Momordica charantia
CAGACTAATGCTAAGTGACAAGGAACTTAAAAAAAAAAACTAAACAAAACAGCATTCTGCCTTTCATCTTGGACTTGTCCCGGTCCGGTTCGGTCCGGGATGAAGGTCGATCCCGGACACGTCCCGGTTCTGTTCGGATCCGAGATGAGGTCCGAGATTGAATCCAAGATAGAATCCGAGATTGAAGCAATCTCTGGATTTTTTATTCTCCTACAATCACAACGTCAAACTAAACCTAAATCTATAAGGCCGCTTCAGATAACGCCGGTCATGCTAATACAACAAAGAATAACAACTTTCGTTACATTGTAAAAGATAGAAACTAACCTTGCAGCCTCCGAGATGAATCCGACACTTACAGATGAGTGCGAAAGAATGATCTTCAGAAAAAATGGATGAGTGCGAAATGGATTCTTCGAGACGGGGATTCTCCGAGATCGGGGTTTAGGGTTTTACTTGGGATGAGAGTGCCATGAAACGTCCGAGACGAAGGATGGGGTTTGAGGGGATGAAATTTTTTAAAACAGGGGTACAATGGTAATTTCATTATGTCATATTTTGAGAGGGGTCATAATTAATAGAATATGGGGTCAAAAATTATGTTTTTTGAAAATAGGGTCATTTATCCAATTTCAGTTATTGAAGGGGTCACAAATTCAAATTTCCCAAATATGGGAGGGACATTCGAACCTTCAACCTTTAGAAAAGAAACAAGATACTTAACCGTTCAGCTAGGTTCACGTACATCAAGTACTTCTTGGAGGGTGAAGGTTTGATTCTCTTACTTCAAATTATTAAACTAAAAAAAAGAAAAAAAATGGCAACAATATTTTTTGGATTTTGATACCTTTGTAATGGGTTCGAGTTTTTCTTATTATAAATACAACATTTTTTTATTATTTGTTATTTTAACTCTAGTCAATAATCAACTTAACCTTATCCGAATTCTTAATTAACAAGTCTATATTACTGTTAATCTAAGGAGTGGATGGATATTACTGTTGTATCATAAAAAAAATTGACCCATTATTATAAAATATCAACAAATATCATTAATGGACACATATTATTCCTAACATAAACTTTAAACTTATTTGAAAATGTTAAAGGGTTTACTTCTTAATTTAAAGAATTGTTGAATTTTTTAGAAATATCTATCGATGTCAATATCTTACCGCTAACAAATATATTCGATGTCACCAAATATCATAATTGATTTATCAATCTACTCAATATCAATTAAATAAACCTCACTCAGTATAAAATAAAAAAGAGAGAAGATGAGAAAGATATCTTTTTGAAATGAATGAATGCAAGTAGGAAGATTGCAATCAAGGGATACACTGTGTACAAAGAAAGATATTGATGTGGATGATATTTAAAGTAAGATCTATAAGATCTTTGGCAACATTTTAAACTTTATATTATAATTCAATTTGGTACTTCTGTGTACTATTTAGTTTATATATAAAAATAAACAAAATATTTAAAATCCAGCACAACAATGTTTAACACTTTATGTGGATACTCTATCTGCACTTTTTAAAGTTCTTTTATTTTCCTAAAAATAATCGCATGAATTAAAAAAAAAAGAAAGAGAGAAATTGGTAACCGGGTCAGCAGAAAACTAATTAACTAATAAATTATATCAATACCTCGTTTACTCCGTAAGAATGAAAGAAAAGGAAAAAATATATATAATCATAATGAAACCATGGAAAAGGAATATTATTTATTATTATTATTATTATTATTTTGCAAAGGAAAACAAATATTATCCCTTTTGATGATGTTTTAAATAAAAATGGTTACAGGTAAAGTAAAGCAAGACTAAACTCCTACTAGCCAAATTCAGACATCAAGCAGACACCCGAGAGCTCAGAAGGTCGAGACTGAAGAAGAGGAAACGACCTAATAACTGAGGATTGAAGCCAACTAGTGGACCAACTTGTTCACTAGCTACATGACTGAGCCGACTAGGCAACATAGGGCTGGTCGGCATTGTGGTCAGCTCGACTAAGCCATGGAGAAATATAGTTGCCTAGTTGGGTCGGCCTTGTGGACGTAATTGCATGCTTGCCGAAGATTAAATTACTAAATTGACCAAGACCGAGACCTTAGCTACAATCATTGAAAAGAAAATAACGGACCTTTTGAGTGCCATATGAAATTGTCAGCAACAATGGGAGAAAATTTGAAAATGGCGCATTTGAAATTTTTGTATGTTGTTGGGCATCAAACACCTCTGCTCTTCACTATTGCACCCACAAATCAACAGACAAGGTGAAAGTAGTCAACAAAGTCATCCAAACAAATTTAAAACCAAGCTAGAAGAACTTGAAGGATTTTAGGCTGAAGAAGTCCTAGTGTATTATGGCTTATAGAACAACGTCTCAAACCTCAACGGGAGGCACTCTTTTTTATCTATCGTTTGGTTTTGAAGTAGTGGTCCTAGTAGAGTTCGGACTTTTTCCTCCACCTACAGGGAAACAAGGAATCCATGCAACTCAACCTCGACCTTTTGGAAGAACATCGAGAGACAACTCGATTGCGAACAATGAAATAGAAAAATCGAATCACTCGATATTATAACACAAAGCTCAAAGACCGAAGCTTTAGAGGGGGTGGGTTTGTCATAAGGATGGTCATGTAGGATTCTAAGACTCAACCAATGGAGCATTGGGTCCTACGTGAGAAGGTCCATACGAAGTTGCCAAAATAGTTTGATCGGGAAACCATGTCTTAGTAAACAAATATGGCAAAGTCCTACCTCATTCATGGAATGCTCGTAAGATTTATTACCCCTAGTTAGTCTTCTATTATATTTTGTTCATAAAGACACCATTTCATTTTCAACAAAGACACTTGATTTAATTGTTATCTATTTTGGAATCTTGAGTAAATATTTTTCTAAATACCTTAAAAACCTCCTCGAGGAGGGGACAAGTAAGTAGCAATAATCCATTAAGGTTAATTGAGAAACTCAAACTGTAATACAACTGAAAGCGGGCAAGTAAGCTAAGCCAAGCCAATTACTAAACCAAGGGTATTACAATTAAAGGGAGGCAAACAAGCTTGGTCGATTAAGAAACCCTTGGTGTAAACTGAAAGTAGGCGAGCCCAGCTGGTTAATCAACTCCAAAGACATCAAAACCAAAAGCAGGTAAACAAGCCAAGCAGTTACTAAACCAATGGTATTAAAATAAAAGCAAGTAAGCAAACTTAGCAAGTTAATAAACCCTGGTGATAAAACTGAAAGCAAGCGGACAAACCCAACTGGTTAAAAAACCTAAGAGACTCAATTATAAGCCCACCAAGGATGGCCGACAACAAATAGCCGACAGAGGATGACGAACCAAGAATAGCCAATCTGTAAGTAACACAACTTTTTAACAAATACTCTAAATATAGAAGTCTCGCATTTTGTCTAACCTATTATTTTACTTTGAGACTGGGGGCTTCTGGTAGGGTAAAAGTAAAGCAAGACTAAATCCAGACAAACCGGCATCAAGTGGGCACCCAAGAACTCAAAAGGTCGAGACCGAAGAATAGGACTTGACCCAAGAATGTACTGAGGCCAACTAGCAGATCGACTGGCCAGCTTGGTCAAGATATGACCGAGTTGACCACAAAGTCGACCAGCCCTATGTTTCCTTTTCGACACGTCCTGGACTTTTAGGCTAGCATACTTGGTCGGCCAGACCAAGGCTATTGTCGATCAGCCTCGGTCAGCTTGGCCAAGCCCTATAGCCAACCAGCCTTGGTCAACTCGGTCTAGTGTAGCAAAAATTACTTACCGCAAGTGTACGAGTCAAGTTTTAATATAGATGGTAAGTGAATATCGGTATCGTCCTCTGGATTGGATTTCTAGCTCACTCAAGTACCACAATACAATCACTCAATTTTATTTAGAGAATTGAATCCGAATGAAAGAATAAAATCAAAGAAAATAAACACGCACTAAAATAAAGATAAAATAATGGGGAGAAAGGTCCTAGGGAATTGATTTCACCTATTGAATCTATGAACTAATTAATCAATTACTCAATATTGAACGAATTATATATTCTATAGGCCAAGAACTCTCAAATCTCAACTGCCTCTCTCGAGCGCAAGCTAATTATCCTTACCAATTAAGAAATCAATATCCCTATTTAGTTTTTCTAACAAGTAAAGACTTTATTGAGCGAGTCTTTTAACCACCTCTAAAGAATTTCAAGGTCTCTCGATCTTAAAACCCCTTTAGTTATGCATCGTCCCAGCTCTAAATCTAAATCACCGCTCCAAGCTTAAGATTTCAAGACTAAAGTCAATCAATATATGGCCAGTAGATTAAAGAGATTAAGCATAAAGAAACACAAATAAAACATTTATAAACATTCAATCAAGAAAACTAAACAATCAATCCGTAAAGTTGAATGGCTACATCAATCCCTAAGATAAGAGGTTTAGCTTCTCATATTCAATATAAAACAATAAAATCACAATGAGAAGTCCATCACAAAACTACAAAAATCAAGGGAAAGGAGAAGAAATTAAGTTTGGCGTGTTAATGGTCTGTTCCCAAAGCGACCTCCACGATCCCGACCTTGAAAATCTCTTTTCAAAGCTCTCCAATGGTCTCCTTGCCCTTCAAATTGGCCAAAAAGCCAAACTACAAAAAAACCTCTCCCAAACTCCTCCATTTTGACGGCTGCACAATCGTATTTTTATAAAAAGTTGTCGTAGCAACACCATGGTGCTATACACAGGGTCATGACACTACACTATTCAAATAACGCGAAATTTAAACTTTGGAGTGTCGCGACGCTCTAGGCTAGCGTCATGGCGCTATCTCGTCGGGTTTTTGGCTTTAAATCTTGTTGTTATTCCATCTTGGTCACTTTGATTCTGATTTTTCTCTCATTTTGATCCAAATATGTATTGTTTCCCCCCGATACTTTATTCCTCCAAAATATATCTTATGTGCTTAAATTTGTTAGGAAGAAACAAAAACTAACAAATAATTTCAATATAAATCTCATGAAATGTAGCTCACAAAGTGTGCTATCATCTAGCCATGAGGCCGAGTAGCCTCGGTTGGATGGCGCACTCGGTTTGGTTAGGCTATAAAGTCATCTTCAGTTGGTTGGTTGACACGACCAACTATGCTGGTTTGGCTAGCTAGTCCATAGTCAGCGTGAACTCATCTTACCTCAGATGGGGGTTCGCTAGGGAAGAAGATTCCGATATCTATGGAATTCGAATTATCCTTATCTAAGGAATAATTCGGAAGGAAAAAATATCCGATTGACTTGAAGTTTTCTATCGACTATGGGTTTTTCGATCTACAAATATAGAGAGAAACCTCATAATCAAGGTACACTACAAAACTTTATTTTTTTCTACGTTCCACCTAAAACTCCGTTTAGTTCATTGTGTGGTTAGCACTACGCCGATGTGTAATCTTTCTGTTTTGCAGGTTTTGTTTTATCCCTTTTGTTATAGAATATTGATGTAAATTTGGTTATTCTAAGAGGCCAATTTTATGCCTCAACAAAAACAAAAAAAAAATATATATTCACGTGGTTTAGTTGAGTTAGGAATATGAATTAGACGTATGGTATAATTACTAGAGTGCTTATCCATATTCCTAACTAATTGAAAATGTATCAGCTCAATAATATACTAATATAATTCTTAATTTGAAGCTCAATAATTGATAATTAGTTTTGGTTCATTTTATTTTATAATATTTTATATTAACAAATAATACCTAATTACAACGAAATCACATACATCAGAAAATGATTAATAGAATTGTTTAGGAGAAGAAACGAATTACATTGTTATATTATTTAATTAGAATAAATTATTTTATTTATATTAAGAACAATAATTAATTAAAATTAAATGATTGAAAATTTGGATAAAAGTTTGTAACAAAATTACATCAACCAAAAAAAATNATTAACTATGGATTCTATTTAAAAACTTAATTCATATTAATAAAAACTAAATAGTTGATGAATTGAATAGATGTTGTTAATATTTTATTTAAAAAATCAGATATGAATAAGTAGATAATCTCATTTTGATTTCTCAACTTGATAGTTTTATTATATTTTGATCACTGGAACTTTAAAAATATATATTTTAATTCCATGAACTAAAAAAAAAAAAGATAATTTTAGTCTTGAAACTTTACAATATAATTGTAGTATGTGAATTTCCCTTCTGAAATTATGTTTAGAAACAAAAAGTGGGTTATGCACTCATAGATCAAGTCGCACAAGTTAATGACTAATGTTCCAGTGTAACCATTGACTTTGTTACATAATTACATGAACTTGCAAGTTCATGGTCTACTAAAAGGGGTTCCTATGATAAGAACATCTTTAATAATTAACCTAAATATATAATTCTAAATTTGTCACACGATAAGATATTTCAAAAAACTATCGTGAATATTGTAGTAACCTAAATAAGTGATGTACTTGTAACAATGATGTAATTTATATTAGATATGTCAATAATATATTTTATCAATCATATGAAATTATATATCAGCGATTTAATTTATATTGGTATATCACTGATAAACTTTATCATTATGTTATAAAAATTATATATAAGTGATATAAATCCAGTAACATACATTGACAAAAAAATAACTAAAATATGATATGGAATCACACTCTCCCCCTTAAATATTTGTCATTTTAAATGGACTTCATTCCAAGCATCCATATTATGATTGTCGTAATTAAATAATTAGATACTTTTACTTTAATTTTAATTCTAAGTACTTAGGTCCTAGGTCCTAGTTCAGTGATAATTGACATATATCTCAAACCAAGAGGTTCTGAGTTCGAACTCTCATCTCCACATCTTGTACTAAAAACAAGATACTTAGGCCATATTTACTTTAATGGAATGAAGGAAGGAGTGGGAATAAATTTTTTTCATTCCCTCAAACTTGATAATTTCATTCCCTAAAATGGGAGTTTCATTCCTCTCATATACGTTCATCAATCTCATTCACATCTCTTATTTCGTAGGTCCCACATATTTATTACAATTATTTTAGTACTTCTACTATTTCTCTCTCATTTATGAGTGAGATCCATAACATTTTCAATTAATCATTTTATATTTTGATTATTGATTTTATACCGTGAATAAAATTTCTTTTAATAAAAATTGTAATCATTTTTTTATACAAGATGTGGGGGTGGGGGATTGAACTCAAATCTCTTGGTTGGAGATATATGCCAATTACCGCTGAGTTATTTTCGCTTTGGCCTAAGGTAATCAATTTAAGTATAACTTCAACTAGTAAAGACACACATCTACCATAAAGATCATATGTTCAAATCACCACTCCTACATTGTCAAACTAAAAAAAAAAGTATTTATATACACATTACGATAAACATCTAAACTAATTAAGCATATTAAATGATACCTTAAAACTCGATTCTAATTCATTTTTAACAGATATGACCAGTATCTACATTTTATGTAACATTTTGGACTTAACCATCGGTCACATCTCTAAACTAGTTTAGCCCCCCTCCCAGTGGCATAGAGATAATACCACCGAAGTAAATTTTTTACAAATACATTGATCAAAATAAACACAAAAATCAAACATACAAATTAAAAAGTATAATATTACCTCTTTTTTACTTAATAAAAACCTTAGACCATGTGAGTTCCCAAACTCTACCATAGTATATACGAGGCTGGTAAACATAAATAATCTACACGACGTCCCATAAGTTTAACAAGAACTAAAATAGATATTCATGCAAGAGGCTAAAAGAGGATGGTCCTATCTTAAAATAGAATTCTATTTTAAAATAATTACAAATGGATAATGGTGCGAAAGAGGATAAGGATGGAGTCATATTTGATTTTAAAAGAATAAAATAAATAGATAATACTTTTTTGTAGTGTACCAGGGGGACTACAACACTATCTTCATAAGTGGGTTTGGATTCCACATTTGAATATATTTTTTCACCAACTTACAACTTGCTTGGCTTACAGAAGTACCGAAAAACTACTACCTTGAAAGCAATTTCGGCACGATCATGATACTAAATCGTGTGTACATCGGTTGCTCCTCAATGTTAACACAACACCTGACTCGAATGTGCACTCGTAAAAGTGAATTGGAATCGAAAAACTAGCTCATAATTTTTGTAAAAAACAGAGAGGAAAAAAACATCAGAAATTGTGTGGAAACAACCTTTGTAATTCTATATCACTTCCCTTCCAAATCAACATACCCATATATATGGTGATAAGAAAACCGTTATAAAATAAATTAAACGTTATTAATGGACTCAATTAATTTATAAACATTACAACAGTTGTAAATTTTTTTCTTTTTTTTTTTGATAAACATAATTGTAAATTAATGTCATGGAAATAAAATATTTAATTATAAAATAACGGTTATTAAATCAGAGTAAAGATAGTCTCCCAAATAACTCATTTGCTTTGTAAAACATATTTTTCGTTAGTCATTTCCAACAAATAAGACATGAATTAATTTTAAAATAGTAAAATCTATATTTATAGAAGTCATTTTCGAAATTAATAAATAGATAAAGTTATGTAATTAAGAATTTATATCAATAACACAATTAAGAAAAATGGAGCTTTTCTGCCTACATGGTTCAATCAGTCAATGTATTATTCTATTCATTTTTAAAACGTAAAAAATTTTCATATTTGCAAATTTATTTGTAATATATATTTATCAATTACCTCGATCACCTACTATTATTTTTCTTAAAATTTAACTCCATAATTATCAAATTTTTTGACTTCTCGATGCGAAAGGACTCGAACCTAAATTTTGAATGTCAATATCTAAGCCTCTTGCCGCTGCACCAATCCATAGGCTATTCAATAATTATCATATAGAGTTTAGTATTTCGTTAATGTAAATTATTAAAATACCTTTTCAAATGAATGTGTTATTAACACATTGCTTTTAATTTGGATTGTTTATATAATTCTTGACATAAGTAGTTTTATTTAAGTACTAAATTTGATTATTTATTTGACGAAAAGAAATATTTGTTGAACACAATTTTTAATTTTTTAACGTTTAATTAAAAATTTTATCCTATATCATTTGAGTTTAGTTTTTATCTGGTCCTTAAAGTTATACAACTTTACCACGTGCTTTCTATGATTTGAGATTAGTTTCAATTTGGTTCTTATGATTTAGTATAAAATATCATAAATCGTGGTTGTTGAGTTATAAGTCGTTAATTACCCTATTGAGTACACGACCCATTTTTTATTGGAAATAAGCTAATGTTTCTATTAGGATTTCCCGTATGGTATTATATTGGAGAAGATAGATAAATTTTTGGTTGGGTAAAATGGTATATGAACGATTATTGATGTTCTTTAACGAAGTTGTTACATTTAAACTACAAGGAATAATAAATTGACTAAACTATATGTTTAGTGATAAATTGAAATTAAGCTCAAGTTTTACCTACTACTTGTTTTGTCCTAATCAATCTTGATGACATTAGGGTATATATTGATTTTCCCAAACATTAAATAATTTTGTTTGTTAATATTGAAACTTGGATTTCATTCCTAATTTATACTAGGGACTAAATTCGTAATTTAACCATTGCTTAAACATTTTTAATAATTATTTAGTATTGATCTAATAAGAAATTAGGTCAAATTACAAGTTGGGTAACTTAGAGCCCATTTGATACATTTTGGTTTTTCTTGTTTTTAGTTTTTAGTTTTTGATTTTCCGTTAAAAAAAAAACCATATATGTTTCATAATAATTTTTTATTTTTTGTTTTTAAAAAATAGAAAACCAAAAACTTTGGTAACCATTTTTAGTTTTTTTTTTAAGTTAGAAAATTGAAAATACATATTAGAGAGAGAAAATTTTATGTAGAGTAGAGATGACAATGGTGTGGGTGCGAGTGAGGATGCTCTCCCCCATTCTCGTGCTCGTGAAAATTTTTAGTCACCGTCTCCACCTCGTTCTTGGGTCTGAGAGATGTTATCGAGAAAAATTATGGGTTTTATAATTGTTTATAATTATTTTTATAATTTAAGTATAGAAAACTCTAATAAATATATATTAATTATTTTAAAAATGGAATTAGGAACGGCGACGGGGTCGGGACATGCGTTTCCTATTTTTGGGACCCGACCTTGCGACAATTTTTGTCTTCCCCTAATGTAGAGACATGAAAATACAAGTCTAGAGAGATGTGAATAGACTTTTGGAAGATAAATTTTAGAGAGATAAATAAAAATATTTGGAAAAAAAAAGTAAAAAGTTTAAGACAAAACGAGAAAAATTGTAGAGAAAAAAATAAGGTCGAGAAGAAAAGATATGTTAAAGAAAAAAAATAAATTATAAAAAATCGAAAAATATTAGTGGAAACAAATTTATAGATAAAACAAGATTCAAAATATAATTTTTAGAGAAAATAAATAAATATAGAGATAAATAAAAGTTATAGTGAAAGAAAATTGAACGAGAAAATGAACTATAATTTTCAAAGGAAAAAATATAGATTACGACAAGAAAGAAAAGTTATAAAAGATGAAATTTTAGAGAGAAAAAAATTATGAAAAATATTAAATTCTTAGAGATATAAATAAAAATGGTTCATTAGAAAAAAAACAAAAAATTTGGACAGAGACAAATAATAATAAATACTCAAAATATGAAAATTCTAGAGAGAGAAAAATAAAGTTTGTAGAGAGAAATTTAGAGTGAAAAATAAATTTTTTAGAGATAAATATGAGAAAGAAAAAAAAATGGAGTATTACAAGAAAAAATAATATTTTGAAAACCAAAAACCTGTTATTGAACACTACTTTTTTTTTTTAAATTTACATAGAATTTCAAAATAGTTTTTGAAAAATAAAAAAAGAAAATTGAATTGGTTATCAAACAATCGTACTTTTGAAAAATTAAAAACCAAAAACAAAAAACCAAAAACGAAATAGTTATCAAACTGACCCTTAAATTTTAGAATTATGCTTATTAAATCCCTATAAAGAAAATTCTTAGCATTCGAGGTTTTTCGACGAGAAATTAAAAAATGAGATAACTCAAATTAATGAACTTGTTTTTGTATTTAATGAATGTGGTGTAAAATCTCTAATAATTAATTCTCCCGAGTGTGAACTTAAATTCAAGGGTTTGTGAGCTTGTTCTTGAATATTTGAAGTATTCGGCTTTGAGCTTATTAAAGAATCTTTAAGATCTTCGGCTTGCTTCTGTGAAATTATTTGGCTTGTAGTTTGTAAAGTTATTCGACTTGTAGTTTGATGAAGTTCTTTGGCCTTGCACCGTGAAGTTCTTCAACTTGTAGCTTGTGAAGAGTTCTATAGTTTGTTGAAGTTCTTCGGCTATGAAGCTTGATGAAGACTTTGCAGCTTTGTGAAGTCTTCAGCTTGTAGCTTGATGAAACTCTTCGACTTGCAGTTTTGATGGAGTTTTCAAGTTTTATTGCTTGAGAAGAGTTGTTAAGTAAATTTAGTATTCTTGAAGTCTCGTAACCTTTGAGTCTTGTTGGCTCTAGATCTTTGCTTGACACTAAATGATTGCTTGACACTAAATGATTGTAGATTATTCTGAATGCTCTAATATTTCATTCTTCTGAATACTCCTGAATGAGAGGAGATCCCTCTATTTATAGAGCTTAAGCATATGGGCCACGGGCTTAATGAGTTGGGCCCAATCTTTTTATGGGTTGATCCTATTAGCTGATGTTATGAGACGACCATAAAAGAGACATGTGATATAATTTGATTTGCCGATTTTAAAAGTAATTTAGGACACGTGTAATTTAATGATTAGTCATAAATATATTTTAAATTGTAACGTGTCATTTATTAATTGGCCAAAATTTCTCCTTTAACAAAGATTTGAGAGAAACTAACGTGACATTGATGGAAATGTCGAGGTCTCAATTTCATGGAAATATCGATGGAAATATCGATATAATGTTGATGTCGATGGATATTTCTGTAAAAGTTAGAAAAATTAAAAAATTGTTAAAAATATTTAAATTTACAAATAAACATTTTCTTATTTCTAAATTAGTTAAAAATAATTTATATTAATATTATATATATATTAGCGACATTTTGTTGATATTTTTCATATTTTGTCAATTTCTTGTACTATGATGGAAGTGACGATTCACCCCTCATGTCGATGTCAAACCCATCGAAACATGGTTATATCGATGGAAACGTCGACGTGTCGACGAATATTTAGAACCATGGACCTAACAATGAGAGAAATTCTTGGTTCTGTTATGTGTATGAAATGCTTTACATTTTTGTTACGATGTATTGTATGAATCCATAGCTCTTTATTTTGAGTTGTATATGTATGGAATTGATGGATAACAATCAAAGTCTTCATAGCTCAGTTTTTCAATGGCGTTTATCTATGATAGAGTATATGAAGCAACAACCCTATATTTTATATGTGCATGATTTTTAATAGCACTTGACTCTATATTGCGGAATCAAAAATAAGAATTGAAACGTGTTGTGAGGGTCACAAGCATGACTATTGGAAGTTCAAAAGGTAACTCACTTTTATTAATTAGGTTGTTACATTATTTCACTACACGTTAATTCAAATCGATATATATTAATGCTTAAGATCATTTTCTTTCTTTTAATCAGAATTTTTTTTTTTTATTTTTAATGTTTGTTACATAGCTTGGTGGGGGATTGTTAGGAGAATGACAAGACTCATTTGGACCAAAATGCTTTAGTTTTGTCCCATGTAGGAAGACTAATAAATTCTAGGAAGATTATGTGCAACAAACCTTCTTTCATAGGATTGTAAAAGATGTACAGGGTGGATTCAAAATATCTCCCCACATGTGCACCACCGCTATCGTCAATCTAGTTAGATGAACGGGTTCTGGTTCAAGTAACTCGTGCTTGTGCAAATAAAAATAAATATTATTTTTACTATATCTTTTATTCGTGTTTGGATAAAAAAGGGTTTTGAATTAATTCTAAACGTTAACAATACTATTATGGGAAGATAAGAGAAGAACAAACCAAGCGACAGAAGCAGAGACTAGGTCGGGGATGAAGCGCACGAACCAAGGTAAGCATCAAAATTCGTTGACCCAGGTCGACCACGGCCGACCAGGCCTCGACGTCGAGGTGTTCTTGGCCAATGGCCAAGAACCCTCATTTGGTTTTCCTCGACCCTTGTGAAGCCCGATCCGGATTTACCCCTCGACCCTTGATTTGATATTAGGCCCACGACGAAAAGCATGGGTCCAGGAGTTTAGATCTCTTAAACACAATAGGATTCGACTTATGAAAATCCTAAAAGGATTGAGATTCGACTTCTATAATTACTAAAGGGATTAGGATTCGACTTCTATAAATAGGGAGGTAAACCAAATCCTAGGGTACGCTACAAGAACCTACTATTTACTACGCCAAAATATCCTACGCTACATACTGAACTACTCTGATTCTGACATAAGCATCTGAGCCACCGGTCTTTAGTTCTATTATTTTTTGCAGGCTCGTCAATCCCTTTAATTTTGGAAGATTGGAGCGAATTTGGCGGAATCACAAATACTAATTTCATTAATGCAACAGTGTTTTTTCTTCTTTCCATCTTCTTCAAAGTTTTTTTGGTCTTCTTCCAATTCAGATATGTGCAAGATTTTCTGGGACAATTCTAATTTTCCTTTTTGAGCTACCTAATAATTCCATCCATTCTCTTAACGAGTGCACATTTGAGAAACGTATTGTGTGAACCTTGGGGAGAGACCGACTCATAGACGATAATCGATGTTGTGTCGAAATTGTTTTCAAGACAATGATTCTTCCACGACACAACAAATTTCTCTCTTTCACTTTTCATTCGTTATTAGAAAATAGTTTGATTAATCTCCTCGTCATGGAATTATTAATTTAGAATAAATTTATGAAGAAAGTTTACCCTAATGAAAGTTGTGACATAAAAATAAAATGTCACATATAAATATGTCCATGTGGCAATTAGTTGACAACTTACCACACATATATGCACTTTAGAATATAAAAAATTGACCTTTTAATGGAATCCTAAGTGAAATTAAGATTTGTTTATTGCAATGAGAGGGAAGTTTTATTAGGTACGATGGTGTTGTGGATAATATTTAAAGTAAGATCTACAAAATCTTGGGCAAAATATTCCATCTTATATTATAGCTCAATTTGGTACTTCCATGAATTAAATAAACATTTAAATCAAAAAGTAAAAATATTTTAAAAAATCAAAATGTAAAAAGAAGACGAAAAGAGGAAAAAACAAAAAAATTAAACACATGGACGAAACTGTGGCTTACATATTCTTGGTACTAGTAAAAGTGTTGGACACTTTATATGCACTTTTTAGAAAAGGTTTTGTTTTTACAACAAGTGTCAGAAAAAGTTTTCAAATTAACTTTTTTATTTTTTATTTTTTAGGTTAGGCAATATTTTTTATTTTGTCTTACAATAATAATATTAGAAAGTTTACACATTATATAGAGTCGATTGTACATTTACTTGTCATTTGGCCCATGTATAAGTTCTCCATATCTTGAAATTCACTATATATCGCAATATCTCAAGTGAGAAACTATGGAAATGATGGATATAGTTGCTAAGTTTAAGTCATTAAAGATAGTGATTTACGAGTCTTTTATGGTTTCACTTCATCCTTCATCCACTTTGTTCTTGACATGAACCTAAATAGTCTATCGATCAACTTTTGACCTTGTATTTTCAGAGGACCCTCCACGCTCCCACAATGGGATGATATTGTTTGTTTTGGACATAATAACCCTCACAACTTTCCTTTTAATTATTTCATCTAAAAGGCCTCATATGAGTGAAGATGTTGTTCCTCACATATATACCCATGATCTTCTCTTTCCTAGCCAATGTTGAACTTTCTTTGCACTTTCTGTACAAATCTAACAAAGTTAATAAAGTTTTCCAATGTTTTTTCAACAAAAAGAAAGGACATATATTGTCTCAACGTGAACGCGATGCGGGGTGGCTGACGACCTCTTTTAAAGGCGTTATTTAAATAAATGAATTTTTTAATCACCACCAATCCTATTGAAGGTTTGATTGGACAACTAATTAGAATATTAAAAATAATTTCCATAGACATAAGAGTCATCTGTGTGTTGAGATGGTATTAGTACCTCAAACACCACTTTATATATATATATATATAGCTATCAATTAAAACAAACAATAGATTCTGAAATGATAAAAGATAATAAAAATGACCTGAACAAAATATGGTATCCTTACATTCTAGAAGTGTTTATGGACAAAGAAAGGAAAAGGTAAAGTATTTGGACGCTAATATTTTTATTTTTTATGAGAGCAAACAATTGGATTTGGAAAATCATTGTGACCTAAGTTATAGGCCTGAGTTTGATTTAAAAGTATACTTCGCCTCAACTTTAGGATTGGATTCAAAAAACATTTCACCTGGATGGCCTTAGATTTAACCAAAATTTTAAAGTGTATTTTGACTTTAGCCCTAGGGCAAGGTTTTAAAAAAAAAAAAAAACATTGGACCAAGATGGACATTGGTTTGATACTCAACTCTAGGGATGGGTTTGATTTAACCAAAATTTGAAAAGTGGATTTCAGACCTCAGGTCTAGGGTAGAGTTTGAAAAAAATTGAACATTGATGGACGTAGGCTTCGATCTTATCCTAGAATTGGGTTCAATTTACCCAAATTTGAAAACTAGACTTTAATCTCAACTAGTTAAGTTAAAAAGAAAAAAATATATTGAACTTGGGCAGATGCATACTTCAACCTTAATTCCAGGACAAGACTCAATTTAACAAAGATTTTAAAAGTAGACGTCGACCACAACTCTAGGGTAGTGTTTGAGAACCATTACACTTGGATAGATGTGAGCATAGTCTTAGCTCTACTATTTGGGTTCGATTTAACAATAATTTTAAAAGTCAGCTTTAACCTTAGCTCTAATGAAGGGTTCGAAAACATTGGACCTAGATGCGCATAGAGTTCAACCTTGGTTCAAGAAATGAGTTCAATTTAACCATGATCTAAAAAGTAGGCTTCGACCTCAAATCTAGGGCAGGGTTCGAAAAACATTGGACTAGGATAGACGTAGGTTTCAACCTCAGCTCTAAGACTGAGTTTGATTTAACCAAACTTTGAAAAGTGGTCTTCTACCTCAACTCTATAGCAGGGTTCAAAAACATTGGACATTGATAAATGCACGCTTGGATCTTAGGTATATGACTCGGTTTGATTTAACCAAAATTTGAAAGGCAGGCTTTAACCTTAGTTTTAGGGCAGGGTTAAAAAATATTGGACCTTAATGGTTGCAGGCTTAGATATCGTTCGATTTGCCTAACCTTTGAAAAGTGGATTTTGAGCTCAGCTTTAGGGTAGGGTTCGAAGACATTTGACCTAGATGGACGCAGACATCAACGTCAGTTCTAGGACTGAGTTTTATCTAATAAATGTTTGAAAAGTGGATTTCAACCTCAGTTATAGAATAATGTTTGAAAAACATTAGACCTGAATGAATGCAGGCTTCGACTTCAGTTTTAGGATTAAGTTCTATTTAAACAAAGTTTGAAAATTGGACTTCAACCTGATCTTTAGGGTAGGGTTCTATAACATTGGATTTGGATGGACGCAACTCAGTTATAGGAGTGGGTTTGATGTAGCCAAAGCTTAAAAATGGATTTTGACCTTAGCTCTATGGTAGAGTTCAATTTATATATATATATATAGCTATCAATTAAAACAAACAATAGCACCATGGCCCTTCGTATAGCGCCATGGCTACTGCAACAATTTTTTTTTTTTATAACAATAGGGTTTTGCAATCGCCAAGAATGAGAAGTTTTGGAGAGGTGTTTTGCCAGTTTGCATTTTTGGCCAATTTGGAGGGCAAGGAGGCCATTGCAGAGCTTAGAAAAGAGATTTTCAAGGCTCGAGATCGTGGAGGTCGCTTCAGGAACGAACGATTGACACGTCGAACTTAATTTCTTCTCATTTCTTTTGACTTTTCTAGTTTTGTTATGGAATTTTCATTGTGATTTTATTGTTTTCCATTGAATATGAGAAGCTAAACTTGTTATCTTAGGGATTGATGTAGTCATTGAACTTTATGGATTGATTGTTTAGTTTTCTTAATTGAATGCTTATGAATGTTCTACTTATGTTTCTCTATGCTTAATGCATTTAATATGCTGGCTATAGATTGATTGATTTCAGACTTGAAATCTTAAACTCGGGAGAGTGTTAGAGCTGAGATGCATAAGGAAAGAGGTTTTAAGATCAGGAGATTTAGAAATCCTTTGGATGTCATTAAAAGACTTGTTCAATAAAGTCTTTACTTGTTATAGAAACTAGATAGAGATATTGGTTTCTTAATTGGCAAGGAGAATTAGCTTGCTCTCGGGAGAGGAAGTTGAGATATGAGAGTTCTTGGCCTATAAAATTAATAATTAATTCAATCTTAAGTAATGAAATAGTTGGTTCATAGATTCAATAGGTGAAATCAATTCGCAAGAACCTTTCTCCCTATTGTTTTTATCTTTATTTTAGTGCTTATTTATTTTCTTTGATTCTATTAATTCATTCAGATTCGATTCTTTAAATAAAATTGAGTGATTGTATCTGTGGAACTTGAGTGAGCTAGAAACCCAATCAAGATGGACGATATCAGTATTCAATTACCATCTATATTAAAATTTGACATGTACACTTGCAAAGCAATTTATGTTACAAGTTTCTGGCGTCATTGTCGGGGATTGACAATTATTTAGTTTCACTTCATATTGTGGAGAACTTGTTTGGTCTTAATTTAGAGTTTTTTTTTCTTTTGTACATATTTTCTGTATCTTGATTTTTTTCCCTTTATCTTGATTTTTTTTTAATTCTAGTTTTTGTGTATTGTTTTCCTTGGTGTCTGGTTGAATGGTTTATGATTTTATGGAAATCATGTCTTTTTTATAGTTACGAGCAGCCTTATGAGGAGTCTTTGATCACCCAAGGGCGACCACCATCATTCAATTCTTATTCCTCAGTTATCGCTTTTATGACCGTGTGAATTCTGATGTCAATTATGATTGTTTTTCGGAAAGTCAATTGCCTAATTATTATCATTCCGATTATATGAGTTATGAATATTATTTGTATGGTACCAGTGAAGGTACTTGGAGACAAAATAATCTCAACCCGATTGAGGAAAATTCGTCCCTTGAAGATCTATTGTGAGAATATACTATGGGATGTAGAATTAAAAATCTTTATGCACACGAATCACAAAGGATGAATAAGATAGAGACCAAAGTGGATAGGATGGAGGCCACAATTGAATAAAATGGAGCTGCTCTATAGCATTTGGAAATACTACTTAGCGAGATAGTTGCAATTAAAGCCTTTCATGAGCAAAAGTTTTTCCATACCACCGAGGCAGAAACTTGTAAAGCTATATGCATTGATAGTGGGTATGAGTTGAAGAACTTTGAGCAGGCAGAAATCTGTGAACTTATTTGCATTGATAGTGGGGCAAAATTGGAATTTTTGAGCAACGCTAGGAAGTAGAGTTTTGTGAGATAAAAAAATATATATATATGAGCCTAATTTGGACGAGGAAATTCAAGCGATAAATGAAGAGACTAAAATGCTTAATCCTACTTTATCTTTTGAAAATTCTCTTAATTCTCATATGTTCTTTCTTTATTCTCAGGAGCTTTGTAAATAGGATTTTGATTTAGTTTCCTTTAATTTTCCTAATTTATATTATAAAGTTTTCTCTCTGTGCCCATGAAAAGCAAATGAGCATACTAAAACTAGTAGGATACATAAATTAAAGGAAGAAGGGGCCCAAGAAAATTGAGGAGTTTTATACACCTTAAAGATAAAACAAAAAGAGAGTCACGTCTAGCTACAACGTTAAATAAAGCGCTTTTTGGGAGGCAACCCAGTTTTTTTTAGTTTGTTTTTATTTTTATGTTATCTTAGTTTCATTAGTTTTATTTTTCTCATTATATTTTGTGTTTCTTGCAGGTTTATTGTAGATTTTGGCAGTATGTCCAGACGTCTTGGTGCCATGCAATATTGATATTAAATCTATTGCAGTATTGTTCTTTCCATTTTTCATTTTCATTGTTCTCATTGTATACTTCATAGGTATATTTTTATTACATTGAGGACAATGTGAATTCTAAGTTTGGAGGGATTTGGTGTATTTTGACTTGATTAAGGACAATCTATTATTTGGATGGATGTTGTGATCCAGGTTTGTAGTGCTATTTTTGCATTTTATTGTAATCGTCGAGTTTGGGGGTGGAAATTTTTGTCATCATTTGAAACCATGAATTTTGATTGATATCTTTAAATACTTTGTAAGTTATGAATACATATTTGGTTTGATTTCTCATGCATGAAAGACATAAGCATAATTGAATTTCTTTCAAAATTACATGATGGTATCTCATTGATTGTTTTTATTGAAAAATGCACTTGACTTGATACAATTTATGTATGCAAGTGAGCTTTTTGAGCCTAATGAGCAACCCATTACATTTTGCTCAATTTATTTTCGTTCTCGTGTGTGATCAAACTTAGCATGATTATTCTAGAACTTGTTTGTGAATGCATTTTGTGACCGCTTTATTGGATTGATTCTTTAATATAACAAGGACAGTTTAGGTTAATTTGAGACTTCTAAATAGTCCACCTTTTTACACGTTCCATTAGAAAGCCACCTTTGAGCTTAATTTTTGATTTATTCTTGTTTTGTACGCCATATTTAAACCTAAGGATTCTTTTCATTCATTATCCTTGATATTCTTGGGTTTTAGATTTGATATTGCTTGAGGACAAGCAATGTTTTAATTTTTGGGGTATGATAACTCTCTAGAAGATATTATTTTTGTTATCAAATTTGGGAAAATCGGTGGGTTAACATGACTATCCCTGTCCAATAAGCGTGAAAAGTAAGGTTGAGTAAAAAATTCATTTGTATTGTATAAAATCCTCAATGTACTTAAGATGGGCAAGCTCTAGCTAGTTCTCTTTTATTTTGAAATGTTTTTGCATATTTGAGGACGCTATGTCAGAGTACTGCAGAAGATCGTTGTCGGCATGTTGAAACTCTGTCAAAGTTGCTATGAGGGAGCCTGGTCAAAGTCTCTATGTTGGAGACCGTTTAATGCTCCAACATCTGAAGACTGAGCAGTAACTTTTCTGTGCTCAGATTCTAACCGCATCCGTACAAATCTAAGGTTCTGTCCTAAAATTGGGATCGAAATAAAAGGGAAAGACAGCCCAGCCACAAAAGGAGGACGAAAAGGAAGGAATTGTTAGAAGTTTGTCATATCATTACTTTCATTACTTTCATCGTAGAGGTTGTTTGTCATATCATGACCTTTGACTAGCAAAATCACATCCAAAGAGTGGGGACAATTGTTAGAAGTAAGGCCAATAAAGATGAAACGAGACATCAAGCCATAAGGCAAATCAGGATCAACCAGCCAAAAGACCGATCAAGATCAACAAGTCATAAGACTAATCAGGATGAATGAGTCATAAAACCAATCAAGATCAATAAGACAAAAGGTCGATCAAGATCGAGGAGCTAGAACGCCAACAATAAATGGCGGACAATATATTTAGGTCAAATCCTCTAAAAGTAGAAGTCTAACATTTCGTCTAACTCGTTATCTTCAACTTTGAAAGTGGGGGCTAATGTTATGGGTAGGAAAACCGCCTATTTTCTATAATTTGAATTTCATTTATCTAAGAAATTCAAAAGAAGAATATATGGTGATGACCTTAGGTTTTTCTCCAGATTCAGGAGTAGATATCCTATTAACTTTAGGTTTTTCCCTCTATAAATAGAAGAAAAATACTCATAATTTATGTATGCTACAAAAATCTACTTTTTACTACGCTTCAGATAAAACCTTAATTATGACTTAATCATCGGAGTTTGTGTGGCTAGCACCACACGAGTGTCTAATCCTTTTATTTTTCAAGCTTCGTTAATCTCTTTTATTCTAAAAGACTGGTGCAAATTTGGTATTATCGATAGGCAAAATTTCTACATCAACACTTTCTTTTTAAAGTCGATATACACAGACGGGGTGTTAACTATCATCTCTTGGGGTAGAGTCCTATAGAAACTTGCATATGCACCACCACAGAGTTGATCAATAAGTATGTTTTATGTACATCGTAGGCTGAGGTGCTTTGTCGAGTGAGATTTGGCTTTGTTGACTTCGATGCCAACTACTATCAGCTGGGGTAAAGTCTCCCACGAAACTTGCTTATGCATCACCACAGAGTAGGAATTGTTTATGCAATGATGGGTTAATTGTCCACACTAGCCAAAAAGAAAAAAAAAATGATTGACAAAAGATTTAGGTCCCACATATTTATGCTATTGAGATACATGTCATATATGTATACGTATGACTGACCTTATTCATTGAGTTACTTACTAAGTATTTTTAATACTCACTCTCTCTTAATAACTTTTTTTTAGGTCATAACAAAGAACACAATGCGAGCAATGAAGATGGTTGTCGACTATGCTGGGGTTTACACTTTCGCATTAGTTTATATTGATTTAATGTTTTCTTTTTAATTTAATTTTTTATTAGACGTTTTATATTAACTTATGCATTTATTTTATTATTATTGTTACTCATATAAATTTGTTTATTGGTTTCCAAGTAAAGTCTTAATTGTTTTTAGAAATCATTTTGAGCTGTTATTTTATTTGTTCATATTGTTCATTCATTTTTTTTTAAGTTTTGAAATGACATTAGCATGCATATAAGTGTCCTTAGTCGACAGTCTACGTCCAAAAAGTCGGATTGTTATATTTGAAATAAGAGTCTTAGGTTAAATGGTTTTGTAAACATTGAATTCATTTTGTTATGGGTAAAAGAAAACCAGAAAGGCTCAAGTGGTGGGTGTAATCAGATTACAGCGAGCTCTTCTGGAAAACAAAGTACAATATCCAAAATCTCAGTCGGGAGAGGTAAGTTGCCACCCAAATCAACCAAGGCCCTTAGGCCTAAGGTACGACCCAAGGGTCGAGCCTGTTCGTCCATCCCTACAAGTGCGGCCTATGGCTTCATGAGTCAAACCCCATTTTTCTAATCCTTTGGAGAGAATCCACCTACGCATGGACCTGAGTCCACCAACCTGTTCTCTCTTTATTTCTTCAAATTGAAACTTAAATAAGAGCAATATCTATAAGATCTTGAGTTTAGTCCTATATAAATAGAAGAAGAAGTCTCACACACCAAGTACTCTACAAAACCTTAATTTTCACCATGCTTAATACAGGCTCTAGTCTGACTTAGACATCAAATTCTTTCTCTATTTCGTAGGCTCCATCTAACCCCAATCATCAAAAGGAATTATGTGAATTCGACTAGTCTTCAGAGCCAATTTCAGCATCAACACATTCTTTTGTTCTCAACGTGACCTTTCTTTTCCTGATCTCACTGTTCATCAATTGACTTTTCCCCCTCTTATCTCACACGATAGAATGAAGAGATCTTCTCTTGCTTTATGCAAACGGGATTGTTTCTCTTTTATAAATTTATAAGAAAAATAGAAAAGTTTGAAAAAAAAAAAGAAAACTAAAAAGTAGATTTAAATAGTATCAAACTAACTTTTAATTATTATACCAAAATTATTAAAATTAACAAATACATTGCATTAAACAACCTTTTTTTAATCTCTCACCGAAGCAACAACTAGTACTGTCATAAACATGAACATAACTTACCCGTAAAGGCATATAACTCATTTTCTTCCAGTTATATATTTAGATTTTCACATCAGTCCTAAAAGAACTATTTCCATCAAATACATCTGTATATAAATAATTTATTTAATAAAAGAGAAGAAAAAGAGTGTTAACTTCCCCATTGCATAGGAAACAATTATTATGATACACAAAGCTTAACAATTAAGAATTGGAAATAAAGTTAAAAGAGCATTGGACCATAAAAGATTATAGTTTGAGTTCAATGGATTAGATATCAATCTTTGCATATGGAGCAAATCTATCATTATTTGAGTGGAAAATCAAAGTGGGTTTTGGAGTGGGGTTTTGTAAAAAGTATAAAGATTCCATTTTCTTAATGAAAAAGATGGTTGATAAGGATCAAAAAGCTCTTATTTTTCCCACCCACTGATTTCAACATATTAATATCCTATGCTCGTAAAGTTCCTACCACATCGCATTATGTACAAACATCATAAAGTTCCTTCCAATGGCTTTGTTAAGAAAATTGAATTAATATTAATTTTCAGTCATTCGTATATAACTATTTATTTTCTTAAAAATCAGCATTTCTTTAATTCATTTTGATGTCTTGACATATACGAAGACCAAAAAATAAAAAAAAAATGATCGATTAGTTCAATAAAATTCAACATCTATCTTGTTTTCTTTTAAGGGGTAAAAAAATATATATCCAATCTAGAAAAATCATTTTTTACCTCTTCATGATGATTGTTGATATCGGGTAAAACAGAGCTGCCATACGTCGCAAAGCAATGGTCAATCTCCGACAATAACGTAAAAAAATTACTTACTGCAAATATACGGGACAAATAGTTGGTTAGGGAATACTGATATCGTCCGAGTTGAATTTCTAGCTCAATCTAGTAACCAGAAATACTAAAGCTCAATTTAATTTAGAGACTCAAAAGTTCAAATGTGAGAATGAAATCAAAGTAAATAAACCTATAATAACAAATAGAAAATGAATGGAAGAAAGATTAACCCATGTTTGGAATCTTCCACTTGGAGGGATTTCAAAAAATATTTTCCATTCCAAACAGATCAGATTTGAGAGGATTTTAGGTTTAAACGTAACAAATTCTGATTTTGTTCTACTTTGGTGGAAAAAAATACTTATCACTATAACCTGTTGTTTCATACATCGTCAACCAAATTAGTTTCAAGTTTTGATTTATCATAGCTTTTCTTTTTTTTCTTTTTTTTTTAATTCTAATAATTATAAAGTGACTCTCCTTCTATTTTTTTTTTTAATTTTTTTTAATCACCATTCAAATAAACTAATGTTGATTTTCTATTTTGTTTTTGATGTATTTAATTTTTCTTATATTTCAATATTGTTCGGACATTATATGTTTATGTTTATGTTAATGTTTTATATATATATATATATATATATATATATTTGTATATTTTTCTTATTTTCTTCTTTTGCTTTTATTTTTTAGTACTACATATCATAAAATAACTATGATAAAAAAAAACACATATTACTACGACTAAATTGAAATTGTTTGATTTTAAGTTTTTTTTTTTAATATTTGAATCAAGACATTTGCATTTTTTTTCTTTTTAGTTTAGTTTCTAAAATAAATGTGCCACTGACAAGTTTTAATTTTTGTTAGGTTGATTTGATTAAATTATTTAGGTTTTACATGGTTAAAATTACTAGTTTATATTAAAATATTATATTCTTAATAATATAATACTCTACCAAAATATTAAGGGCATAATAGTAAAATGTTATACTTTCTTTTCATTTCTCGTGAAGATCCAAACAATAAATTTTAATTTCAATGATTTAGAATCATTTTGGTTCCAAACGCAATTAAAAATTTGAAATCATTTCCATCATTTAAAATCGTGGAATTCGAAATCATTTCCTACCAATTCCCGATGCCAAACGAAGCGTAAATGAAATTAATTTCATCTATTGAATATATGAACCAATTACTTAATTACTCGATATTGAATTAACTAGTAATGCTCCCTACTAATTAAGAAACCAATACTTCTACCTAGTCTCAATACCCGATCGAAAAAACCTTTAGTTATACATCTCAGTTCTAACTTTTATAACTTTAATTTATAAAATGTAAAACTATTCGATTTGAGATTTAGTTTTCAAATAATTAAAATATCTATTAAGATATTTCCTAAATCAAAAAGAAAAAATATATCCCACTATTCTAAATCATATCCCACTTTTCTCAAACCGAATAAGACCCTCAAACATTAATGGCCCATGTGGACCTTAAAGTTGACCTCTTCACTCAATGTGAAAAATACCCAACAAATCTCCCCCTTTTCACTATGTGAAAGAAATTATCATCCCAGCAACGGAACGCCAAAAGTGGAGCTTTTCTCTTGGTAGATTCTTTGTCAACATATCGGATCCATTACGATCAGTATGTATTTTCTCATGTTCAAACAATCCATCATTGAGAGCATCTCTCATCTATTGTTACCTCACATCAATATGTTTCATTCTCCAATGAAATGTTGAATTCTAACCAAGATGGATAACACTTTTGGTTATTGCTGAATATTACATACTGTTGTTACCTGAAGCCGAGCTCCTGTATAAATCACTTCATCCACAACATCTCCTTGCACACCTCTGCTGTTGTAATATATTTTGCCTCAATCTTAGAAAGTGCAACACACTTCTGTAATCTTGACTGCCATGACACTGCGCCACCTGCAAAAGTCATCAAATAGCTGAAAAGTAGACTTTCGGTTATCTAAATCTCCTGCCATATCTGAATCAGTGTAACCGGCAAGCACTGACTTTCCACTTCCAAAAGTGAGCTTTAAACTGGAAGTACCCCGCAAATATCTCATGATCTAATTTACTATCTCCCAATGCTGTTTTTCCGGATTGGACATAAACCGACTAACAACACCAACAACATAGGTAATATCCGGTCTAGTACATACCAAGGCGTACATCAAACTCCCAACTGCTGAAGCATATGGAACTCTGGTCATCTCTTCCTTCTCATTATCTGTAGAAAGACTTTGCTTGCTACTCAGTTTAAAGTGATTGGATAGAGGAGAACTTACTACTTTAACCTTGCTCATGTTGAATCTTTGAAGTAGCTTATCTATGTAATGCTCTTGAGACATATATAGTTTCTTGTATGCTCTGTCTCGTGCTATATGAATTCTAAGAATCTTATTCGCTGGCCCCAAATTCTTCATGGCAAAGGATTTGCTCAACTGTTTCTTCAACGTGTCAATTCTTGAAATATTCCTGCAAGCAATCAAAATGTCGTTAACATAAAGCAATGGTATAATAAAGTCATTATTAGAAAACTTCTGCACAAATACGCAATGATCAGAAGTAGTCTTTTTGAAGCCTTGCTCCCCCGTAGCTGACTCAAACTTCTTGTACCATTGCCTTGGTGCCTGTTTCAACCCGTAAAGACTTTTATTCAATCTGCATACAAGATTCTCCTTGCCTTTCTCCTCAAAGCCCTCTGGTTGTTCCATATAAATCTCTTTATTTAAATCACCATGCAAAAATGCAGTTTTGACATCCATCTGCTCAACCTCCAAGTCAAGGCTCGATGCCAAACCCATAACTACACGTATAAAAGATATCTTCACAACAGGAGCAAAAATTTCATCAAAGTCAACACATTTCTTCTGACTGAACCCTTTGACAACTGTCTCGCTTTGTAACGTGGTCATGAGGTGTGTTCTTCTTATTTTACTCGATAAACCCACTTATTTTTAGTGCGATTTTTCCTTTAGGTAACTTGACAAGGTCAAAAGTGTGGTTTTCATGCAATGATTTCATTTCATCTTTCATTGCATCAATCCACTCTCTTTTGTGTTCATCTTCCATGGCCTCCTCATAACTCTCAGGCTGTCCCCCATCAGTTAGTAACACATACTCATCAACTGGATACCGTGTGGAAGAATGCCGATTTCAGGTAGATCTTCGAAGTGAAACCTGTGTAAGAACCTCTATAGGAACTTCTATTTCTGACAACTATTCACAAACATGATCTTCCACCTCAACCTGTTCTGGACTCTCTACTGTACCATCAAACTGATCATTTTGAACCTCATTCTCAGTTTGCATAGAAGATTGTGTCAAAGTAACTGAATCCAAGTCAATCAAATCATCAATGTGCTGAAACTTTGTTTTATCCGTCTTCTTAATATCTTCTATGGTATGGTCTTCGACAAATACAACATCCCGACTTCTTATGAGCTTCTTCTGTACTAGAGCATACAGTTTATAACCGTACTCATCTTAGCCATAGCCAAGGAACACACATGGTCTTGTCTTTGCATCAAATTTCGATCTCTCATCTTTAGGAACATTTACGAAAGCTTTACATCCAAAGACACGCAGGTGATTATAGGATATCTCCTTATTTGACCAAATTCTATCCAGGACTTCAAAATTCAAAGGAACACATGGCGTAAGATTGAAAACATGCACAACTGTGCTTAATGCTTCACCCCAAAACGATCTTGACAACTGTGACTGTGAAAGCAAACATCTCACCCGCTCAACTAGTGTTATGTTCATTCTCTCAGCTAACCCATTCAACTGAGGAGTCTTCGGAGGTGTCTTTTGATGTCTAATATCATGGCTTCTACAATACTCATCAAAAGGTCGACAATAATCACCTCCATTGTCGGTTCTGATGCACTTCAATTCCTTACCAGTTTCTCTTTCAACAAGGACATAAAACTGTTTAAACACTTGCAACAGTTGATCTTTAGTCTTCAATGTATAGACCCAAGTTTTCCTCGAATGATCGTCTATAAATGTCACAAAATATGAGAAACCTCCAAGCGTTTTTGTCATCATAGGACCACATACATAAGAATATACTAAGTCTAGTATATTTGGCTTTCTTGAATGTTGAGACGCCTTAAAGGAAACTATAGTTTGTTTCCCTGCTAAGCAGTGAGCACATCTTTTCAAAGGCGCATTCTTTATACCAGAAAGATGATTCCTCTTGGCCAAAATCATCAATCCTTTTTCACTAATATGACCGAGTCTCTTATGCCATAAGTCAACAGTCTTTTCATCATCCACTGTATTTATTGCAGAATCAATAACCATTGCTTGCATCAAATACAATGAGGAACACTTCTCCCCCTTAGCTATAATAATTAAGCCTCTAGTAAGCTTCCATTTGCCATTGTAGAAGGTATTGCAGAAATCTTCGTCATCAAGCTTACCTGTGGAAATTAAATTCATGCGAATATCAGGGATATGTTTCACATTCTTCAAAACCAGTGTAGTACCATTCTTGGTCTCCAAGTGCACATCACCAATACCAACGGCTTTTGCTGATCCATCATTACCCATCCTAACACTACCGAAATCACCAGATGTGTAGGATGCAAAGAAATCTCTTCTAGATGTAGCATGAATTGATGCGGCACTATCAATCACCAAATTGCTCTGCTTTGTAGCTAGATTAATAACATCACCATCAAATAAGATAAGGAAATCTTCAGCTGCAGCATCTCTATCTACGTCATTACCAACATCATTCTTCTTTTCCTTACATTTATTATTTTTATTTCCTCTCTTCAGTTGTCAACAATATTTCTTTATATGTCGTTTCATGCCACAATGATAGCACTCAACATTCGAAAACCGGTCACTCTTACTTTTGCTTATTTCTCTACCCCTCAGACCTTTAGTCTTACTCCTCCCCTTATTTCAATAACAAAAATCTCTAACTATGATGAAGAATCCTTTTATTTTCTTCTCATCTCTTCATTTAAAACACTACTTTTCACCATGTCCATACTTATTACTCTATTTTGGGCTGAGTTCGATAACGAAGTTCTGAAAGTCTCCCACGAGTTCGACAATGTACCAAGAAGCCATAATCCTTGTATCTCATCTTGAAACTTGATTTTCATTTCAGCAAGCTGATTAATTGTACCTTGGAATGTATTGAAGTGATCTGACATAGGTGTCCCATCTTGATACTTCAAAGCCATCATTTGCTTTATCAGAAACATTTTGTTATTACCAGTTTTTGGGACATATAACGACTCAAGCTTGTTCCATATAGTCCGTGCATGTGTTTCTTCTCTAATATGATTTAGAATATTTTCTTCTACCGAATGTATAATAAAGCCACAAACTTTTCTATGACATATTTCCCATTCTAAATAAGTTTTATCTTGAGGCTTCTCAAGTGAAAAAACAGGAAGATAAAAATCATTCACATATAAACATCTTCCATCTTCCTTTTCCAAACTTAATAATTTGAGCCATTCAAAGTCACCATTCTACTTGTACTAGTTTCCATTGTTCAACACGAGGTCTAATTAATTTTTAACTTGGCTATGATATCACTTTGTTTGGATAAACACTTAATTTTATGGACTAATTATCCCCTCTTGTGTGAACCTAATAGGAAATAGCAAGTAAAAATAATAATGCAAACAAGCACGGGACGCAAGAAATTTTAACGTGAAAAAACCCCCTCAATGTGAGGAGTAAAAAACCACAGATTGAAGTCAAATCTCTACTATAATCAATAGTGGGCTACACCAAGTTCTCCGTAGCAACAACTAAAGACATACAATAATAATATCTCGAGATAATAAATCTCGGCAAACAAGGGAATAAACTGGAGAAGAAAATTAGAAAGATATCACTTGGAAATGGCACCAACTACCCACTGTATCTGACTCTAGGCAACTCTAAAAAAAATCTCCATCTTCTAGATTGAAAACCCTCGTGTTGTGAACACACTGTCAAAATTTCACCTCAATCAGACCATGGATCGACCTCCGATCGTGCAAAAAACCGTTATGTACGGAAGCTTCTTTTCTCTAGTTTTTCTTTTCTTATTTTTCTTCTCCATTTTCACGCAACTTTTCTTTCTCTCTCCTTAAATGTGGTAGGCGGCTGAAATGTGTAAATATATATATATATATGTGTGTATGTATGTATAAGAACCCTAAAAACATTAATGGCCCATGTGGGCCTTAAAGTTGGACTTTTCACAAAATGTGAAAAATACCCAACAGAGAGTAGGGGTCAACCTAGTATAGAAAGGCAGAGACCATTATGTTTTGATAGTGTGAGATTTTGATAGAGAAAGGAGGGAGGTGCCTGGATGGTGGAGTAGAGGGACTGTCATTGGGAACTCATTTGAGGGGTTCAGAGTTGGCTTTGCAACCATGGGAAAGTAGGCAAAAGAAGAAAATGTGTGGGCAGATCAATAAACTAAAGTTAGCCCTTAAGGAAGAATATAGGGACTCCTTTCCTCTTGATTTTCAGAAAATAAAGGCTATCGAGGTTAAGTTAGACAAATTGTTGGAGGATGAAGAAATTTATTGGAACAACATTCGAGAGAGAATTGGCTTAAATGTAGAAGGAACCTTAAAATGGTTTCATAACCAAGCATTATTGCGGAGGAAAAATAATTACATAAATGGTATTACTACTGTTTCGAGGAGATGAAATAGAACTAGGGGGCATGTTTGTCTCTTATTTTGAATCCATATTCCAGTCTAGTAGGCCAAAATTTGAGGATATTGACAAGGTGTTGGACCATTCAGCTAAGGGTAACATTCGCGATAAATGGACTGTTATTGGCTCCTTTTGATAAGGCGAACGTGGAGAGAGCGGTTAGGGAGATGTTTCCAACCAACGCCCCGAGACCAGATGGTTTTTCGGTGTTGTTCTATCAAAGATACTTATCGGTGGTGGGGTCTAAGACGATTGCATGTGTGCTGGATATTCTAAATAATAGAGATATCATAAACGAATGCAATGAAACTAGTATAGTTATGATTCCAAAGTGCAATAAGCCTTGCAAGGTTACTGAGTTTCGACCTATAAATTTATGTAATGTGTCATATAAAATAGTAAGAAAATTTTTGGCAAATTGGCTGAAGACGGTTCTTAATGAGGTGATATCTGAGACCCAATCCGCTTTTATCCGAAGTATATCTATTTCAGATAATATAATTAATTGTCATGAATGCCTACACGTGATTAAGGACTACAATACGGGACGAGAGGGTTATGTGGCTTTGAAGCTTTATATGAGTAAGGCCTGTGACCGGGTGGAGTGCATTTTTGTGGAGAGAGTAATGATCAAGCTGGGTTTCGCGGAAGAATTGGTTGAGCGTATCATGCATTGCATATCGACAGTTTCATTTACAGCTAATATAAATGGAACAACAATAGGCAATATTATTCCTTCCAAGGGGTTGAGGCAAGGGGATCCTATCTCCCCATATTTATTTCTTCTATGTGTTGAGTGGTTATCTGCGTTGATAAAGAATGCTTCATTAAACTCTCAAGTTATGGGGTTGCTTGTAATGGGGCAGGGTGTATGTGTATCCCATTTATTTTTCGCTAATGATAGTCTAATTTTACATTTTAAAGTTTGGAACTCTTCTTTATCTTTCATTAGCGCCTTCCTCAATTCCTTCAGGAGTGAACTATATTCAGACAACTGGGAAGAGTACGTTTCGGCCCTTCTGGTGATTTCGGCAAACTTGATCTCATTTTTTCTTCTAGTCGTATCACGTTGAGAGAGCTTAATATTAACAGAGGTCGCCCCTCAACACGAAAGAGCCAAACCCTGAAAATACCAAGCTCGAGCTACGTGGAGAATGTGTTGATGTTTTCACTCAACAACCGAATTCTGTTCAGGCTGACGAACACACAAAAACTGATGATGACACCTTTTGTCTTAAAAAATTTATTGAAGAGCAGCTCGGGAGCATTATCAGACCGAAATATTTTAATGTGAAAACCAAACTGAGTTTCAACATATGTGAAAAAATAAGGCATAATAGAAGCAACATCAGAGTTATGACATAGAAAAAATATCCATGTAAAGCGGCTATGATCATCAACAATAGTAAAGAAATAGTAATAGCCATTATGCGTATGTTGTCCACTAATTGTGCTACCAATTCTTATATGCGCAAGTGTACACAATCGTCGCAGCAAGTAATAAAAGTTGGAATCCACTGAGACTAAATGCTTAAACACTCAATATTCACTCAAGAAAGCAATACAATAAGCAAGGGGGTTTGCTTCCAAATAATAACTAAAAAGTGCTTAGATAAAAACTTTCAAATAATTATCTTAATGCAAACACAAGTAGTAATTTCACTAAAAGTACCAAACATCCACACTCGCTCAGTAAAATCTTATGAAAATAAGGGTGCAAGGGGGAGAGGACGTCGACTCTTCTAGGTTACCTTAACTATGCTGTAGCATTAATGGAGTAAATGCAGTGGTCAAACAGACAAAATGTTCTTCCAAACACTCCAGATTTTCTACTACTAACATTCATAGACAAACATCAATAGCATATACGCACAGTTTTTATGACCAAGCTAGGTGATGCTTATCCCGAAGTCACCACACGCAAAACTCAAGTAGACTCTAGCCCAAGATGAAGGGTTTCGCTCCTTAATACATTTTTCCAAACATTATCAAAGAGATATTTCAAAATGGTGATCGAGCACATTGAAAATAGAGTGATAAGACAACTTCAACTAAAAGCAAACTTTCATTAAAGGAAACAGCATGGTTACAACCCATAAACTAAGTCTAGAACATCTCCCCCTTACACAAGTTGATTAGTTACTCAAAGCTATAAGGAGAGTCAAACAAAATGTAAGAATGAAAATAATAAAAAGATGATAAAATGAAGAGAAGGAGCTGAAGATCAACTCCCAATAGCCACTGATATAAGTCTTCTTCTTCTCTTGACTTTCTCTAACGGTAAGGACAGGTTTTCTTAGAGTGAGGGCGGATTCCTTCAAGAATGAGCAAAAGGGAATTTTCTTGGTGTTTGTGTCTCTTAGAGGCTTCTTCCATTCTTTGTATTTATACCCCCTTATGATATTAGGGCAACAACACGAGCCTTGAGGGCTCCAACTTTCACTCTTGGGTAAAAACCTCCAATTACTGTGGTAAATGCCGCTGAGAAACCCGTTCACTGCTCACTAGCTGCGTTTTATTGTCTTTTGTCTTTATCTGGAACCGATGCTATAGCATCATCACAGTTGCAGCAAAATGCTAAAAATCAGATCGTTTAATTGAGTGCTAACATTGAACTCGTAGTCATGCGAGACATTGATTTATCTTCTAATTCAAGCACAGTCGCTGAATATTTGGGGCTAGAATAGACTAACTTTATCCATTTCATGCAACTTATAGGCACAATTAACTCTCTTAGGAGAGTTATCAACGTAGGGGTGGCATAGGGACCCCAAATATCAGCATGGATTAAGGCAAAAGAAACAACAGCCATATTATTATGTGATTCAAAAGAAAGTCGTTTTTGCTTGGCCAATGGATAGATGGAACACAAATGATCATTGTAACTAGCATCTCCTAAAGACGGTGCTTTGCGCAAAATATTAATGCCTTTAAAACAAAGGTGACCAAACCGGCTATGCCAAATATCCAAAGTAGGATTGTGTACACTAAAGGAAGTATGACAAAGAATACAAACAGAAGGTGCAGAAACCGTAGCAGCAAATGGCAATTGAAGATAGTACAAGCCATTGAGTAAACTACCCTTGAAAATCGTCTTCAAAGTGGACATGTCCTAAATAACATAAGATCCATTAGTGAAAACAACTTGTAAATGACATAAATCTCTGGTCAAAGCACTAATGGATAGCAAGTTATAGTGAAACTATGGAATATAGAAGACGTTATGCAGAGTGGGACCGTCTGTAATGTGAATCGAGCCATTGTATCCCATAGAAAATGTAACTGATTTGGTAAATTCACATAAATAGGAGATATCCGCAAAACTATAGAGGTAACCGTGAACAGTATATATGAGCTGATGCACTAGAGTCTAAAATCCAGCACGAAAGTGTAGATAAGGTACTAAGCAGAGTACACCATGTATGAAGTAAAAGCCTCGTCAGTGAAAGGCGTATAAACTTTGGAAGCTGCCAGCTGAGATTGCAGCAACTGAATAAGCTATTGCATTGAGTCTGAACAGTAGAACCAGGTTGATTAACACTCAAAGTTACATTATCAGAGGGCTTTGAATGTGAAGCAGAAGTAGATGAAGTCTCTGGCCTTGAAATTTGTATCCCGGAGGATATCCACGGAGCTTATAATAACGTTCAATTGTATGTATACAGACCACGAATGATTATTATTTGAAATCTGTTCCAGAATGTCAAAAGCTTCAGCATAAGGTTTAAATAGCAGTGCTCCATTTGTTGATGTGTCAATCACTAGTCTAGTTTATTCATTTAGCCCATTATAATATTTCTCGATCTGTAGACATTATGGGATGCCATGGTGTGGACATTTTTAGCACCAATCTTTTAAATCCCTCTCAAGGCTCGCTCACATATTCTCCAACAAACTACTGGAAGTTGTTTATAACACTTCTTAATTTTGCATTATTGCTGGGTGGAAAATACTTCATCATAAAATTTCTGCTAGTTCACTCTACGTGGTAATGGATTCTGATGGTAGGAAGTTCTACCGTGTCCTAACACCGTCTGGGAATGGGGATCAATTTCAGCCTCAGTGCTTCCTTCGTTACTCCCATGATCTTAAATAAATCCTGACCTCCAAGTAATATCTCATATGGAAGTGAGATCTTCTGATGCGTGACCCCAAAACTGTCTCACTATTTGAAGCATTTGAAACATTATGAATTTTAGCTCAAATGCATCAGCATCTATATCCGGCTCTGCTTTAACACAACTAAAATCATAAAATTTGGGATCGGCAATATGGATAGTGTTTAGAGGTGGGCTCTGTCCGCTCTAGCATTATTTGCTCGAGCAACCTCATCCTTTGGTATCTCCTCAACTTGCAGATTTGGCTAGTTATGTTGGCGATTCATGTCAATCCTTCACTATCTTTGAATTATTGCTCATTTCTTCATCGCCTCAACGTCTTTTTTATCTCTAGGTCAAGCAAAAATTCAAACTCAAGATGTTCGTTCATTCACCTGTTCAAACATCAAACCGTGATTCAGGAAGCTTCATAAGTATTATATTTCTAAACAAAAAAAATAATTAAGTAAGACAAAACAATCCTAAACAGCAACACACTTGCTACTACTCAAACACTTAGCTTCCTTCCGGAATACCAAGGTAACGATATCTCACAACTTCCGTTGCTACAAATCAAGCATACAAAATAGTTTAATAGAAATGTTAGGTGAACTCTATTCCTAAACATTCACAATCTAACTTAAAATGTAAACTAATATTAAACAAATCCGACCAAATCTTCATACATTCTTCCGAATCATACAAAATCAATTAGTTGCAAAGAGTGGTCAATCCTTCAGAACTATAAACAATAAAACAACCTTACTTAGCAGAAAAAGTTTGTCTAGTTATAACAGCAAGCTATTCGTTCTAAAATATACAACCTCCCCGTGCAGGGTTTTATTCATAATCAAAGAAAGAAGAAAAATGAGAAGATGAGAGTTACACCGCATTCATAGTACTACAAACAACAGCCCAGACTTCACAAATCCAGTTATAAAGCCAGCGGAAAACCTCATGAACGGCTGCTAGCTCCACTACACAAAAATATGTATATTCTCTTTATCTTTTTCAGTCTTTTCATTGGGGTTTATGACTGCTGGTGAGAATGGGCCTTTTAAAGTTTCCATTGGTTTTAGGACAACAAATATCAGGTGTAGACATCGAGTAAAATTTGGGTAACATACAAAATTATTGCTCTTCCCAATTCTTCGAAAGTTATGCACCCAACAAGGGATGTTCCAGCATAGAATGTCATAACTTTTGAAAGTCGTAGTATATTCCTCTCTTTAGTTGCATTGCTTTTAATGCTTCTAGATCATGCATTGCTTCTAATTTTTCTATTTTTCACTTCATTCTTAATTTTAATAGGATTTTATGACTAGGACTCTCCCACTTGCACTCAATTTAGCCCATGCCAAAATAACTCTATTTTATCAGAAGCCTCATATGCCGCCCCGCACGCGCTAACACCATGCTAATGCCCAACACTATGCACACCCCCTTGACGCCCACCTGTCCGTGCGCATGCCGCTGTCAAGCCTCTCCAATTCCTGTGTGCCCATGCCTCTACGCATGCCCCTACCGCACGCCCTCCTACTCCTATCGCCCCTGCGTACCATGCCCATCGTAACATGCCACAACCCGGAATGTCATGCCCATGCCGCATTCCCTTGCAGCCCATCGCTCGCACATGTCCATGTTCCCTGTCGCCCACTAGGGATGTTCAAAAAAACCGACAACCCGTAGAACCCGAGTAACTTAACCCAAATTGTAAGGGTTGGATTGGGTTGGATAAATGCTTGGTTTGGGTTGAGTTACAGTTTTTCTGAACTGAGCAATTCGATTCGGTTCATGGGTTTGACAAAAAAGAATTCGATTCAACCTTAACCGAACCGAATATATATATATTTTTTTACTTAGGGTTTCAATTTTTGCACTACCCCATCTTCCTCCCTCTTCTCTTACCTCTCTCATCTCCCTCAAATCTTTCTTGAATCTCACCTCTCTAATCTTCCTCAAATCTCTCCTTCAATCTCACCTCTCTCATCTCCCTCAAGTCCCTCTTTCAATTTCATCGCCTTGAAATCTGTCCTTCAATCTCATATATTTGTAGTCGTCTGTCACCCATAGTATCGCCGATGTCTGTCACCCGTAGCTGTCGCCTGTCGTCTGGAGGTCACTATCGTCTGTCATCTGGAGGTCGTCGCTCGTTGCCTGTAGCTGTCGGCTATCACTGTTGTTTTTGCCCTTGCTGAATCTGTTATTTCTTCTTTCGTTTTGGCCTATGGGCACCAGGTCGTCTGATGTTGTTCTGTTATGGAAATGTGTCTTGTGATTAATTACTCAACCAAAGAAATCGTGAAATCTCTATTGCCATTAAGGTTTTGAAGCAGATCGGTGCATTCAGGTAAGGGTCAGATGAGGAAGAGGAACGCCCTGTCGCTTGCCTCTCTTCCTTAAACACTAAGAAAATGAAGGAGAAAAAAAAAGAACAACCCGATGACCCGACCCAACCCAACCCGAAAATATTGGGTTGGGTTGGGTTGGGTTAGTCATTCTGATCGGTTCATTTGGTTTCCTAATCTAATCAACCCAAAAATTTGGGTTGGTCTAAAATACTTCTTGAACCTGACCCAACCCAACCCGTGAACAGCCCTATCGCCCACACCCACACGCGCATCCCACCTCAATGCGCCCAGCCTTGCACGGTCAGCCCACAATCCTATTTCCCCTTGCCCATCTGTGTGTGTGCCCTACCTCATACTGTCACCCAACCTTACTGCCTACTGCAACACAAATAATGAGTAAAATTTCTTTTTTTTTTCTTGGGTTTTTTTATTTTGTTTTACATTTTTAAATTTATGGAATAATTGTCCTTGTTTGGTGAACAAATTGTCGAATTAAGGAAAAGATTTTTATTATTTTTATTTAGCTTAGATTTTAAGATTTATTTTATTTTACATTTTTTTTCTTGTAAAGACCTTGAGCCTTCCCCTATAAATAGAGACACCCCCTGAATTTTTGTAAGGAGATGAGTGTCTCCAAAACATTTCTTTCGTGCAAACCCGCTCCCCCAAATAGTGTTATCCTTTGTGTGGTTGAACTTATGGTGCATTATTACAAGAGCATGCTTGTTTCGTTGGTCATCAAACTCGTCTAGTGGAGTGTTTCTAGCCTCGAGTATAGTGAGTATTCACTCAACTCATGGTTTTGACTGCAAAGGTAAGCCATCTAACTCTTACCTTTCAGGTTGCACCAATTATACAATTGGATTCAAGTGGATAGAGGCTTGAGTAGTCCATACACTTGAGTTATCCCGTATCATTTGGTATCAGAGTCGAGGGTCTAGATCAGATATATCCAGACTTTTTGTCTTTTTATATACTTTTATTATTCGAAAACACCAAAATTTTCATATCTTTATTTTTTTTCCGCTTGCCTATTTGTCTATTATTCTTGCATGAAAGTTTTTCATTTCCAAAATTGCTATAAAGTGTTCAAATCTTTTATTTATTTAATTTTTTTTTTTGTTCAACATTCAAAAAACTTTCCAACAAACACGATTTCACTTTAAATGGAGCCCCAGAGCCAAAGTTATCAATTTTTTATTCGAACCACAAAATTTGAGAGAAACCTATAGAGTGAAAAAATCAATGCGTCAACTTCGAAAATCCATATCTTATTGTTCATAATTCATATTGAGCGAAACCAGTGTCATTTGAAAGATAATCGAGTTAACTTTCTAACAAGACTAAAATCCACGACTTTCATCCAATGGTCCGAAATATATTGCTATTTTAGTGAGGAAAATCACGCAGCATCCGATAATTCCCAATGTCAACTTCGATCAATCATATCTTACTTACATGTTGCTTGTTAGTCGAATCATATAGAATTTTGAAGATCTTTTAAAGAGCTTTGAATGGATATCAAGATCATCACCATCAAAGGTCTGGAGCAAAAGTTATCGCCGTTGGAAGAATAATTGTCAAAGTAGAAAACTTTCCTTATTTGGATTGGACAGATTTGGGTAATCATTTGGCAAGTCAAATCCACCGTAAATAAAATATTATTTGGCAAGTATATTTATTTTTAGTTCACTAACTTTTTAAAATTATTTGCGTATCAATTTGCCAAAGTAGGAGACCCCTCGACAAGGAGGACAACCGCTTGCACCAATAAAGAGTTGAGAGAAATCCTTTTTCGCGGCCATAAAGTTTTTTCTCGAGTGCAGCCCCTCCAAACAATTTTGAGACCTCGCGGCAGCTCACATAGGTATTCTACACTCGTTGTGCTTTAAGTTATCTTTAGTTTCATCGTAATCCAAGCCTTATACACCACACACCCTTGCCCCTAAAGTTACTGTCGCAAACTTCAATGTTTTGTGTGTGTTTGAAGAACATTCGGATTTGTACATTGTTTAAAATTTAATTTTTGTTTTCTCTTACTTTATTGCTTTTTTTTTCTTGTTTGGTTGACATTAAATTGCATATTGTTGTCATTATTTTTCTAGAAAGCATTAGGCTTGAAGGATAGTCTTGTTTGTAGTTTTCTTTCCATGATTGCCGGTCACCAAGAGCATTAGGCTCAAGGTTTTTTTTTCTTCAATCTACATCTTTGCATTTCACTGGCATCACTTATTGTTCGTATCACTTATCACATATCATTTTGAATATCTAGGAATCATATTAGAATCACTTATTATTAAGTATAGATTACCTTATACTTTGCTTGTTATGCTCAAGTGTCGATTCGCCACGAGCAATCAAACTTATTGCTTAAAGTAATTGTACCACACTACATCAGACCTTACCCCAAAAAGAGAGAGATGTGAAAGAGAAGCAAGTGAGGGAGTGAAGTGAGAAAATTATTTATTGTTATACTAACCCTTGTTTTTGTAGATATAGAAACCAGAGGAAAGTCCCAAGATTCGCAAGAAAGAGAAGAAAGGTTTTCAACGAGCTCTGAGAGACTTATAGAAGCCCAAATATAAACATTTGCAAGATTCACTCAAAGTCTTGAAAACATAACCAGATTTTTGCAAATGTTGAACACTCGTGTTCAAGGGCTTGAGAACCACAACGATTCCCCCAAAGCACGAGACCAATTAGTTTGAGAGAAGCATCCAAGGATGCCCAAGAAGAAGAGGTAGGTACCTTAGGAGGCTACTATGCTAACCATGATGTTTATGATGTAGTTCACCAATGGAGAGTACACCATGGCCGAGGACGAGGAAAAATAAAACCAAGCCGAGAGAGGTCATGAAGAGAGAACTACCTAAGAAGCATCGAATTGAAGATCCCAAGCTTATATGGCAAATCCACACTCGAGGAGTACAAGGCATGGGATAAAGGTATTGAGCTAGTTTTTGCATCTCATGATTATGAGGATGGAAAGCAGGTAATTCTCGCAATCTCTCACTTTAATGATTATGCACTAACTCGGTGGGATAAAATGATGTATCATATAAGGAGAAACAGAAAAGGACCATAGAGAGTTGGCTCAAGTTCGAGGTGCTATTAAATCGAAGGTCTATGCCACCACACCACCATAGAGCAAACTTAAGGAAGCTAAACAAGCTCTGTCAAGGCACCAAAGGAGTAGATAATTAATACAAAGCAACATGTTGATGAGCCATTTGCAACTACAGGAAGATGAGGAGACCACAATGACACGATTTATTGAAGGTCTTAATTCGCTTATAGCCGACAAGATTGACTTTGAACCCTATGGAGACATGGAGGAACTTCTACACCTAATCGTCAAGATAGAGGAGCAAAACCAAAGGAATGCTAAAAGGTATGTAAAGTCCAATCCTAAGCCTACTAATATCAAAGTTGAGACTAAAATCTTAGAGACTAAATTTAAAAGTGTGTTTCAGAAGGGAGAGTCATTGAAGTCTAAGTCCTAACCTGAGATTCATAAGCCGAGGACTAGTGAGATAAAATGTTTCAAGTGTCATGGAGTAGGCCACATGAGCTTAAATTGCCCAAATCAAAGAGTCGTGATCTTTAGAGAGGGATAGCTAGTCACAAATGACGAGGAAGAAATAAAGAGAAGAGATTATGGAAATAAAATAAGAGAGTAGTCAAGACGATAAAGAGATAGGGAGGATTCAAAGGACATAGCACTAGTTGATAGAAGGAACCTCAATGTGTAATTCAACGAGGAACCATTAGAGGCACGAAGAGAGAATTTGTTCCCTACTACGTGCATAGTAAACTCCACCCCATGTAGTGTCATAGTTAATAGTGGATGTTGTACTAATATTGCTAGTAAGGATTTAGTGGAGAGATTGAAATTAGTCACCATACCACACTCACTACCCTATAGCTTGCAGCGGTTAAATGATAGTGGTGATTTGAGACTCCAAAAGCAAATTCAAGTTCCATTTGCAATAGGTAGGTACAATAAAGATGATGTTACTTGTGATGTTGTGTCTATGCATGCTATTAATTTGTTGTTAGGAAGGTCGTGGCAATATATCAAGAAGATATCCTTTTATGGTTTTATAAATAAGTATTCTTTGAGCACAATGGGAAAAAGACCACCTGATTACCATTTTCTCCATAAGTGGTGCATGTTGATCAGGTAAAATTGTAGGAAAGAAGATTGGAAGCCAATCAAAGGGAATCTATTCAACTCCAAAATAAAGAAAAAGGAAAGAGTACCAATAAAGGTAAGACAGACGTGAGCCTCAGGGTTAGAAGAGATGATATTGAAAGAGCTTTATGTTCAACTGAATTACTTATTTTGTACTTATACGAAGGTAGTAATCTTCTAACATAAGAGCGCTAAGCTACTTTACCTAGTATTTTTGTTAAGATTTTGCAAGAATTTAAAGGAACTGTAACCGAGGAGATGCTGATGAGACTACCATCATCGGAGAAAAGAATTGAAGATGAAGATGAAGAATAACCCATCCGAGAAGCAAAATCAAGGACCTCAAGATATTAAAGAAGTCCGACCAAAAGATCAAGGACCTCAAGATATTAAAGAAGTCTGACCAATTGAGCAGGCAAAAGAATAAGAAAAAGTGGAGATCTTTTAAGAGAAGGAGAAAAATGAAGTTTTTACATGTCATTTAAGGTAAATGTCCAACTATTGAAGCTTATCATTGGACTCACTTTTTTTGTTTGAATGTAGATAACCAACTTATGTCTACTCGTGTTTGACTACAGTGGTAATTCATCTAAGTCTCACATTTGGGGTTGAATCACTTATACAATTGGATTCAAGTGGCTAGATGATGGATTAGTCTATACACTTGATTCTAAAGTTTTGTCAAGTTTTAGGTTGAATGCATAGAAATGAAAACAACATTAAATTATGTTAATCGTACAATATTCAAATTTCTTATGTTTTATTCTTATTCGGATCTTTAAAAATTTTAAATATTTAAAAAAGCTATGAAATAGGGAAACTTTATTTAATTACCAAAAATTCTTAGACTTAGTTTCTTGAAAATTTGACTTTAGTGTATGGCTTGTCTTGTTATGAATATCTTGAAATTGTTTCATAATATAATTGAAAAGAAAAAAAGAACTTAAACTCTATGGTGGTCCATTTATGTAGAGAGGGTAGATATAAATTTGAAAGATTTGAACAAATAATGGGTACAAATTACGGTAACCAACCTTAATATCCAAATGTAGTAGGATCTTTCAAAGGTCCTAACATGCTCCTTCCTTGTCATTTCTTCTCGTCTAAAAAATAACCAAAATGGTAAATTGTCAAAATCACCCCTAAAGTATGGGATTTTGTTATTATGACAATTGAATTCATTGAAAAATCTAACTCACTTGGATTATTGTCCACGGCAAAATTCTTGCGCCAAGATTGGTCAAAGGTTAGCCTCTTTCCTTTCAAGAAATCTCCCCTAATTTTTGCTGTGCTTAGAGTGTAGTTTTACTGCTCCAAATAATTATGTTAAGGGACAACGGTATCCCGAGTATGTCCACAATGGTATGATATTGTCCACTTTGGGCATAGTCTCATGCTTTTGATTTCACCTAAAATAGCTCATACCAATGGACATAATTGTTCTCTCTTGTATACGCATGATCACTCATTTTCTTAACCTATGTGGGACTTTGTTTGTATTCCACTTATAAACCCAACACGTTACATTCCCAAATTTAAGTTATTTCAATATTCTTTGCTTTTTGTTGATTTTCCTTTTTCGTGTAAGTAGTATTTATCTAGGTTGTATTGTACTGATTCATACAGAAAAACAATTTGCAATTTTGGGTCAAAGTTATATGAATTCCTTTTAGTTACAATTTACACCCCTAAGCTTTAAATGGTAAATCATCAAACTTTATAAATGAAAAAATTAGACCACTAAACTTTTAATAGTAAAAATTAAAGCCTTAAACTTTGATAAGGGATAAAATTATACCTTCTAGGGAAAAACTAGACCCTAAAGGTCTGTTCAAGACAAGGATTGGAGTTTGTGGGGAGTGGGCTAAAGAAAACCACCCCACATCCAACCTAAAGATAGGTAAATCCAAAGTAATGGACATCGTAATGAAAAATAGCTAAAGTTTCCGTAAATTGGATATATGGTCATATTTGATTTCCTGAATTTTAGGAGAGGGGTAGAATTCCATATTTACCCATCTGCACATTTCATGCCCATATTGTCCTTGCATCATTTTTCCATTTTACCACTCGAGTTTTCAACCACCCACATCCATAAGTCACATTATCAAACAGTCAAATCCCTAAAATTTGTCCATAACCAAACCATTAAAATCTCTCTATTCGAAAGCTACCAAATCTACGTTATCAAACAACTGAATCTACCTATATCATTCAAACTTTTTAAAAGTATTATTGATTTGTCTCTAACATGATCTAATTAAAATCTATAACAAACCTAACTAATTCGGTAGTAAATTCCATTGCAATCACCATCTCCTAAATATTCTTACACTCATTAATCCCCATTTTTTATCAACTCAACAATCTGAAGTTCCTTGAGACATGGAGAGATCAATAATCGAGTAGAGAATGACTTGTAAAGTTTGAGTCTCCTATTTCGTGATCAAAATTTATCTGGTAAGCATTTAGATTATAAGAAGAATTCAATCCAACAATACAATAACTGAAGATTTTTTTCTTCTCCTTGATAGTTTTCTACCACAAAATATGTCATCCAATATGTTTGCTATCATATTCGTTCGAAGTGAAGCTTGTCCTAGCTTGATTCTTTGGATGTGCGAATTGTGCCATTTGAATCCCATTTTAATTTGTGCATTTGAGTCTTAATTTGAAAAAATTAGAAGCAAACATTGGAAGAATCGATATTTAATGTAATATAATTATTGAGAGTTGAGAGAAAGTAATAGAAGATGGGGAATATGATTGGAAAGGAAAATGTGTCACCTTCCTCACGAGACATTATAGTCATAATGAGCAGTCATATGATCTCATATCGTTTTTTGCAGCCAATAAAAATCCAGGTACTATGTGTATCTTTATTTATTTTGTCTTTATTCTGTCTATACGCTTATTTACCCTATATTAGATAGAGATTCTCTTTAACCATGGTAAAAACTAAGTCGCTCATTACAGTGTAGGTAAACTATTTTCAGTATCACGTAAGTATTATTATATACGACGTATGAATAAGAAAATACCTTATCTTCATCTTCATCCAGGTGCTTCACCATGTTTCTAGTTTGTCAGTACCTTTATTTGTAACTTTCTTGTAGGTTCGTTTTTGATCGATTACATGTTTTGGCAAGAAGAAGATGGTCTGTGAGTTTGGTATACTACCATTTGACTTTTATTTACGTTTTATTAGGCCATATATTTTTTTTCATATTTTTCTACATTTTAATCTTTTTTATTTCAAAGTATTTAACCGATTTTATTTTTGAAATTTTGAAATTTCTAAATCTAGATTTTATTTTTGAAATTTTTTTGAACTTTAAAATTTTGATTCACTATTTTATTTTGTAAAATCAATCTATAGCAAAAAGTTGTTTCAATGGTATTTTTGCCACAAAATTTAAGGGTAATGGTAGGATATTTAGCTAATTGGTGGAATGGTATATTTGTCTATATTAAATTCTAGCATTGAACTATAGCTGTCTGATAGCCATTTTTATGATATTTTGCCATTTTTCAAGTCGTATTATTTAATATAGTCATTCCTCTAGTTTCTCCAAATTTATATTCAACTAGGGTTGTATTACCTCACTCCTAGACTTCAACGGTAAGTCCATGCAGTTTTATTTTTATTTTTATTTTATTTTATTAACGATTTTTCCCATTGTTTAGTCGTGCGGATTACTTTCCATCTCTCTTCTCCAGAATATTTTTTTGTTGCTATAATTTCCAATGTTTTTTTTTCTAAATACATATGGAACATACATATTTTAAAAAATATTAGTTTTTTTTTTTTGCATTATAGTTATCAAATTTATTTATATGCACAATTTGTTTGCACTGTTTTTTTTTCCCAACTATAACTACTATATTTTATTATTTTCACAATATATTAGATAAAATTTTGACTTTTACTTACCAATTTTATTTATTTGAACAAGTTCTTTAGTTTAATTATGGTTATGAAACCTGGTTTTATTTGAATTCAATATTTTTATATTTTATTTATATATTATATAGACAAAATAACTTATGGATATATTGTTCACTGATCTTCATTAACTTCTTGAATCCTCTCTTTCTAGATGAAGTTTAACAAAATGTAGTACATGTATCTCGTTGAAAATGGCAAAGGAGCCAAAATTGGCAAATGATTGCTCATTCTACAACCATTTGTAATCATAATTTTGTATTTCATCCTTAAATTGTTGTATTTTCATAACTTTGAACTTAACAACTCTATAGCTTGAACACAGACTTCAAAACTCCAGGCTAAATAACTTTGCACTTTGAACACATATTACACAACTCCAGATCACTAATTAACTCCCCAGATTAAAAAGCTATAGACTTCACATCTCCACTTTGTTGCTTGAACACCCCCCAAAACTTTAAAAGAATTAACCATTTCCCTTTTTCCTTATCCTTTAATTTCTTCTCCAAATTCCACTTTCCTTATCCATGGAATTTCGCATCGTTGCCTGAATAATGATCTTCAGTTTCCTTCTCCACTTCAAATCCCTTCTTTTGTCTACAAGCAATTTTTGTCAATTACCAACAAACTTGGAATTAGTTTCAGAATCTCCAAATTACCGAGTGAAGGATGGGTCCTTCCTCTCCTTCTCTATGTGGAAAAAGAATCGCCATTGCGGTACTTCAGGGCTCGTTTTGTAAAGTTAACATTTCTTGTTTTTTGTTTCAATTTTTTACAATATATAAATATAAATATTGTTTGATTATCCTTGAATTCATGGGAGGGCCCTACAATTCTATTTTTCTTTATTAAAAATGAAGAAATAGAAACAAGAAACGACAATGTTACCAAATGAGTCATCGACAACTGGGTATAGTCTTTAACGAGATTATTCAGCATCCTGGATTAAAGGAGATCTGAAACAAGGAGATCACAAATAGGAGACGAATTATTGCTTAACAAGAAAGAAAAAGAAGCCATTTTTATGAAAAAGCTGAGCTGAGGCTTCATTTTTCGGTCCAAAATAACTTTTTTATATTGAGAGTTTAATTTTTACAAATCGGGTTTAATTTTCTCATTCCTAAAAGTTATAGGGTTTAATTTTTATAATTTAAAGTTTATGGATAAAATTTCAACTAATAGAAAATTCAAACATCCATTTTCTCTTACCTCCTAATACCCTCCATTATTCTTATTCTCCCTCTATTTGTAGAAATCAGAAGAAGACGTTAACGCGAGCATAGTTAAGTGGTAATTGGTATATATCTTCAACGAAGAGGTTGTGAGTCTGACCCCCCACCCTACATGTTGTACTTCAAAAAAAAATAATAATAATAAGAAGAAGAAGATAGCAACAAAGTTAAAATCTGGTTGCTGAACAACCACATCTTTTACTCCTTTCCTCCAACAATTTTGAGGATAACCTTTTGGCGTGCGTCATCATATGTGAAATTACATTTTGCTCCTTTCCTCTTAACTATTTCTTCGTTTTTTTTTTCTATTGAGTTTATTTTTATAGCCAAGTCAAAATCCCGAAATTTTTCTTCTTCAAAATTTCTGGCTATTTTTGCTAGGTGAATTTATTCCACTTTTATTTATTAACTATTTTTTTCCATATTGAGTTCAAATTTTTCTAACTCGAATCTCTCAAATTTCTCCAATTAATAACATAATTTTTGTGCTGTTAAATTTATTTCATTTTTAGGTGTTCACCTTAATTTCTTTTTTTTTCTTTGGTCTTAAAATAAAAAATTAATTTTCCCCAATTTGAAATACCCACTTTTCACTTTTCTCTCACGTTTTCTTAATTATTCTTTTCCTCGTATCTCTACCTCTACCTCCTACCTCGAGTTGGAAAAAAGATTGAAACAGAAAAATAAGATATAGACATAAGTATCAGATGTAGAGATACAAGTATAGATCTAGGTACAGGTAGAGATAAATGTAAAGATAGAAATAGAATTGATAGAGAAATAAAGAATCAAAGTATTAAAAAATTGAATGAAAAAATAAGGAATCATAGTTGGAAAAAAGATTGAAAGAGAAAAATAAGGAATCGAGAAAAGAACTGGAAAGGTGTAAAATATCGTTATCGCTATGTTACCGTTACTATGCTATTGTTATTGTTATTACTACTATTATGCTATTGCTACAATTATTGTCATCGCTACTACTAACTATTTTGAAATTGTTGAGATTAAATTGGGAAGTATGTTGCTAATATAAACTATCGTTATTGCTAACGTTATCGTTATTCTGTATCGTTATCAGTACCGTTACCGTTATCGCTATAACTAAAAGAAATATCTGAGGGGCACAGAAGTAATTTGCCGCGATAGGATGATGTCATGAAGGTTAAAATAACAAGTGAGTTCATGAGATGAATTTACCCTTTTTTTTTGCTTTTTTTTCTTTCTATATTTAAGTTGGTGTAGACAGCAGAGCTAAAAAAAGAAAAAGAACATAAATTGAAAAAATATTATTGTTGGATCAACATAGAAAATGCGTTTCTTTATAGAGTAAATTACATGGAAAAATAAATTTCTTGATTTCATAAATATCATAATTGAATGCAAATACACATATTGAAGTAATTATATTACCAAAAAAAGATAAGTGAGAGATCGTGAATGAGTATATATATTAGAAGTAAAACCTCATTCCAATATCAAAAAGTGAAATATCGAAAGGATGGTTGGTGCTTCCTGGCCTCGTTATCCCCCTTGTGTTAGTGGTACTTGCACTGACTCTTCCTGTTGCACTTTGGGTCAAGGTGAATATTCTTTTTGTCTCTAAAACTATAGATTTTTTACTTTTTATCATGGATATTAAAAGTTGGTTCATGTAGGACGTAAGTTTAGATGGCCCGAACTACTCGGAAAGAAAGAAGGAGAGGCCAAAGCAGTGATTGAAAGAGAAGCCCCTTTTGTGACAGTTGTTTTTATTAGACCCGGCATGGTGGGACTACCTAATTTTTGTTGTAATCGTGTTAACGTTGTTCTTAATACGAGTGGCAATGTCTCCAGTGTCCCATTCATTGGTTGAGAAAATCAATGAAAAAAAAGTGACTTCATGTAATGGCTACACAGTTTGTTTGTTGTACTTTTCTTGTATAACAAAAGTATGTCTTAAAGTGAAATAAACACATTTACTTATTTACTAATACGCATCTCCTTGTTCTTAAAATAAATATATTTAGAATATATATGAAGTAAATTTCTAAAATGACTCATTCATTCTGATTATTTGGTCAGATCAATACTTTTATTGTCATAAAAAATGTCTTTTTTTACACGAGTCAATGCTTTTATTGTCATAAAACAATTTAAAAACAGTTTTAAATGAATTTGATAGTATTAGATAACAAAACAAATAGGAATACATTATACAGTTCATTTCTACCAAGTTTTACTGTCATCATGTCACATTAATATTAAAATGCCGAAAGCAATAGAAAAGATATATTTGATGCCAAAATAAAAAATTTTGAGACTTAATTAAAATATTTTAAAATTTAGGGGTGAACCAACTCAATTTCAAAAGTTCAAAGATAGAAACGTTTTAACTTATAAAAGCTATATTGACCAAATATTGAAAGTTAAAAAGAAAGAAAGAAAAAAATTTTAGTTTATTATCAGCCTATATTGTACGTTCATTTACTATTTTAAATAAAGTTTAAGTGACTTTAAAATTATTAAACTTCATAGTAATTTTATGTAATAAAAGTAAATATATCACTGAAGGCATTTCCACTAAACTAAACATTGAAAACTCTAGTTTTTAATTTTTCAATGTTTTCCGGACTTCGAAATAAACATTCAATTTAGATGATATACATATTTTTTTTATTAATATAAAAAAATTAGTTAAGAGAAATTGAAATAACATTTAATTGTGTGATAGGTAAATTTAATTCTAAACTTTCCTATATTTTTATTCCAATATGTAAAACGTATGTAATATGCAAAATATTATGGACAAAGAATTGAAAAAAAAAGGGTAAATTGCAAAAAACCACCCTTAAAGTATGGTGGTTGTTACAATTGCACCCTCAAACTTTCCAATGCAAAAATTAAACCCTCAAATTTTCAAAAAGTGAAAATTGAACCCTCAAATTTTCAAAAAGTGAAAATTGAACCCCTAGACTTTAAATTTTAAAAATTAAACCCTAAACTTCAAAAAATGAAATTTCTCTCCTCCTTTATACTTTCTCTCTCTCGATTCTTCCTCTCTCTACTTTGTCACTCTTAAGAACTGATTGGTTTCTCTTCGTCGACACCATCGTAAGGACCAAGTAGACAATTGTTAAATTTAAACTCAAAATTGAAATGGAAATGAAATTAGAGTAAAAATAGAAGGAATAAAAAAAGCTTTATTTATGTCATTTGGTGTTGCTAGCAGCCATTGACGAAGCTTTAATTTGGGTTATGTTATGATATTTGCAAACTGTAAAGATTTACGGTAGATTTCGGCAAATTAACTTCAAGTATCTTCTTCGATCTCCATCAATTTTATATTTAATGTATCAAATTTGTTAACAGAAAACCCCACAAACTGAGTAGAGAAGAATATCATCTGTGCAGGGGAAGGTGGATCCGATGGCCATTGCGGCGGACTTGAGGTACGACGAGAATTGCAAGAGGGCACTGAAGCCGTACGGTCGGATCGACCTTGTGTTCAACAATGCCATCGAATAGCACAAGTGCAGTTTCATGGAAGGCATCAACGAGAGAGTGTTTAGAATCGAATTTACACATCCCTAAACTTCTGCAATTTCTATTTCAATTTCGTCCTTAATGGATCATTTTTAGAATTGAAAATTTCAAAAGAATTAGGAAATTAGGTACTACCAAAATGTGATGAACGATGATGGCGAAATGGGTGGTAAGAGGAAGTAATTGGATATTTTCAGAGACCGTAGAGAAAGGGAGAACAGGAGGGAGAAAGTCTAAAGAGATGAGCGAGAGTAAAAATTAATTTAATTTTTCCAATTTTAAGGGTTGAATTTTTGGAAATTGAAAGTTTAAATGTGAGTAGTTTCACTTTAGTAAAGTAGGAGGGTTTAAATTTCACATTTAAAAGTTTATGGGGGCAATTTTTTCACCCTTGGTTTAATTTTTACAATTGAAAGTTTGAGGGTGCAATGGTAACAATCATCATACTTTAATGGTGGTTTATACAATTTACCCAAAAAAAAGTATTAGGCAAAATATTATGGACAAAGAATTGAAGAAAAAAAAGTATTTATTCATCTCATTTTTCTAGTATTGAAAAGAAAAGCCACTGAAAAGTTTTATAAATTGTGAAAAGTTTTTATAACAATTTCTAAACTCTATTATTTGTTAATAATAGAATTTTTGTCGAGTTATAAAATGCTTTTATAGTAGTAAAATTATGGATTTGAATGATTTTTATTTTTTTTAGTATTTACCACAATTTTACAAAAATGCTATAACAATTAAAAAACTTTCCATAATCCCCGGTGTAACACGACATGAGCAAAAAGGTACGAAAAAATAATAGTAGCGTTTATTCGATGTTATAAAAATGCTATAAAAATTTTTATAGCATTTTTTATGGTGCTATAGAAAGGTTTACAATAACATAAAAATTACGCTATCAAAAATACATTTTTATATCATTTAGCATAGCGTTAATATTTGTAGGTAATATTTGTAGTGTGTATTGGTATTAAATTTTTGGATAATTTAGGTGGTTGACTAAATTTTGGCACCCAACAACTTTACAAAATAGGGTGATTTTCCAAATTTACCATTTACTTTTTTTTTATTATATTCAACCCCTAACAAACTTTGTTTTGAATTCAAATTGTTTTCCTACCTTCCAGGGATCTTAACAGAATTATTTTAATAATTTAATTCGAAGTTTAGTTAATTTAAATGATTTGTCATTGTTATATTGTCTCCTATCTCATCCTTCATTAGTAGATTCATTATTCACTCTTTCATTCTTTTTATTAGAGTTTCTACCGTCCTTTAAAACATTGGAAAAAATATCAAAATTAGAGGTCAATAAATGTATCTACCAATTAAAGAAAATTCAAAATTAGAATTCAATACACGTATATATAACTCTACAACTAAATTATCAAAATTAAAAGGCATGTATATACCAATTCAAGAATTAACAAAATTCAAAAGTCAATACATGTATATACCACTATATAACGCCAATATCATAAGTAAAATGCCAATGCATGTATACACCAATAATTACCTCACTAATAACGACCAATAATTACCTCACTAACAACACGTTATTCCTTGACTATCTTGAGAACCCTTCCCTTTTCCCTAAAACATATGAGTACAATTAGCTTAGTATATCTCAATCTATTTAAATTTAGGAAGTTTGTTGGAGTTAGTAGATATACTCGTTAGATTTGATTATAAACAAAACACTCATGTGGTCGGTCCCACATTTGTATGTAAGGGCCCGACTTTTTTAGACTTAAACTTCTAAGGGACGTTACTAGCTTTCAATATTTTAAAAGTGTTTTAAAAATGAATGATAATAAATAAAACAAAATACAATCTCATAACATAACTTTATAAAATAAAATAAAGCTTTATTTGGGATCCCATAAATAGTTTACATAAAACATAACATTAACATAGATAACTCTTAATACAATAAATAAAAAACAATAATTAAAACATAAAACTAATGCCGAAGCGAAACTCCATGGCATTGCTTACAGACATTCTCGTCACACACCTTTGTTCGTCTTTATTATTCCCTAGAAAAAGATAAGAGAAAATGGGTGAGTATTAAAAATAATCAGTGAGTAACCTAGGTAACGGGGTCAGATATGCATACACATAAAACATGAACATGTGAGACCTAAATATTTATTCGGTCAAATTCTTTCCTTTTTCTTTTTCTTTTCCTTTTCTTGTGGTCAAAGTGAGCAATTAACTCAACCCTACACAGATGATACCAAACCTATTATATGGTATATAGGTGGGTTTTCTAGGAGACTCTACCCAAACTGATGGTAGTTGGCACCCAGTCATCAGAGCCAAGTCTCACCCATTTGGGTCCTCAATTTCAGTCTAGTCTATGCATTACAGTAGGGTGGTTGCCACAACTTTTATATATATATATATAAACAGTTTCACACATTCAAGATGATGTATGAGGTCCCAATTAAACATTATATAATGCAGCACAACAATTCCACATAACATTCAAATCACACATAGCAATCATCATATAGCTATTCAAAACATCATAGAAAAATTCCAACCTAGGCCTAAGACGTTCCGAAAGTAGAGCCACTTACCTAAATAGTGATCCAAAATGAATGTTGGTCCAGTCTATGAAATTGATTAGCCCAGCCGAATTGACGTTGGATGGGTGTGCACAAGGGACGAGAAAGTGAAAGAGTTTTGCCAGAAAGGAAAATTGAGTGGGAGGAAAGGGAAAAACTTATGACAACTTAACGATATAACATAGGTTTGTGATATTCTCTTTTAACTAATTCTAAGCCCAACCCACCTTTTATTCGTTTTTTTATTTCTTTTATCTTTCTTTTCTTTTATTTTTTTAAATATTTTCATTTTTTTCAATTAATTATATATTTTTTCTCTTAATCTACTTTCTCTAATCCAAACTTACCTGATAAATATATATATATATTTTTAAAAGAAAAGAACAAAGAACAAAAATGCCAAATTAGAAAAAAATCTCTATTGATAAATAAAATTTTAAAAACGAAAATAATTCTCTAGTTTATGCATTTAAACTACTAAAATATTATATAAAAAAAGTACGGGGCGTTACAATCTACCCACTTTAAAGAACTTTCGTCCTCGAAAGTTGCTAATTTACTATATAAGATAACATTCTTTGTTGCTATATCACATTGATAAAACTTAACTCAACAATTACAACTCTAACCTAAACTTAATTTACCAACAAAGCATATATAAAAGAGTGAATCAAATATAACACAAACAAATATCAATGCATAGTAAAAAAAAAAAAAGTAGTGTACATGTTAGTATGAATCTAACGCCTTTCACTCCATGTTAGGTAATGATTAAAGTTTGTCATATTGTCGAGTCTAGTTTCGTAAGGTTGACTGATTTACATTAGAGGGTTCTTTTGCATCAATTGAGGTGTTGTCCTCATGACAATTTATAGCAATGTGTCTTCCTTGCCACATTTAAAACAAACTCTAGCTACTAACACAAAATGTCCCTAAATGATGCTTGTCGTATACTGGTTTTTCATAATTAGGAAATTGTTGTCGATTGGGCGACTGTCTCTGACCTTGAGCTTGGTTCATCGTAGCAATATTATCATGAAGTTGCTGTGGATTACAAGATGCTTGGTCAAACTTTCTTTTATGTTCAGTGGAAGATCCTAGTCCTGAGGGAACTTGGAGCTCACTTGTTGAATGGTTATCAATCAATGCAGCTGCTCGAACTGCTGTAGCATAATCTGGTGGAGAGAGAGCTACCACGAAACCTTGAATCTCATCTTTCAGGCCCATGATGAATCATTCAGTCTTCTTGGCCTTTATGTCTACTAGCTCAAGGGCAAAATGAGACAATTTTTTGAATTCCCTCTCAAATTCCTCCACTGATCTGTTATCTTGCTTTAGGTTTATAAACCCTGCTTATTTCTTGAATCGGATGATCATTGGGTAATACTGTAGGAAGACAGCCTCCTTAAATTGCAACCATGTGATCGAGCCTCCACTAACATCGATAGACCTCTATGCAGACTCCCACCATAAAAGGTCATCATCATTTAGCATGAAGACAGCACACTGTACTTTTTGCTCCTATGGACACCTCATATAACGAAAGATAGTCTCTATTGAGGATAACCAAGCCTCTACCAACGTCAGATCTACAGATAGCTCGTCAAAAGAGCGATGGTTGTACTTCTTAAAATCTCGCAGATATTTAGCTTCTATTGACATGCTCCCTCGATCTTGAGTCAGTTGAGCCATTTGGTTAGAGACAACAGTTTGAACAAGTGTTTGTAAGATCTCATAATTAAGGATGCTATAGTAGGATCTGGTTGTCAAGAATTTTGACCCATTGGTGGATTCTCCGTCTGAGCAAGAGGTGCAACCACTAGTGGATTCTCCGTCTGACCTGAACTTTGGTTATTCACTGTCGGGTCTATTATCTCAGGGTCAACATCCCTATCTAGCCCACCCCGTCTCACATACCTTCTTCTACGTGGAGGCATATTCTAATAACTACAATAGTGTTTTTCTTAGTTTAACATGGAAGCATATTCTAATAACTACAACAGTGTTTAGCTTAGTTTAACATCACACCATCAAACATCAAACATATTGCATGTTCATAACAATACAACAAACTATTGTATATTGTTTATGCCTATACACTTTTTTGTTATATAAAACAAAACTTGATAAAACGGAAGACATACCTAGCGGTTAAAAGGTGTTTGCATGCTTGGCCAAGGTGATGTTGGTTATGTTGCCCTAAACTCGTAGTTTTTATTTATTTAAAAATAAATTTATATTCAATCAATTTGTTGTTGAATTCAATAAATAATTATCTAATCCAATAAAATAAACATCCAAGGTTATTGTCATGTAACCGAGATAGTATATATACTAGGTATATAACTGATATACCCTCGATATACAAATGGATAACGTCTCGGGAATAACCTGAAGGGTCTATGGTATATGGATAAGGCTAGGTACCTTATCCTAACAACAATATGGTTACGGCCCACTTTCTAAATGTTACAGACGACTCGATCCAGGTCGTTCGTGTGGAGACCTGCGAGTAAGGGTATCCTATACAATGAGTTTGTATAAGACCGGACCACGAAATAGTCGATCTTTAGATGTAACGTCATTGACTAACAGATTGCTATTTCATAGGATGACCAGGCAACTCATTCTCAATCCTAAATGAGTTATGAACTCCTGCCCGTGGGGGCTCGTTCTTTGATCTGAATGAGTGAGAGTGGCTCGAGTCGCCGACTCAACATTCCCACCGTTTTGGGGACGAGACGGAGTGGGGAGCTAGGAACATAACTACACAAGATGGAATTCACTCCTCCTCGACTTTAAGGGAGTAGATGAATGTTCCCTTTAGTGCTGACTCTGGGACTTGAACAAGGCACCCCACCCTCACACTGGCCCGAGAGGGACTTCCGGTTATTGGTCGGACCTTAACTGGGTTGTTCATTAGAGGATTAGTGGTACATAAGGTACAAGATGTAACACAGGGGTAAAATGGTAATTTGATCCATATGTGGTTACGAACACTCGTGAAGGAGTGACTTACTGTCAATGGTCAATATCCGTGGACACAGAAATACTCTATAGTGAGAAGAGTTCAGCTGCGGGTTTTTAATGGAGTAACCTGTAGTTAACGTATGTTAAATAAGGGGGTTAATGAGTTGAACCGATTAATCTCGTTGAGGGGATGTGACTCCCGGAGCGGAAACGGATTTTTGTTGCTGATTTTCGGGATACAAAATCGTGTTTTAAAGAAGAAAAAATATAGGGGAAACCATTACCTTTGAAGAACGTTTCTTCAACTTTTCCCAACGAACACCACCAAAATATCTTCCTTCCTATCCTCTTGGGTTTCGAAAACCTTGCTTGTGGGAGCACCTTGTTTGGAATAAGAAGGAGAGTTTGAGAGAGTGAGCTTGTGAGAGAAATTGGTCGTGACTATTTTCTGTTATGTTCCTCTTTTGTTTTGCAGAATTGCAAAGGAAGAAGAACAAAAAACAGTGACGTGGGGAGTTACCCCACGTCACTTAACTGCCCACTCCCCTGCAATTTTGCAGGGGAGTTAATTATTAATTTATATATTAATTAATAATAATAATTAATATTATATATATTAATTTATTAATTAATCAGACTAATTAATAAATATAATTAATTATTAATCCAATTAATAATTAATTAATAAATATATATATAAATCAAATAAATAATTAACACTTAATTATTTATTATAAAATTAGAATCATATTCTAAAACATTTCTCTCGTATACCCTATAGTTTTAATGTACATCTTATGCACATTATTTTTAACATATAGTTTTAATATGAATTTCATTCATATTAATTTTATTTCAATCTCATTCAAATAATATCTCTCATAATATATAGTTTTAATTTACAATTATAATGTATCAATATACATATAATCCCTTAAGTAATTTGAACAATTCAAATTCTTCCAAAAATTTGATCCTCGTTTTACCCGTTATGAGCTAGCAAGGGTACCTAATGGACCTACAGATCCGAAGCTCCAACGATGCAAGATTAATCGGTCAAACTCATTGACCGAGTTAATCTAGATTCGTTAACTACGGGTCATTCCACTAAAGACCCGTAGTTGCACACTTCTCACTGCAGAATGTTTTCGTGTCCATGGATATACGACCATTAATGACGAGTCAATCCTTCACGAGTGTTCGTAACTCAAGTTGGGTCAAATTACCATTTTACCCCTGAGTTACATCTTACTCCTTAAACACCACTGCTCCTCTAATGAACAACCCGGTTATGGTCCAACCAATAACCGGAAGTCCCTCTCGGCCAATGAGAGGGTGGGGCCCCTTGTTCAAGTCCCAGAGTCAGCATTTAAGGGAACACTCATCTACTCCCCTAAAGTCGGGGAGGAGTGAATTCCATCTTGTGAAGTTATGTTCCCAGCTCCCCACTTGGTCTCGTCCGCAAAATGGTAGGAATGTTGAGTCGGCGACTCGGGCGACTCTCACCCGTACAGATCAAAGGACGAGCCCTCACGGGCAGGAGTCCATAACTCACTCAGGATTGAGAATGAGTTGCCTGGTCATCCTAAGAAA